>CM073605.1:17957125-18557125 GCA_037074985.1 Solanum bulbocastanum | reverse complement strand
CAAACCTATCACAAATTTCCTCCCTTAATTCGTTCCAAGTGACTGGACCTCTACTCAATACCAAGGAATTATATCATATCTCTGCATCCCCATTCAAGTAAAGGGATGCACGCTCGGCCTTCTGTGCATCATCAATTCTATAGAGATTGAAGTAACGCTCACACTTATGAACCCATACCTTAGGATTCGATCCTTCGAAGCTAGGAAGCTCCCATTTAGGGGTAGGAACATGCATCTGATTGGGTCGAGCCGATCGAGCATCCTGAACAGAAAGAGGAAGGATCCCATCACCTCTCGCCTGACCACGTTCCATGACATTAATGCGCTCTAGTAGGAGCTCTAAGGTACCCTGGATTCCATGCTGAGTGGCCGTCAAAGTTTGTTGTCCATTCCGGAGTTGGAGCAACAGTTCATCATGTTGGGCTAACTTCTCGTCCATACTTCGCATTCGAGTGCCTTCGGCCATAAGTGACAAACAACAGTTGTGAAAGTAGGGACTCTGATACCAATTGTTATGAATTTAACTCGAAAGTCAATAGAACAGTAACTAAACTAGAACTAAATCAATATTTGTGAAACAATTTTCAATTATCTGAAATTGAAACTAACAATCTAACAATAAACTGAGCTAAATTACAGAATTGAAACAGAACTAAATAAAGATAGCATAGATGAAGCTCCTTGATCTCAATCTGAAATGAAAGAAGAAGAAAATAGGATTAGAACAGAGTTGAAAAGAAGAGAGAAGAGGCAAGGAAGAAGTTGAAAATTGTAGGATACCAATTTCTTTTCACGTCTCCACTCTTTTCCTTTACTTGTATATGATAACCTCTCGACTAATCTCATACGTTGAACTTCATTTAGCTACTTTTAATCCAGACCTTTTATTATATGCTATTCACTCCTTCCACATCTCCTATATTAACTGATACTCCTTCCACTACTAACTTCTATTGGAAAGTTAGCTGAAATTGTTACATAAAGTAACATAGCCAAAAAATTAATCAACTTAAAAGGAGAAAATTTGAAGAGTGAAAGGGGCAAAACGTGAGGGAGTATTACTGCATCTTAATTTCATAAATGCAAGGTGCCTATTTATAGGCCAATAAGAAACTCAATCACTTAGATGCTTGTCTATTGGTTTTCATGCAAAATGCCATAAGAAGACAAGTGTCAAGAAGAGGACAAGTGGCCAAAGGGTGTACAAGAATGGTTGCCAAGTTTACCAATTCTCCAATAAATATTTCTTAATTAATATTGCTTTTCAAATACATTTTTAAAAATAATCTTTTGAAATGAAATACTTTGCTTACAAGAACGTCTCATTATTCATATTAGAACCCTAGTTAGATGTTTAATTGATCATTATTGATGTAAAAATAAACATAATAACTGAAAGCACAATACTTACAAATAATTACATTAATCTGAAGTGAAAGATTGAATTAAAAAATATAGTAAAATATCTACAATCTTGAAGAAAAACTCTAAAAATGCTAAAATAGTTGTAGCACAAATTCCCGATCTATAAATATTTTTAAAATAATTTCTAACAGAGCTAAGAAAGGCCTTCGATGCTGCTTTAGGTGGATCATTGTCACGTCCCAAATTAGGGGAGGCACAACAGGCACCCAATGCCTCAATTGATCGAGCAAGCAACTTAAACATAAAGGAAGTGAAATATTGAGGACCGACAAAGCTGCATAACAACCTGCTGAACAAAGATAATTTAACTAGCGAGAACAGAATCCATTAAAGTCATAATGAAATGACAGTACAAGAAAATGCATTTAAAGCTACAAAACACATTATAGCTAAATATGAAATTTTTCGTAGCTAAACGCTTTAGCCATAAAATATTTTTTCGTAGCATTCATGGCAAGATGTAGGATGGCTAAAAGTTAGCTACAGACTTTACATGGTCTGTGGCTAAGGACTAATACTTATATCTACTAAAAAAATTGAGTTGTAGCTATAATAGTACAAAATTCTTCCTTGAAAATATATACTTGTAGCAAAATATTTTTGCTCTTTTGCCACAACAAATTAAATCTATAGCAAGTTTTATATTGTAGACACAGTATATTCTATTGTAGCAAATGACTTGATTTATTTGCTATGAAAATTTAAAATTTGTGGCTATTTATATTTTTAATCTTGAGGCAATGATATTTGTATTTAGCTACAAATTTAAAAAATTATAGCTATAAAATTAAAGCATTTGCCACAATTATGTTTTCAAAAAGCTAAGATTTGAAACTTTTTGCCATGACATACATAAATTATAGCTAATATATTTTTAATATTACTATGAAAAGTGAAAATGTATCGCCTTATTTTTTATAATTACATATAGATTTAGTCATAATTACAAAAATTCATTGCTATAAATTGAAGAATAGTGACATAAACATTATTAATCGCGAGAATTTTTATAATGTAGCTAAAAAATAAATTTCAACAATTTTGTTACTATAAATTTGAAAGGATTTTCCACAAGCTTTGTTAGTCAGAAAATATACATAATGTAACCATGAATACATTTTTGAGATTCCAAAATAATTATCAACTTACATATAGTTGCATTCTAAAATTTTGAGAATAATCATAATATACAATTCTGGTAAGACATCATCTTGTTTGAGTCCAAAGCAACATAGTCTTCACCTATCTTTCCTTCCACAAAATTGTTTAGAAAATTAAAAAAAATACAAAGAAAACAAAGGAGTAAGCAAACCTGTAACTTTTAAACTTCTTAAAACCTATAGATATAGATCTCAAATTTTAGTATCAATTATAAAATTCATACCTAATCAGAAAATTTTTTTTTACATTAATAAACATATACAATCCATTGTAATATCCATTGACACAAGCTAGGACAATAATCTCTTGCAAAAATATAGAATATAATTGTGTATGATAAATTATTTGTGGTTCAATCTTTTCTTGAACCTATACATAATAAATAATTTAGAGCATACGATTGAGTAAACAAAAAACTTCATATTATCAAAACTTATCTCATCTGCTTGGAGAATGCTATGTAAAACCTTTAAAAAACAAAAAAAAAAAAAAAAAAAAAAAAAAAGGGAATAACAAAACATTGGAAACAAAAAAAATCGAACAAAGGGGGAAGGGGCGGACAAGAACGATATGGAAAGAGTGGAAAGGATATCTAGATTTTTATTAAATGTATTTTAAAATTTTGGGGGGAACTTTTGATCTTTTGTAATCTTTAATTTTTTGGGGTAAGAGTTTTTGGATCTAAATGGGGAAGGGGGGAGACGGTTGGAGAGTTATTTTTTGTGAAGATTAATGCTTTGCTTTTATAGTTATTATTTTTGCTTATTTTAAAATTAACAAATACAATATTCTTTTATATAACAAATACAACAATTGTTATAATAAAATTAACAATTGTTATCAATAATAACAAAGAAAATTATTTCATGAACATAAAAATAATTAATAATATTAACAGTAATAAAATAAATATATACTTTACGTTAAGTTAATGAAAAATGTCATATATATATATATATATATATATATATATATATATATATATATATATATATATATATAATAAAAAATTGTTATTAGTTTTGTTATCTATTCTGCTATTCAAAATAAATTTTTAACTTATACTTCATATGTCTCATATTAATTGTCCAATAACAATAATATTATCATATCTAGTGAAATCTCATAAGTGGGGTTAAGAAGAATAGAGTGTACCTAGACGTTACCACTATCTTGTGAAGGTAGAGAAACCATCGACTCATATTAGTTGTTCATATTAATAAAAGTAGCTCAAATTAATTGTCAATTTATGAAATAAAAATAGAAATTAATTATAATGTTTTCAATTTCCCTTACAATTAATTCCTTTTTAAAAGTGTAAACAAGTTTATGAAGTTTTAGATAAAAAAATATTATGGCGTAAAGTAGTAAAAATTTTCCTTTTTATTTCTGATTACTTAGCATCATATCAAAGAAAAAATAGACAACTAATATGGAACAGAGAAAATAGTGTTTAGTTAAACTTATGACCACTCTTAATATTGAATTACTATTTTAAGTTTGAATTAAAATATAAAAATGATATGAATTCAAAATATTTTTCTATGAATTCAAAATATTTTTCTCTACCTCTTAGAGAGGAGCAAATTTATGTACACTCATGTATCTCAAAATCCCATATATTGTAGAAAGTTCTTCTTATAATGCACTCTCTTCAAATCTCATAACATAGTACTGTACTCAGTATTCATTACATAAATGATAAGTCCTTTATGGTATATAGAACAAAAAACAGTAGTAACTATACTAAAAGTAATAGACCATTTAAATAAAGATCTAAAAGAAAAAATTATACAAAATATAGTTTATAAAGAATTTGAAGATGAATTTCCAGTAAAATATATACGGACGTGAGAAAATAATAATAGATGAGATGAATACATCTAATTATTATCTATCAGAATAAAGCAAAATGAGCTTAAAAGAAGCTATTGATATATAAAATGACCTACTTGAAAGTCATAAACAAATAACCTTAAGGTTAAAATTAATAGATTAAATCAATTAAAGAAAATATTTCTGAAAGAATTACATATATAATTGAAAAAATAGAAAAAATTGACAAAAAATGTAAATCAAAAATATATAAATGAACTCTTAGCAGAAAAATCCGCTAGTAAAAGTCCATATCAAAAAGGTAGCTTAGATGAGAAGCTAATAAAAGAATTTTTGAAAAAAAAAAAAATTCAAGAATTAGAACAAGCTAGTAAAAAGCAAATAGAAGAAGAAGAAAAATGCGAAGAAGAAGGTAAAACCTTTGAACAAAACAATGAATGAACTGAATGAACTAGTTTATGCATTAGAAGACCTTGATCTTTCAGATATATATATATGAATTTAAAATGATATATGCATTAGAATGTCAAGTTAAACATAAAATATTTTAAATACAATATAACTATCAATATTAGAAAATATATTTAATCTATTTATATAAAATTAGAGAAACAAAACAATATTGTGAAGACAAGTATCAATTACCGTACAATTCAAGTTTGAAAAATATTTTAATGAAGAATTTTCAAAAGAAATAAGAAACTCAATTCAAATTTTTTTGTATCAATCATTTGAGTTCAAATTCAAGTTAAATTGTTCAACTTTAGTGAAACTATACTTCCCCATTGTTTGGTTATTTCAATTTCAATTTAAATAGAGATGTGATTTTGGATGATAGTTTTGTAGTTTTAATTTAAAATACAAAAATTATATGGATTATGAAGTTAAGATTAAAATAAGAAATTCAAAAAAAAAAATGTCAATAACAAAAAATGAAAAAAAATTGAATATTAATATCACTTCCTATGTGTATTAATTATATTCAATAAACAATTGATTTATCTATCTATATTCAAGAATAATTCATATTGCATATTTGAATAATATGACATTTAATAATTTGTAAATTGGTTATACATGTTTTTTTTTTGTATAAAAAAAGTACAATTACATGAAACTAATTAGACATAACTTCTATTTTTTTTTCATAACTTTTATTTATTTAAATTGTACTTAAAACTCTCAAATTAAGATCTTGTAAAATTGAATTGATGGAAAGATTGACATCCCTAATTAAGCCAGCTTGATAAATGCATTGTTCGATAGAAGAGGTCTGAGTCGTATAAAATGAATTATCAACATAAGATGAAGCACCTCAAGGCTTACGTTTCACCTCATATCAGATAAAACGTATCACC
This sequence comes from Solanum bulbocastanum, assembly GCA_037074985.1. NCBI lineage: Eukaryota > Viridiplantae > Streptophyta > Magnoliopsida > Solanales > Solanaceae > Solanum > Solanum bulbocastanum. Next base: position 18,551,345 of record CM073605.1, on the reverse strand, counting down.
ACGATTGTACTCACATAGTTGTATCATTTTTTCATGACAAATTTTTTAACTATTAAGTTAATTATTGCAACATTTTTTGCTACTCGAAACATAATATTTGTTAAGTTATTATATTTTATTTGAAATTACTTCCTATGTATAAAAGATTAATATTGCTTCAACGAGTTTCAACATGATCGTGAAAAAAACTTATAATTAACTATAAAATTGTATTATAGCAAAAAAATCTATGATTATATATTTTTAATATGCCACGACTTTTATAACTTCAAAAAAAAATATTTAGCTACAATTTTTTTTTCAAATAAGTTATTGTGGCTGAAAGGTTATTATTACTATGATAAATTCAAACTTGTGGCAAAAATTAATTATCAGCTATGAATTTTTACTATAGAAGAAAATCTATGTCTATTTCATTTAATTATTGCCACAATATTTTATAACTTAAAGCTAAATTATTTATTTAGCTACAAATATTTCTTCAAATAATTTATTGTGGCTAATAGGTTATTATTACTACGGTAAATTAAAATTCGTGGCAAAAAAATAGTAATTAGCTACAAAATTTTACTATAGCAAAAAATCTATGGCTATATTATATAACTATTGCCACATCTTTTTATAACTTGAAGCAAAATTATTTACTTTGCCACAATATTTTGCTTCAAATAACTTATTATGGCTAAAGAGTTGCTAATGCTACAATTATTTTTATTGGGTCGCAAAAAAGTTATAATTAGCTATAGAATTTTATTGTAGCAATAAAATTGTAGTTATTTAGATAATCATTGCCATGATTGTTAGCAATTATAGCAAATACAAGGATTTTGCTTTGTAAACTTTATATTCGTGGCTAAGAAATTTGACGAATATTTAGATAGCCACGAAATTTGAATTTGTATGGCTATTACTAGGTAATAGCTATGATTTTTGAATTCGTAGTTTAGTTTTCGTAGCAATAAGTATATTTTCTTGTAGTGTGAGCCGGCAAGGCCAACTTAGATGATGAAGAACTAGAAAGCCAATAGGGCTTCAGCTTAAACAATATACATAAGCCCGAAAGGCTACAAAGTGAAGCAGAGAAGACCCAAAAAAGGTATGTCCACAAGTCCTTACGAATAATACAACTCATGTGATTGGGAAAAATCCCCAACTACACCAAAAACTATTTAAAAAACTCAAGAGTGTACAATCTATTAGTGACTTATAGGTCCAGGAAGAATGGTGCTAATTAATCTTCAGCTGAGACAACACCCCTATTGCAAAGTCGATCAGATGTAACAGCCCGTATTATGCATATGCTAGTTCTACTTGTAACGACCCTTTTCAATTACTATACGCAAATAATCACGAGATATTTTTATGCATATATTGTCCTCACGCAAGTAAATAATGATAATAATAAAAATATTATTAACTTCCGAGTACCCAAACTAAATGGGTTCATGCTTCTAACAAGCATTCCAAACAAGTAGGAAATGTAATATATTACAAAGCTTGGGCTTACACACCCCAAATAAACAAAACATGTAGCCATACTTATATTACAAATGATGGTGACATGATCCGATTAACCCTCAAAATTACATACAAATATACACCACATAGATTGTGTATAAGTACCAAAATTTATACAAAATATAGATGCATATATGCAAATGTGATCTTCCTTAAAGTTCTCAAAATCTCCATTTCCAATGGCTAGCTTTATGCCTCATCTCGATCAGCCCCTACGATAGAAACAACTACCGCTAAGCATATAGCTTAGTGGTGTAAAAACTATAGGTTCGAAGTCCTCAAAATTCACCAAGCTATCTTTCTCAAGTCAATGAACAGCATACTTAAAACATAATAAATAAATCAAGTAACAATATATGACGAGTATCAAGTTCGATATTCGAATTACCAATGTCAAGAACGCTCATAGCACCATTTTCCAAGAGATTCAATAACAAGGATCACCAATATATACCTCATGTCATCACACCCGGCACAAGTAAGTATCAAGAAGGGCCGACGCCCTGTATCAAGAAGGGTCAAAATCCAATAATCAAGAGAACCAAGAACCATATTAAAAATGGCTTTCTAGTTCGTACTTAAAATAGGCAACTTTCATTCGTAAGACGGACTACAAATCCAGAGTCAAAATGGAAAATGATCCGAATCAAGAGGTATGCCAATAGTGACAAAGTCACAACCATAAGAAGGACAAGGTCCCAACAAGAGTGACAAGTGATCAAACAATTCGTACAAGTGGGCGAGTTACACAAGCATCATACCAACACGACAATGCAAAGTGACAAAAGGTAACCAAGGTACCAAGATCAACTTTTAGATATACCAGCAGTTAAAAGAGTGTAAGTACAAGTTTATACACAAACCTCAATGCTTTAGCATAGAACAGTCCAACACAACTCCGCGAGTTCAAACCGTAGACCAACCAACGTATCAAGGTCCTCAACTTGTTCACAAGTATATACAACCATAAAAATGTAATTAAATAACTTCTTTAATTCCTAATATCTGTATAATATCGAAATAAAATAGGATTATCATCACAAGAAAGCTCAGCCTGCACATATGCAACTATGTTCCCAAAACAGTGATTCTGGCCAGTCTAGTACCCCATGTTGTAACTTAGATTTGAACAGGAAAACGGCAAAAATAGAATTTATAACCTTCATGAAAGATGTAGGTACATATTTTAAGGTTGCAACCCAATAAGAATTACCGAAAAATACATTTTGTATGAATGATATCATCGATATACTAACAGTGGTTCATACAAGATTTCTAAATCCGAAATCTGGACAGAACTTGTCCTCTGTTGCGTCCCATATTTTGAATCCATAACAACTAAATTAGAGTTTCACATAAACATAAGAGTTGTAGGTATATGAATTATCTTTCCAAATCATATTTGTTCACCCAAAATGGAGTTACAGAAAATGAGATATTCTAAATGTAATACACACTACTCAGCTACAAAACAAATTTCGACTACTTACCAAAAAGCAGTGTGTGTCTCGAATTCCAGCCAAAAGACCAAGTTTTTCTCTTGTGATTTTGAAGAACAATTGGTAATATAGGGTTCCAAGGTTCTAATTCTTCAAGGAACTGAAATTAGCTCGAAGAGGAGTGAAAATATATAGTCAAACAAGTGATATATATCACTTGTACACTTGTCCAATGAAGGTGCTGCCCAAAATGCATACATATACAGCTATATTTGTATATCTTTCACCTCCTTTTTTCAATTAAACAAAATGCTAATTATACTATTACGTAAATACCCCAATACAATCCCATAAATTATGATATAATTTATGCTAAACAAGCTAGCAATTATCACAAAATTTCAAGTTCCCAATAAGAGAGTAAAACATATTGTAGAAATAAGCAACGGTAAATCGACATGCGACCCTTGTTTAGTATTTTAGGGATGTAACAACTCTCTCCCCCTTAAAGAAATTTCGTCTCAAAATTTACCTTACATTAGTCCCGAAAAGAGTGCAGCTACTGAGTCCTCATGTCCTTTTCTCTCTCACAAGTAGCTTCTTTTCCCGAATGGTTCCTCCAAAGTACCTTTACTAAGTGGATTTTATTGTTTCTAAGTTGATTCGCTTCTCGAGCTTGGATTAAAATAGGCTCTTCATTATACATCAAGTCAGGATTAACCTTAATAGATTCAACTGAAAGAACATGAGATGGATCAGAACGATATCTTCTGAGCATAGAAACATGGAAGACATTGTGGATCTTGTCTAACTCAGGTGGCAAAGCCAATTTATATGCTACCGGTCCAACCCTTTCAAGTATCTCATACGGTCCAATAAATCGGGGACTAAGTTTTCCTTTTTTGCCAAATCTCATAATCTTTTTCCATGGAGACACCTTTAAAAATACTTTATCTCCCACTTGATATTCAATGTCTCGCCTTTTAAGATCAGCGTACGACTTTTGTCTATCCAAAGAAATATTTAGAAGATCTTTGATCATTTTTACCTTGTCCTCTGTTTGTTGCACAATTTCAGGACCAATGAGGTTCCTGTCACCAACTTCACTCCAACAAAGAGGGGTTCTACATTTCCTTCCGTACAAAGCTTCATAGGGAGGCATTTCAATACTCGATTGATAATTGTTATTATAAGCAAACTCTATCAAAGCCAAGTGTTTGTCCCAACTACCCTCAAACTCCATAATGCAAGCTCGAAGCATATCCTCCAAAACTTGTATCACTCTTTTCAACTGGCCATCTGTCTGAGGATGGAACGAATTGCTAAATTTCAGCTTAGTACCCAAAGGTTTTTGCAAGCTACCCAAAAATCTAGATGTAAACCTTGGGTCTTGGTCAGATACAATAAACATAGGCAACCCATGTAGTCTTACAATCTCATTAATGTACAATTCGGCTAAACGCTTAAGTGAGTAATCCATCCTAATTGCTAAGAAGTGAGCACTCTTGGATAGCCTGTCCACAATCACCCATATTGCATTATGATTTCTTTGAGTGCGTGGAAGTCCAGAGATAAAGTCCATAGTTATTCTCTCCCATTTTCATTCCGGCATCGACAAAAGTTGTAGCAAAACCAACTGGGGCCTGATGTTTTGCCTTTACTTGTTGAGAAACCAAACATTTAGAAATGAACTCCACAATGTCTTTCTTCATACCATTCCACCAATAATTTTCTTTGATAATCTGGTACATCTTTGTACCCCCAGGATGCATTGCATATGGTGAGGTATGTGCTTAACTCAGTATTTCTCTCTTCAATTTGACATCATTAGGGACACATAGTCTATCTTGATAAAATAAGACACCATCCTCTGTTAATGTAAAATCAAGTTTTCCCCATTTTGAATTTCTCAGGTCAATTTTACAAGTTTCTCATCTAACTTTTATGCTTCTTTCACCTGTTCAAGTAATATTGGCTTTGCTTGCAAATTAGCAATAACTGAACCATTTGCATCAAGTGTGAAACAAACATTCATGGCTCTTAACTCAAGGAGCAAGGGCAAAGGACTCAAAGAAATACTTGCGAAAGATTTTCGACTTAAGGCATCTGCAACCACATTAGCTTTACCTGGATGATAATCAGTCGTGCATCATAATTCTTAATGAGTTCAAGCCATCTACGCTGTCGGAGGTTTAGCTCCTTTTGAGTACCCAAGTACTTTAAGCTCTTGTGATCAGTGAATATATGACATTTCTCTCCATACAAACAATGCCGCCATATTTTTAAAGCAAACACTACTGCAGCAAGTTCAAGATCATGGGTAGGATAATTCAATTCATGCGGTTTTAATTTTCGAGAGGCATACGAAATAGCCTTCCCTTCTTGCATCATAACACATCCGAGACCATTGTGAAAATCATCGTTGTATACTACATACTCCTTCCCTTCAATTGGTAGAATAAGTATAGGTGCTTGAGTCAGCAAGGATTTGAGAGTTTCAAAGTTCTCTTGGCATTTGTCATTCCAATTAAACTTCACTTTCTTCTGCAAGAGTTTAGTCAATGGAGAGGCGATAATGGAAAAGCCTTTCACAAATCTTCTATAGTATCAGGGTAAGCCTAAGAAACTTCTTACCTCGGTTTGACTTTTGGGAGGTCTCCACTCGAAAATTGATTGTATCTTACTAGGATCCATCTTCATGCCTTCGGCCGATACAACATGTCCCAAAAACTTCACTTCATCAAGCCAAAATTCACACTTGGAAAGTTTAGCATAAAGTTCCCTCTCCTTCAAAATTTGCAAAATAATCCGGAGGTGTTTATCATGATCTTCACTACTTCTGGAAAATATTAAAATATCATCTATAAAAACAACCAAAAACTGATCAAGAAAAGGCTTGAATACTCAATTCATTAGATCTATCAATACCGCAGGAGCATTTCACGTACAGCAGGTATGTCCTTGATACCAGGACTCTCCAACCGTGTATCAACTATGTGAGCAAGGTATGCCCCACAACCTTGATACATCAACTTTCTTGCCAAGGCAGCAGAAATAATATTAGCTGTCAATGATCTTTAACCCTGTACAATGATGTGTGAAAATGTAGTATTTTTAAAAGTCACATGCTTAGACCTACAATCTACCACTGCATGATATTTATAAAGCCAATTCATCCCAATAGTAACATCAAAATCTTTAAAGGGCATTTCAATCAAATTAGCAAGGAAGACTACATTTTGAATCATGAAGGGACAATCTTGATAAACTCGATTACACACAACTTGATAACCCAAAGGACTTTCAACCAACACATCAAAATTAGGTCTCACAGATTTCACGTTTTCAGGAAGATCAAGTGATGAACAAAGATAGGAATGTATAGAACCAGGGTCAAACAATGTAAACACACACAAGCCAACTAATTGGAATTTACCAACAACCACGTCTTTTCCATCTTGATACTCCATCTTCCTCATAGCATAAGTGTGTGCAGTAGCCCCTGATCCATTAGGTTTGTTCGCTCCATTTGCACCTGCTACTTGTGTATTATTAGGTCTTGCACCGTCATTAGTTCGAGAAGGATTAATAGAAGGTTTATGAACTGAGCTTTCAGTTCTCAAGGAAAGAGCATTATTAGGATTAGGACAATCCTTCACTTTATAATCAAAGCTCCCACAATTGAAACATGCACCAGAAGTTCTCCTACAAGTACCATAATGATTCTTTCCGCATTATGGACAAGTGAGAACACAAGACTTGCCTTGGCCATAATTTGGAGTTCTAGCTGTAGAAAATTCTGATCTATTTTATTTTTACTTCGGTGGCTTGTTAACATTACCAATTTTAGAATCATCAAACCTTCCTCTTTTGGATAGACCTTCAAAATCTGGTCTAGGCTTTCGAAATTCATTGTCATTTCAACTTGCTTCTTCTTTATCAAGTCGTTCCCAAGTACAAGCAGTAGACACTAACTTACAAAAGTTCTCATGTTGCAAGATCGCCACATTTTTCCTAATGGAATCATTTAAACCATCTTCAAATTTCTTACACTTGTCTTTTTGTTCTTTAATAATACCTCCAGCATAACGAGAGAGCCTTAGAAACTTTTGTTGGTACTCATCAATAGACATGCCTCGTTGACTTAAATTTAAAAACTCGTTTCTCTTTGCATCACAATAAGCAGATGGGACATACTTCATACTAAATTTCCGAAGAAAATCATCTCAAGCAAGGACAGGAGGTTTTACCTTGGCATTCGGAACACCATCCTTTTTGTAATAGTGAAATAGCATACTTAAATTTGGCAATATCTGAACACTATAACTGCTCAAATACCCTCTCCATGTTCTCCAGCCATTGTTCAGCATCCGTGGGATCAACGGTGCCTTCAAACTCCACTCCACCCATTTTCCTTATTTTTTCAAAGTTAATCGCGTTGGGATCATGCATCGCTTCATCCATGTGGTGGAAGAATTCAGCCATTTGTTGAAAAGGAGGATTCATGGCTTGAGTACCACGACTCATGTGAGGATGTGAACTAGCTCTAGCACCCTGATGATTTCCCACTTCAGACCCACTAGTGTGGAGAACATAATGATCTGAGAAAGGTTCTCCAACCTCTTCTAGTACATGAGGTTGGGAAACAGAGGCACCTTAACCTTCACGAGCAGCTTCTATAGGTCAGTCAGCAGAAGAGGCCACAACTTAATTCCTTCAAAAGGGAAGATAACATTGCAATTATGGGCATGTATATGATGCATGTGCCCTTTATATGCGATAAAAATTTATTATAAACCATGTAAGTAAACAAATGATCCAAATAAAACTTTTTTCGAAAGTGAACAAGTATACAAGTAATTCACAGCAAAAGTCCTAGAACCACAAACATATGCTCTGATACCAACTTGTAACGACCCTTTTCATTACTATACGCAAATAAATTACGAGATATTTTTATGCATATATTGTCCTCACGCAAGTAAAAAATGATAATAATAAAAACATTATCAACTTTCAAATACCCAAACTAAATGGGTTCATGCTTTATACGAGCATTCCAAACAGTTAGAAAATGTAATATATTACAAAACTTGGGCCTACACACCCCAAATAAACAAAACATGTAGCCATACTTATATTACAAACCATGATGACATGATCCGATTAGCCCTAAAAATTACATGCAAATATACACCACATAGATTGTGTATAAGTACCAAAATTTATACAAAATATAGATGCCTATATGCAAATGTGATCTTTCTTAAAGTTCTCAAAATCTCCATTTCCAATGGCCAGCTTTATGCCTCCTCTCGATCAGCCCCTACAATAGAAACAACTACCGCTAAGCTAGCTTAATGGTGTAAAAACTATAGTTTCGAAGTCCTCAAAATTCACCAAGCTACCTTTCTCAAGTCAATGAACAGTATACTTAAAACATAATAAATAAATCAAGTAACAATATATGACGAGTATCAAGTTCGATATTCGAATTACCAATGTCAAGAACGCTCATAGCACCATTTTCCAAAAGATTCAACAGCAAGGATCACCAATATATACCTCATGTCGTCACACCCGGCACAAGCAAGTATCAAGAAGGGCCGACGCCCTGTATCAAGAAGGGTCAAAGCCCAATAATCAAGAGAACCAAGAACCATATTAAAAATGGTTTTCTAGTTCGTACTTAAAATTGACAACTTCCATTCTTCAGAAGAACTACAAATCCAGAGTCAAGATGGCAAATGATCCGAATCAAAAGGCGTACCAATAGTGACAAAGTCACAGCCACAACAAGGACAAGGTCCCAACAAGAGTGCCAAGTGATCAAACAATCTGTACAAGTGGGCGAGTTACGCAAGCATCATACTAACACGACAATGCAAAGTTATAAGAGGTAACCAAGGTACCAAGATCAAATTTCAGATATACCAGCAGTTAAAAGAGTGTAAATACAAGTTTATACACAAACCTCAATGCTTTTGTGTAGAATAGTCCAACACAACTCCGCGAGTTCAAACCGTAGACCAACCAACGTATCAAGGTCCTCAACTTGTTCACAAATATATATAACCTTAAAAATGCAATTAAATAACTTCTTTAGTTCCTAATATCTCAATAATATCAAAATAAAACAGGATTATCATCACAAGTAAGCTCAGCCTGCACAGATGCAACTATGTTCCCAAAACAGTGATTCTGGCCAGTCTAGTACCCCATGTTGTAACTTAGATTTGAATAGGAAAAAAAGGCAAAACTAGACTTTATAACCTTCAAGAAAGATGTAGATACATCTCTTAAGGTTCCAACCCAACAAGAATTACCAAAAAATACATTTTGTACAAAACGATATCATCGATATACTAACAATGGTTCATACAGGATTTCTAAATCTGAAATCTGGACAGAACTTGTCCTCTATTGCGTTCCATATTTTGAATCCGTAACAACTAAATTAGAGTTTCACATAAACATAAGAGTTGTAGGTATATGAATTATCTTTCCAAATCATATTTATTCACCCAAAACGGAGTTATAGAAAATGACATATTCTAAACGTAATACACACTACTCAGCTACAAAACAAATTTCGACTACTTACCAAAAAACAGTGTGTGTCTTGAATTCCAACCAAAAGACCAAGTTTTTCTCTTGTGATTTTGAAAAACAATTGGTAAGCTAGGGTTCTAAGGTTCTAAGTCTTCAAGGAACTGAAATTATCTCAAAGAGGAGTGAAAATATATAGTCAAACAAGTGATGTTTATCACTTGTTCACTTGTCCAATGAAGGTGCTGCCCAAAATAGTGTTGTGTGCAGCCCAAAATGCATACATATACACCTATATCTATATATCCTTCACCTCTTTTTTTTCAATTATACAAAATTCTAATTATACTATTACGTAATTACCCCAATACAATCCCATAAATTACGATATAATTTATGCTAAACAAGCTAGCAATTATCACAAATTTCAAGTTCCAAACAAGAGAGTAAAACATATTTTAGTAATAAGCAACGGTAAATCGACATGCGACTCTTGTTTAGTATTTTAGGGGTGTCACACTACTCTTGTGATACTTGGCATAGCCTTATGGTATAGGTGAGGGACCATATTTCTTAGATAAGTAGTGTTGATTTAAAATAGATTGGGAAGGAGTTGTTTGCTTGGCACGTTCAGCATGTATAATCCAAGTTAACTCCGATGACAACATTTAAACTCGAGATAGAAAGGTCGTATTTGAGCTTAAAGTTTAAGGTGAAGTGTTAATTTAAAGCAAAAGGAAGTTATATTTAGAAAATGAAATAAATAAGTGAGCTTCTTGGTTGACTTAACTAAGCTAGTAGGTGACAAGTAGGTGCATCACCTACTTTGACTTATTTACCAACCCAAAGGATCAAGTAGGTGCATCACCCACTAAGACTTAACTAAGTTAGTAGGTGACAAGTAGGTGCATCACATACTTTGACTTATTGACCATTCCAAAGGACTAAGTAGGTGCATCACCTACTTGAGCTATATGGATCTAGTTAAAAAGGTCAAGGTTTATGGATCAGATTTGGGCCTATGCTAATGGACTCACTTGAGGCCCAAACTAAGTTAAATAAAATGAAAATGAAATTAAAGCCTAGCAGCCAGATCTGCTAAGGCCCAATATAAGTGAAGCCCAACTAAGGAAAAGGGCAAGTAGGTGAATCACCTACTTTGACCTTTTGAGCAGCTTGATGTACAAAAGCAGGTGCATCACTTACTTGACTAATTAGTGGCTGAAAATGAATCTAAAAAGAAGGAGGTTCTAGAGGATATTATTATAGTCAAGAAAGCTCAATATAAGATAAATATTGGCTGCTATTTCCACTCCTTTTAACACACAAATTGAGAATTAACTCTAGCTCTCTCTTTTCTCTTAACAATCAAAACAGCAGCCTTAAATTTCTTCTAGGGTTCTTGAAGAAACCCTCATCTTTGCAGGACAAGGTAAGTGAAAACACTTATGGATTTAGCTTAATTCTCCCATGAATGATTAGGAAAACATGTTATTCATGCTTAAGTATAACTACAAAGGTAGAATGTTTCCTCAAGCTACTGCTCACTTTTCATGATTATTAAGATACTTTTCTCTTCCTCTTTGGTTTAAGTGTGAAGGGAAGTTGTAGTTCTTGAAGATTACAAGTTAAAAGGGAAAGTTGCATAAAATAAGGTAAGGTGACTGCTTCTTTTTTTTTTGTCCTCCTTATGCATGAATTTGGATAAAGAATTACATGTGTGTTGTTATTAAGAACTCAAGGGATGGTAAGTTCAGTATTTGGTTGTTACGATAAAGAAAATTTTGGGCTGTTTTATGTGTATATGTGGGGGCTGCATGGTTGATGTTGGGGAAATGTGTGAATATTTTATATGGAAATATAGGAGGGGATGGTGATACACCACCAAACTGAATGTTATGTAGGCTTACTACTCACTCCACGTTGGTATGTGGACGTAATTTGAGAAGTAATTGAGCAACGCCCTTGGTAGGACAAATTAGGCTACCATTTAGTGGTCAAATTGGGTGGATCAAGAAGCGATCTGATTTTAAGCTCATTTGAGCCCAAAGTAAATTTTGGCGGGTCAGGATCCAACCCAATTTCTATTTTAACATATTTTAGTATCTCCAATTTTAACCCAACCTGCTCATTTGACACTCCTAATCTTAATTATTCAATGTTCAGATTTAATTTAGAGATAACATCTTAATCATTTATGTATGCATTCAGATTCGGACATATTACTTTTAATGAAAATAAATGAGGCTCTAATTCGAACATTCAATCAATTAACATGTGTGATTTTGCTCACTTTAGATAAGAAATGTGTTATATTTGAATTATTTTTAAAAGTATGTTATTCTTGAATGTGAAGCAATAATATCGACTTACATAATATGTGGGTAATAAGATGATGGTACAGTTGTGAAAATTTGTGATTATTTCACAAGTAGAATGATCAGAAGTTTGTATTTCAAATATATTGAAAGTTAAATGTACTCACCAAAGATATCATAAAAATTAAAATTAAGATCATGACACGTGTCCCTTCGTTTATTTTAAGGGTATATACGTTTGAAAATATTGATGGTAAGGGTATACACAACCCGAAAGTATAACAAAGGGTATAGACGCACCATTTATGATAATTCGGGGGTATATTTGTCTTTTTTCCCTAAAAAAAAATGACACTAACCCATTTAATAATTTAATCTCTATTAAAAAAATAGCATTAACCCATTTAATATAACATATATTATAATTATAAAATTTAAAGAATACAAATATTTTTGTTAATTTTCTCTGGTTTGAAATTATAAATGATAATACGTACTTTATTTATTAAAATTCTTAACGTAGTTTAAACTTCTGTCCATGCAATAGTGCTACAAATGTTACTCTTTCAATATAAAAGATTACCACTAAATAAATTTAGGGAGTTTTGTAATTGAAATAGGAGTTTGATTTTATTTTATTTTATTTATTTATTTATCCTCCTTTCATTTTAGTTATGTATCCATTTAAGATTTTTATTAATTTGATCCTAAATACGTACATTTGGGTTATATTTATTAACTAAAATTTTAAAGAACTGAATGGGTAGAAAACTTTGTCATAGGATATGTATATATGTATGATACATGTGTCTTATATATATATATATATATATATATATATATATATATATATTATAAGGACTTGAATCCTTGAGTGGCACTATAGGCAAATAAAAAAAATGATTGAATAAGTCATATCGTTAATAGTTAGCAATTTTTATTTTTTGTAGTCACGTTTTTTTTTAAATTTTTTTTTTTATTCATTTGCACTACATGTTTGGCCTTGGAATTGCATGTTTTATGCTCTCTAATAAGTGATTTCGCGAGTGGGCAGACCATGCAAATTAAGGTTTAAATAAAATAAGTATGTTATGGATTGATTTGATTGTAATATTTTATAATTTTAATTTTATTCATCGTATTAATTCGTATTTCGAGAAACCATGCTAGACCTAGTTAATCAATTAAATTCAAGAAAAATAATTAATTTCATGTTATGAAAAGTTAAGGTAGACAAGATTTTCCATGTCACAGAAAAAATATTGTGTTCCCATAAAAATTGAAGTTTTGACTTTTTTTTTTTAGTTACGTAAAAAATGAAATTTTGAATTTTATCTATCAACTATATGAACAAATAAACAATTTCTGGTAAGGTTAGAAAGCGTTGCTATTAATACACCACCAGGGGCGGCTTAACGTAATTAGGGGCCTAAAACGAAATTTCAATTGACGCCTAATAAATTTCATACATATTTATTTTAAAATTTATTTTTCTAACTATTTAGATGCAAATTATTACTTAATTTTTTTTATAGATGATTTTTTCGAGTACTTCTTTTTATTTATAATTATTAGTTTTAGATAAGAGTTTATCAATTCAACATTGAAAAATATTATTTTATTGAAGCAATCATTATATGAATTGTTAACACAATTCTATAAGTAATAAGTTGATAAATTTTAAGCAAAAATGAGTTTTAAAAAATAAATAATGTGTATGTTAGCAAAGAAATGTATATACTTTTTATTATAAATAATTATTTTTTTTAATAAAAAAAACAACACATAATTTATTCTTGGTAAACATTTGAGGCCTTCCAAAATTAGGGGCCTAAGGCATATGCCTTAATTTTTATAAGGTAGAGCCGCCCTTGTACACCACATACTAATAAGAATAAGATAGTTTTACAAGACAGTTTAAAATAAATCAAAGAAAGTGAGACTTAGTAAATGGTTAGGCTTATAAACATAATGTATCCAAAACTAAGTTAAGTCAGATATAAGTCAATAAAGCGACTATGGTAGAATCACGGGATTGAGGGGTGCCTCACATCTTTCCCTCGGTCAATAGAATTTCTTATTCAGATTTATTGTTCGCAGACCAATAAAAAATTAGAGTCAACTTCCTTTTGAATAAGCGTAAAAATAAGATGACTTGGAACATCAAAACTCAATTTCGAATGGCGACTCTATAAAATAAATAATTATTTTCAAATGTCACTTTAATTGGTAAAACTCTATTTTCAAAACTATCATTTGGGAAAAATAGGGGTTTGACAATGGTCAAACTGATTGCACTTGCTACATTTCTCATCTGGTCTTTTTCAACATTTGTATGGTGGATGATCCATTTTTTCATAGTGCTCACAAGATGGATAATTTTTCAAATCTGTACTCCCTTTTATGACTAGCTACTAAGACTACTTCAATCATAACATCTTTTCTCATAAGTCTTATTTGCTCCTATATTTGAAAATAATCTAACAACTCTGACAAGGTATCTTGGATAGATCTTTTATATTTTCAAGGTATACATGTTTCATATCTTTTCGTGTATTGTAACAAGAATTTTTCAACGATTCTTGAATCTTTAAATTCAGTGCCTAGTAATCTTACCTTATTAACAATGTCAAGAAATGTCCGCATAATCTTTGACTTTCTTGGAGTCTTTCATGCTCTGCAACTCAAACTTTCTTATGAAATTCAATACTTGCATTCCTCGAATTCTTTCAAACTTTCTTATGAAATTCAATACTTGCATTCCTCGAATCCTTTCATCTCCATCATTTCTTTCTTCAGAAAATTTCAAATTTATTTTGCTTATGTGTCGTAAAAAATTATTTTTAAAATCTATCTTTTCACTCATAGGCCCCTTAAGAAAAATGGCTTTAGATACCAATTGTTAATTTTAAAAGAGAAAAAATTGCAGAAAAAAAAATATATTAAAGGAATAAAAAAACAAGAAAGAAAGCTTGTGAATTAAAGTTGAAAGATTCAGAGTGAATCTAGAGGGTCAAAGATGTTTGAATCATATATATCTGGTCTTTGTGCTTTTGTTTAAATACAATAGTATTATATTTTTTAAATATAGATATGTGAATTTATTTTCAAAGTATCATATAATAATACGATGAAGATTGGGTGCACTTCTCTAAGTGAGGATATAAATTTAAATTTTATATCTAACTTGTTTTTTTGAATAACACCTCTCCAAGTGGTTTTCGATTACACTTTTGACATTTCAATTAATTTTGCTTTTGTTTTTTCCTTTAATCTTTCAAAATTTTCTTGTGTGTTACATTGAAAATTCCTAAAAAATTTTGCACGGTTCATTGCTTATACAATTAAATCAAATGTGTATATTAAAATTTAAAACTAGTTGTATTATGTTATATCTATCTTGTATTTTTGAGTAACACCTCTCCAAGTGGTTATCAATTACACTTTTGACGTTTCAACTAATTTTGCTTTTGTTTTTTTCGTTTAATCTTTCAATATTTTCAAGCGTGTTACACTGAAAATTCCTAAAAGGTTTAGCACGATTCATTTTTTATATAATTAAATCAAATGTTATATTAAAATTTAAAAGTAGTAGTATTATGTATTTTAGAACTATAATTTTTAAAATTTAATGATTCATATTAAGAACCTAAAAGTCAAATCAATCAAATTTATATTTAAGATACATTTTTTTGTAATCGTGCAACCATCCAGCTGAAATTCTGGATACGGTTGATGTTAATAAAATTACTGCAGTAAAAACTTTACAATTCTTAAACAAATATTCAATAAATTTTATTGATACAAATATTTAGGTTGAATGATTTTATTGATACAAAGGTTTAAATTGAGTGATTTTATTGATACAAAAAAAGTTGAATGACTTTATTGAATAAATTAAATGAACTTTTTGAGATATTATTTAAGGGACAAAGTACATGGGATTGGGGAGTTTAAATGTTCGAATGCCTACATAGTCTCCTTGAATATCACTCCATTGGTCACCTATGTTGCCCCATATCATATACCCTTCTTCTACCAACTTTTTTCTGATCTCTGATTTATAGTCCACTGCATTCATTCCATTGTACTCGTCACTCCTGAAAGTTCACCAAAAAGAGGAATATTTTCAACATTTAAAAAGAGTAATTAACTTAATAAGGTATACTATTTCTGTCCCAATTTATTTTCTTTTTAGTCAATCCCAAAAATAATGACACATTTTTATATTAGGTAATAATTTAACTTTAAAATGTCTATTTTACCTTAATGAAATAATTTATAGCAACACAAATTTATATCATTCAGTTCAGACCACAAGTTTTAAAAATCATCATTTCTTTCTTAAACTTGGTGTCAAATCAAATAAAATGGGACGGAGGGAGTATATAGTAGTAGTACCTTAAGATGAGACGTTCATAGGCAAGAAATCCCTGGCTGTGTAGATTGTTAAGGGTGGTTTGTCCAAATGTTGCTTCACTTCTACCAGTCACAAGGAATACTCTAAATCCTTTTTTAATTAACTTGTTATATAATCTTAGTACACCTGGAATTGCTGGGCAAACTCCTTTTAATGCCCATTCCTTAAATCCCTTCGGATCATATGGATCGCCCCTACATTTGACATTATAAAATTTACGAGTAAATATCTCAAAATGTCACTCAAATATGTAAAACTATTTGAGAAAGTCACTCAACTTGGTTTTATAACAATAAAGTCACTCAACTTATGAATTTTCTTTTATAAAATCACTCACATTTACAACCCAATAATAATCACTTGAAAAGTAATTAACGAATGCTTAAGACTAACTGGAATTGATCAAACATTGACTAAAAGTTTATCAACATAAGGATGAAATCAACAAGATATATATGAGCATGGTTGAAACACAAATTACAATATATAACTAGCTAGGAATTATTTTAAGATTAGAGATGCCCCCTTCTTTATTGGAGTATTAATTTCTTGACGGGTGGGTTACTTCTCTATTTCATTTTATACTTTATAATACTCCATCAGTCTCAATTTATGTGACGTGTACCTTTCAAATTTTGAGATTTTAACAAATCTATCTTTGAACACAAAATTTTCATAAATCTTTTAAATATTTTGGATTGTCAAGTGACTTATAGTACTTTTTACGTAGTTTACAAATATATAAATTTCATTTCAAAAAAATTGAAGATTTCATGCATAATTTTTCGGTCAAACTTAAATCATTTGATTTTCGAAAAAAATAAAATGTGTTACATAAATTGAGATAGAGAAAGTAGTATTTTACTAGATACAAATGAAAAAAAAAAAAAAACTAAAATAAAGATTGATGAACTAAAAGTACCCTTAGCTGGTGGTCTTATATCTCATGACATTTCATAGCTTTGAAGAGCATATTAGTAAGGTAAATTAGGACGTAAGTTTAAAATAAAAAGTTTTCACATATAGAAATGTATTATTTACAAACATATTAAAAAGGAAAAAGTATCATATAAAATAAAACTCAGGAGCGTATATTCTGTTGTTATGTAAGTAAAAAGATAATATAAGAGAAACTCGATATATATATATATATATATATATATATATATATATATTACAATTCAAATGGTAATTAATGAGGAAAGAAGGAATTGACGTACCCAAATCGTTTGCCTTGGTAATAGAAGAGATTGGAGATACAAGTGTCATCAACGTCTAAAATCCAAGCATCAAAGCCATCGTTAGATAAACAAACATCATCATTTACATAATCCACAACTTGATCAATTATTAGATCAATATCACGTTCGTATTGACCTAACATCATATAACTTTCAACGTAACGCAAACATTGATTTGGAACACTAGGCCATGCGCGTATATTGTTAGTCTCCACCCCCAATCTCCAGCTCAAGCAATAGCTATCCTCAACCGGTACCTGCCATTTCCTTATCGTCATCGTTTTACCACTAGTTGCTGTTAATTTTGAGCACAACGCCATTAGAAAAAGCATCACTAGTTCCCTTATTTCCTTCATCATTTCCCACATCTTCAAATTTGAAAAGAATGTCATTATTATTATCAGTAGTCACAACTCACAAACTATATAAAAGTGTATTTAATTTGGTATTAATAATGAGAAGGTTTGGATTTTTGAAATAGGATATTGATTATTTTATATGTTGATAAATAAAGAAACTAAGAGAGGACTTGTGGAAATTGTAGACAAGGGGAATAAGCCTTTACCTTTCCTGGAAGGTCATCCCAACGAATAATGTTTGCGTAGGGGCAGGGGAAGTCGTCTCATGTCGTCTTCTTCCACAATAAATATATCTTCCAAAAACATTGTCACTTACCAAGCTAACATATTAATTACTCCTATAATAGGGGCTAGGGATATATGAATCGAAAATCGAATCAAATCGCAAATTAAGTCTAACCGAAAAAAAATCTGACTAATGGTTTGGTATGACTTAGTTTGCTATTGGGAAAAAAACTCGACTATACTTGGGTTGGTTTGGTAACTAAGAAAAATCAACCCGAGACCAAACCAACCCGACATTATATATATAATTTTTAAAATTTATTTTATACATAAAAATATTTACTTTGATGTAATTTCTAAATATTACTTATACGTTTTCATATTTTTATCTTTAACATATTTTTTCAAGTTTTTTGAGACTTAGAATTTTGAATGGTCCAATAAAGGTTTTAGTCCCATAGATATTAGTAACTCTAATAAAGCTCAATTTAAAATCAAATCAATATTATGCCAACAAAATAAATTAATTCAACACTAAGAATGCCAATAATGTTGAATAGGTGTTTATATTGGTTTAGACATTTAAAATACATAATCTAATTTTAATTTTTCTTTAATGTTTAATCATGTAATTGATACTTATTAGACTTATTTTAGCATGATTTAGTACTTTTAAATTATGATAATTTTCATTATAACTTTGCAATATTTATTTTATATGATGATTTCATTATTATTTTTTATTGAATATTTTAATGTCATCACTCATATCATATTTTGTGTTATTTTCTTAATAAACTCCTTAGATAGTTGTATTTCGGTTGGACTAAAGAAATATTTGGAGCACAAGTTAATTATATATATGTCTGTATGCATACTTTACTGGAAAAATCCAAAACCCTGCAAAAACCCGAGGTTTATTAGTTTTGTTTGATTTAAAAATTTAAAAATTCGACATAATGGTTTGGTTTGATATTTGAAAAACCCTAATCAAACCAAGGTTGATAACCCCGAAAAAACCTGAGTTTTATTAGTTTGGTTTGGTTTATAAATTTTAATTTTTTTACACAAATAATTTGTTTGATAATTGAAAAACCCGAACCAATCGGGTCATATACACCCCTAATAGGGGCATTTTTAGACCAAATTACTCAATCAATTTCAAATAGTTCAAGGACATTTTTTTTAATCCTTTTCAGTAATTTAAATGATCAATACTTGGGGCGTATCTAGAGGGGGTGTTGTGGGTTCACGTGAACCCATGCTCCCCTCTCTAGATCATATATAGTAGTGTTATATTAAAAAAATATTAAATATAGATGTGTGAACCCATGTTCAAAGTATCATATAATATATGATGATGATCGGGTGCACCTCTTTAAGTGATGATAAAAATTTAAATCTTATATCTATCTTCTGTTTTTAAGTAACACCTCTCCAAGTAGTTATCGGTTACACTTTTGGCGTTTCAATTAGTTTTTCTTTTATTTTTTTCCTTAAATCTTTCAAAATTTTCAAGTGTATTACATTGGAAATTCCTAAAAAAATTAGCATTGTAATTTTTTTATATATAATTAAATCAAATGTGTATATTAAAATTTTAAACTACTAATATTATATTTTTGACCTATAATTTTTAAAATTTAATGATTCATATAAAGAATCTAAAAGTCAAACTGATCAAAATTATATTTAAAAAGCATTTTTTCGTAATCGTACACCTATCTTATCGAAATTCTGAATATGCCTCTATTAAATACCCATTTGAAAGAAATGAATTCCTAACTAATATGATTTCTTGAGACATGTACGTAATAATACACATGATTAGTTTTCCCACGTAGGATGACAAGATGTTTTATCCAAGATTTGGTGCATATCTAGATCGAGGCAACAAGGCAAAGTGAATGTCACTTCTATTCTCAATTAGACGATCAACAAATCCCGCCTAAAAAGCTAGGTATCATCTTTAATACTCTATCCGTCCAATTTTAATTATTATATTGAGTTTTTCAAAAGTTAATTTGATTAATTTTTAAATTTAAATTAAATTATATTAATTTAATATTTTAAACAAAAAATTTAAATATTCAAAACTATATGAAGAATACTATAAATTACATTTTTTTTGCATATCTTATGATGAAAAAAATGCATCGTAAAATATTAGTCAAAATTCTTATAGTTTGACTTAAAAAAAAAAAAAAGAAACCATGGCAACTAAAAATGGACGACTAAAATAGTAATTAACCGAGGCTTTTTCTCAATAAGTTGAAACAATTGTATTTCCTCTGCCGATTCATGTGGTATATTTCGAATTTCCGGAAGAAAAAAAATACAAAATAGTACTTGTTTTATTAGTCAATCGCATTATACCATTGTCTTAGAAGTACGCCATCGCCAGCCCATTAACTATGTTACGTACAGTACTACAGTAATATACTGACCTCATTAGCAACAATCAAATACTGTTGTTGGCTTGTTGCCCATTTTTTTGCATTTTTTACAAATATGAATTAAACGGCAACCCTATAATTTCTCTCAATCTTGCTCGTCTCTCTCCTTCTCTTGTGCTTCTCTCCTCTAGGTCCTCTTCCTCTCTCACTTTTTTTTTTTTTTTTTTGTTATCTTCAAGTATGCATAGAAATTGTTTTACATGTGCACATGAGCAGAGACAAAACTATTCCTACATGCCAAACCTTACCAACTTTATATTTTCCTCTTAATTCTGTAATGTATAAGTGTCCTTAGCTTCTGGTATTTTGTTTAAGCTGTACTTTACTGTTGAATACTGGTTGCATTAATGAACTGTCAGGATAGTATACAGAAGGTGTTAGTTTTTGTAGCATGTTAATATTATAAAATGTTTGCCTTTGGGATTAAGTTTGAGGAGAAAATGATCAAAATAATCCTTAATGTACAGGAATTATTTTATTTTGATCTTTAATATATTTCACATGAACTATATGATCCTTAATGTATTATAAAAATTACTCAATTTGATCATTTGTCCTAAATATAACATAGCCATCAGTTAAATCAACGTTAGGCCCCACTGAATAATAAAACCACCCAAACTATTTCCCTTTCTGCTTCGTTCTCTGGTCCTTCCATCAAAAGCTCTGTTTTGAAGAGCTTGTGGGTGTTTTTGCCTCAGCAATAGAAGGAACTTTCCTCTTCCACTTTGAAAAATATTACTTCTCAAAAGTGTGGTTTAGATAGTTGAATTTTGCTTTTGATAAACATTTAAGAATCAAGTTCATCTTATTTTATGTAAGTTGTGATTTGAGTTTTACACACAGTGGCGGATCTAGAATTTAGGTAGCAAATTTCTCAAAAAAAATAGGTACAAATGAAATTCGAACTTACAATATTAGTCATCTAAAGTTGCCCTCCAACCGTGGCACCACAAGCCAATTTTGTTCACTGGATGCCATGCTTTTCACGCCACTAACGTAGGAGAAAGGGAAAGTTTGGATTTATTTAGTGGATCCGCTGTTAAATTTAACTGAGATCTGTTATATTTAGGGCAAAAGATTAAATTGAATATTTTTTATAATATATGAAGGATATATAGATTATATAAAATATATTAAGAATTAAAATAAAATACTCCATATACATCAAAGACTATTTTGATCAATTTCTCTTTAGTTGAGTGTCATTCCTATTGGCTGTTAGCAGGTCAACAGTTTTGACCTGCATCTTCAATGGGAATTTGTTGCCCCTCACTTTATTACATTCTTTATTTTTTTTATTATTCTTGTAGCATATATAACCTCTAGTCCATTTATTTTTATTATTTATTATCTTCTTATTTGTTGCTAGGAAGATTTTCTTTACTGTAAATACAAGTAATCTTCATTTGGTTTGTACACAAAAAATTATAGAGTTCATAAAGTTAAACAAAAAAAGAGTTTTTCTTAGTTGAATAGATGTGTTCTTTTTGTAGAGTTTTGAATGCAACTCGTGTCCAAAGTTTATTGAGCTCACTACTAAAAAATTGTCAAAAAACGACTGACTGCATAGCTTTTTTGGTCAAAATCGACGGAAAAGTGACGCAGTCACCTTCGTCGCTTTTTAGCCTGACGCTTTTCAAAAAGCGACGGACTGCATCGCTTTTCAAAAGTGACGAACAGCGTCGCTAAACAATGACGGATAGCGTCGCTAAAAAGCGACAGTGTTCGTCGCTTTTTGACTATTTTTATAATTTTTTTAAATAAAAGCGACGGACTTCGTCGCTTTATTTTAATTTTCATTTTTTTTATTTCTAAAAGGTGACACAGTCCATCGCTTTTCTGAAAATTTTATTTTTGAAAATCCCAGAAAAGCGATGGATAAAACCATGTTGTCCGTCGCTGTCTGTCACTTTTATGGGATTTTTAAAAAAATAAAACCTATAAAAGCGACGGACAAAACCACGCTGTCCGTCATTTTTTTGGGATTTTAAAAAAACCCAGAAAAGCGACAAAAAAACCACGTTGTCTATCGCTTTTCCTGCAATATTTTTGACAGCTCAAACTAACAATTTTTGCTCCACACCTGCAAATGCAATTAAATTCAATTCTACACTATTCAGCCCAATCAAACACACACAATTATAAACAATCTTAGCAAATCATAAAACAACAAAGTTAAAATAACATTTAAAAATATCTAAATCATAAATTAAAGAATTATAAAGTCTTTCAAAATTCGTTTCAAAAAGTTCATAAATGTCGAGAGATCTAAACTAGGGAGTGAGATCTACATAATCAACCTCATCACTCTCGTCGTCGGTGTCATTGGGAGCCAAAGTAGTAGGTCGACGAGCGAGGTTCATCACTTGTTCTTTGATTTACTGAACGGTCTCACTCATGCTTTCTTATTCTGCTACTCTTCTCCTCTCCGACTCTGCTAGTGCCGCTGTAAGTTTAGCTATTTGATCCGACATAGCAGCAATTTGAACACCGTCAAATGCCTCGGCTTGACGTGACGATCCAATACCTTATAAGCTTGACTGAAGTCGTCTAACATCATTTCGAGAGCCTAGACCATAGCATCTACCCTTGTGTGTCCCCTCTACCACTTTTTCTTTTCAAATATGGGTGTGTCCCCTCTACCACTTTTTGTTTTCAAATATGGGTGGACAGTTCAGGTGTCAATTGGACCGAACTATCTAGAATCTCAACGACATACTGATGAAAGTCATTCTGCATATTAAAAATTAAAATTGACATCAATATATATACATATCATATATTCACTATTAATATATATTATTCATATTAAATAACTTACAAAAGTTTATTCGATCCTTTTCTCTACCCACACATCCGGATCCGACTCATTTTCTTTCTTCCTCACATGAGTCTTCTTGAAAATCTCTGGTTCAATGGGAGTGCGTCCCAATTTTTTTTCCTATAAATAAAAGCTGAAATTTATAACGATATATATGAATCACCTAATTATTTATTTAAAAGTTTGAATAAGAACTTACCATCTCTTGTGCAATTGTTCCAACCGTCTTTGCACCTTCGGTGTGCAACGAGCCACCTTTAAGACTGTCTCTAGCCTTTGTGGCTTGATCTGATATTGCCTTAAACTTGTCTGTGTTCCAATACTGATCAAATTCATCAAAAACATGAGGCAATATCCAACCGAGACGTTCACTACTATCCCGAACTTTCTTTAGTCAGCTAAACAGTCTGGCAAATGCCTTCCTCTCAAATGTGGTCCCAATGACCAAATTGTACCTCGACTCCAAAGTACACATAGTCTAAAAAAAATTGAATAACGTTAATTAGATCGATAGTAAAAAAAAGTAGAGTATATTAAACTTAATTAAAAAATATAGACCTTAAAGTTATTAAACATCACCTGACATATACTGTTTGGAATCTCTCCAAGAGTGATAAGCCTGTGTATAGAGTCTTCTAACACAGTCTTTTAAAGCCGGGGCAGCATTCTTTGCAGGATGCCACCTACAAAACACATAATAAATATGTTAGTTCATGAATAATATATTAAAGTACAAAAAATGAATAAAATAAACTAACAAGTAGATAACAAAACAAATTTACGATGATCCATCCGGCTCAATCATGACTCTACCAAGTCTGTCCTTCTGGCCAGGAGCTAGAGCAGACATTGTATCATGTGGTGTAGCACTCTGTGTAGTTGTAGACGAGGGTGATACATCAGGATGCACAAAACGCTGAGTCAATGAAGCCGTACCGGCCATAGCATCTGACTGCTCGCTACTAGAATCGCCAAGCCTCATGGTAGATAACTGAGGAAATGTACCTGTGGGAGATGTTGTACCCGCCAATAAGGGTCGTGCTCGACGAATAGCCAGTAAAGGTAGGTCCTCATAGCATCGTGAAGGCAATGCCTGTGAAGTTGATGAAGCACTGACTGGTCGATGATAATTAGAATAATATTGTCGAGGATCCGTCATACCAAACGGAACAACAAATAAATGAGTATCATGGCTGATGCGCTCCGGCGCAAAAGAAATAGATCCTACAATATCCTCAGGATCTATCGATCTCCTAGACTTCTTCTTCTTAGCCTGTTTAGTTTGGCTAACTCCAAGATGCTCGCGATGTCTATCACCATCACCGCCTGATGACATCTGTATGCAAATTTACATGTATAATATATATAAAAATCATAAATTAAATAAAATTAGCAAAATACACTTACATATATACTAGCTAGCTTTCATTCAACACTATTCCTCCTCGCTTGTTTCAATTCCATCATTCTCCCATTCTTCCTCCTTAGTAGTGTCATTTTCATTATCGTCCCATTCTTCGTCATCAAATGATTCATTTTCCTCATTCTCGGATATTTCTTCCTCAACATTCAATATCTCATCATCAAATACTTCTTCTAATATGTGTTGAGGATGTTGTAATGTGGTTTCCAATTCAACATCAACTTGTTATTGAGCAATTGCAACATCATTTTGATACGCCACATCTAAGACATTGCCAATTTCAATTCTTCCCATAGGCTTACTTTTTATAATAACCCACCAATCAGCTTTGTCTCTACGCAATGGATATGAAACGTAATACACTTGTTTAGTATTTTGTGCAATAATAAAAGGATCATAACATCTGTATTTTTTGATGTGCTTAACTTCAATTATATTATGTTGATGGTTCACCTTTGTGCCTCTAGGTAATGGGTCAAACCACTCACACCGAAACAATACAATCTTTTTCTTAAGTCAACCTGAATACCTCACTTCAATAATTTCTAGAATGACACCATAATATTCAATAGTTTGACTAGTACCATCAACATCACCTTGTATGTAGACACCGCTATTATTTGTTTTCTTGTTCCTAGAAACTTCTTCAGTTTGAAACTTAAAACCATTGACACAATACTCATTCATTGTCAGTACTTGAGATTCAGGTCCCAAGTGCTACTTCTTTCACTAATTGCAAATGTTGGACACTTGAATATTCATCGTAAACCTACGTGATTGTTATTTCAAGTAATATAATTTAGTATAACATTAATCTATTATTAAATACTTAGTGATTGCACACTTGCATAGTTCCTCAGCCATTTGAAAAATTCTATATAGGTGGCTTCATTACTCCATGTGTTTACGAACAAGCTGATCATTTTACATTCAAGTATTTCGTTAGTTAATGATCACTTATTAGTATGTAATTTAAATATCATATTTTTAACACTTACTTGACATATGATTGAATTTTTGGACAATTAAGTAAAATATGTGTCACAGCTAATTGCATTTCCATATCAGTGAAGCCTCGCTTTCCACGCTTTGTAAATCCTCGACCATTTTGATTAAAAATTGATATCGATGGAAATAAAGGATCAATATCGCCTTCATCATTGTGATTGGGCTTGTTTCTCCTACATGACACATCATGACCAAAGTAACAAGAATAAAAATCACCAGTTTCTCTCCCAATATGACCTTGAACAACTGATCCTTCGATCCTTCCCCTTTGCTTAATCGTTTGCTTCGAACTACCAATTTTTCTGCACACACACACACACACATATATATATATAAAAGACTTGGCGAATATATATAACTTAGTGAATATTTCAAATGGATACGTCTTAAATGGATACATCCATCTTGTTTGAACCAGACCTTCGAGGCGAGCCTCTTGTACAAGGTGAATTGGAAGATGCTCCATCACATCAAAGAAACCACATGGAAATATCTTCTCCAACTTAGTAGTAGTAACAAGAATATTTTCCTTCATCCTGTCTAAACTACTCTCCAACAACTTTCCAGAACACAAATCTTTAAAAAAAAAAGACGTATCTCTGTGATTGCTTTCCATATCCTTTCGGGTAGATGGCTAAAAGCGCTAGAAATTAAAGTTTCCATGAACACATGACAATCATGACTTTTCATACCTATCAATTTTCCTTCATTCATATCTTCCCTCTTTCTTAAATTCGAAGCATATCTCTCCTGCATCCTCAAATTTTTAACTCACTTAATAATTTCACATTTCTCATCCAATGTGAATGAAAAATTGGTTTTGGGCTTAACTATTTTACCATTCTGTAATTCCTGCAGCCATAACTCTTTTCTCCTACAATATTTCTTTATGTCCATTCTAGCTTTTGGATTGTCTTTTGTCTTACCCTTAACATCCATCACTGTGTTAAATAAATTGTCAAATTAATTTTTTTCCAATGTGCATCACATTTAGATTATGTTGTAGCAGATTGTCCTTCCAATACGGCAACTCCCAAAATATGTTTTGTTTGGTCCAATTATGTTCAACACCATATTCAGGAAGTCTAGAAGGTGAAGCTTCTGTAACTTTAGATAATTGAGAAACTCTCTCCCAAATTTGATGCCCTGTGATTAATGGAGGTGGGGGTTCACTTTCAACCTTATTTTTCCTAAATGCATTTTTCATCTTTCTAAACTCATGGTTCATTGGCAAGAACTGGTGATGACAATCAAACCATATATTTTTTTTGTCATGCTTTAAAGTGAATGCCTTACTATTTTCCATGCAATACGGACATGCTAGCTTTCTAGTTATCATCTAACCAGACAACATCCCGTATGCAGGAAAATCATTAATAGTCCATATTAAAGAAGCACGCATAACGAAATTCTGCTTAGTTGATATATCATAAGTCAAAACGCCTTCAAACAACAATTGTTTGAGCTCATCTATCAATGGTTGTAGATAGACATCAATCAAACTTTTTGGATTACGGGGAGCTGGTTTAGTTTAGTTTTGAATTAATTCCAACAACTAAATCCATCAACAAAACCACATTATTTATTTTAACTTATTTAAACGACTTAACAACTTTTTAACTTGAACTAGTTTAGTTTTGACTTAATTCCAATAACTAAATTCATCAACAAAACCACATTATTTAATTTAACTTATTTAAACAACTTAACAACTTTTTAACTTGAACTAGTTTAGTTTTGACTTGATTTCAATAACTAAATTCATCAACAAAACCACATTTATTTAATTTAACTTATTTAAACAACTTAACAACTTTATAATCTTTAACTAGTTTAGTATTGACTTAATTCCAACAACTAAATCCACCAACTAAATCACATTATTTATTTTAACTTATTTAAACAACATAACAACTTTAACTAGTTTAGTTTTGGCTTAATACAACAACTAAATCCACCAACAAAACCACATTATTTATTTTAACTTATTTAAATAACTTAACAACTTTTTAACTTGAACTAGTTTAGTTTTGACTTAATTCCAATAACTAAATTCATCAACAAAACCACAATATTTAATTTAACTTATTTAAACAACTTAACAACTTTACAAACTTTTAACTAGTTTAGTATTGACTTAATTCCAACAACTAAATCACATTATTTATTTTAACTTATTAAAACAACATAACAACTTTAACTAGTTTAGTTTTGACTTAATACAACAACTAAATCCACCAACTAAACCACATTATTTATTTTAACTTATTTAAACGACTTAACAACTTTTTAACTTGAACTAGCTTAGTTTTGAATTATTTTCAACAACTAAATTCATCAACAAAACCACATTTTTTATTTTAACTTATTTAAACAACTTAACAACTTTTTAAAGTTATGTGTCAACACTAGATGGAACAAATCGATCTTGTAAGAAAATCAATTTTTTCATCAATAGGATCAACTAGTGTTGGTACTTATGCTTAACAAATAGATTATTTCTAAATTTAAAGCTAAGTGTCAACACTAGATGGACACAAATCAATCTTGCAAGAAAACCAATTTTGTCATCAATATGATCAACTAGTGTTGGTACTTATGCTTAACAAACACATTATTCCTAAATTAAAGCTTAATATCAACACTAGATGGACACAAATCGATCTTGCAAGAAAATCAATTTTGTCATCAATAGGATCAACTAGTGTTGGTACTTATGCTTAACAAACACATTATTCCTAAATTAAAGCTTAATATCAACACTAGATCGACACAAATCAATCTTGCAAAAAAATCAATTTTGTCATCAATAGGATCAACTAGTGTTGGTACTTATGCTTAACAAACACTCGATGGACACAAAAAAATTATCACAAAATTAAAGCTAAATATTAATACTAGATTGACACAAACACATTATTGAAAACATGCAATTGCACTTGAACTTAAGAAATTTAGAAGCACCAACCTTATCTCCAACTTTGATGAAAGAAGCAATATAGTCTTGTATTAACTTTTTTAGATGTTGAGTTTCCTCAGTTGCCTAGCACGAAAAGTTCTTAAATTAGTTAAATATAAACTTCAAATCTAAGAATATTAGTTTTATATATATATATATATATATATATATATATATATATATATATATATATATATATATATATATCAATTCAAGTTCATATCTAATTTCTAAACTTAATTAGTTATATATTCAAGCTAATCAGTTCCAAGTTCAAGTTTTAATTTCAAGTTCATATTCCTAATTAAGTTCAATTTATAGTAAATTCAAGTTATAATTAATTATAAGTTCTAATTAAGTTGTAATTCAAATCCCTAAAATTTCAAATTCAAACTAGCTAGCTAGTGTCAAATTCAAACTATTAATTAGTCCTAAAATATCAAATATAATTCAAACTATTAGTCCTAAATTTCAAATTCAAACTAGTCTTAAAATCACAAATTAGAAGTACTCCTGGAATTCAAAAATCAAACTATAGTGCTAAAATTCCAAATTCAAACTATTAGTAGTCCTAAAATCTCAATAATAATTCAAACTAGTCCTAAATTTAAAATTCAAACTAGTCTTAAATCACAAATTCAAACTAGTCCTAAAATCCCAAAATCTAACTAGTACTAAAATTTAATTAACAGAAGTTTAATTTAATAAATTTAATTTATCGAGGTTGATTTTATTAATTAAAATTACATGCATATATATATATATATATATATATATATATATATATATATATATATATATATATATATATATATATATATATAATATGTTTATTGTTTAAAATTTTGAAGTAGATAATTCAACTATTATATTAAGAAACACTTATGATAGTGGTTTGAATAAAGTGTTCTCATATCCTCCTTGCCTCAGAAATGTCTCACGTCTACAAGGGAGCAAGGTTTACTCATTTGAGTGTGTACATGTTACGGGATTGTTTTTGTGTTTCTTTGTTAAAATCTGTATATAGATAGGGAATTGTGCATTACTAATGTGTTCAACAAATTCATATGTACTCTCTTAAGAATTTATTGTTATTTACAAGTTACAAATTTCAGATCATGATTATTCGTAAGTAATTGTTGCTAAATTATACTTAATATTGTTTTCAAAGTGGCCCATGCTCTGCGCGGGCAATCCTTATCTAGTATATATATGTGTGTGTGTATATATATATATAATAGGAGAGGAAAAAACGCCTACATGTCAGCACCACAAAATTTGTAGAAATATTAAATAATAAATAACAATTTAAAAAACAATTTTTTTAAAAAAAAATTAAAAACCGTTTTTCAAATTTGTTTACCTTCATAATTGTTGTATTGATTTTTTTTTAATAAATTAAATATGTTTGTTCCTAATAAAATGCTACCTATCTAATTTTTATAAATGTAGAAGTTAGAGTTTAATTATTTTAAAAATCTTTTATAGAATTATTTAAATTTTGAATTGAGAATTTGAAACCGTAAATAACTGTTTTACATTAAAAAATTTTAATTATCTTATCCTTCTTCAAACTAATCTTATATTTAATTATTCAATTCAAATTCATTGTTATCCAGATATAGCTAATATGCATTTGAATTGCATATTAGTTAGTTTCCACGTTTTTTTTTTTTTTTTAATTTGAATTTTAAATTTCCTATTTTGAAATACAATTAAAAATATAAGTGCAAATTGTTAAATAATAATAATAATAATAATAATAATAATAATAATAATTTGGATAACAGTGAATTTTAATTGATGTAACGGATTAAAATATGATAATTTTTTTAAAGAAAATTAATTATTTTAAAAAAAATGATAAAATAAAAAATAATATTTTAAATAAAAATATATTAATTCCTATTAATTTAATCTAATTTTTAAAATTTTAGAAAATGCTCCAAAAAGGGAATTTAGAATATTAAAAATAATTAAAAAAAAAAAAAACTAAACTAAACTAAACTGCACGGTAAATCTTCTTTTTAAATTTGAATTGAGATCAGTTATTTTGTTGCGACTCTTCCTGAATATTTGCTCCATTATTTTGCCTCCTTTTTTTTTTATAGAAAATTATATTAACCAAAAATTTGTAGACAACAAATGAACACTTTTTTTAACTTCTTCTTATTAAGTAAATTTTTAAATTTAAATCACTTAAAACTGTTCAATACAGTTTTCATACTTACCATTATGAAAAGCAACTTCCACGGTTAACATAAATATATAATAATTTCTACAATTATCTTACACAGCAAAGAAGAATAAGCGGTGGAAATATTTGTAGGTATGAAATTCACCGAAGAACAAATCTTGAATTCATTTGATATATACTATGGAAAGAAATTTGTATGTCAATCATTTTTCAAATTCTTGATTGTTGATTTTCCGCATAATCTTATTCATTAAGTTTACACTATGATATATGTATAAGATGCTATTCCTTGATCTTTGATTTCTTTATCTTAAAACTTTGAAGATGATAAATCAAATACATGGATAAGACAATCAAAAAAATTGTACAAGATATTGATGGTTCATAATCTTAATTCTTACTGCTTTATCATTAGAGCAAGTCATAGTTCTTTTTATTCCGCATAATCTTATTTATTAAGTTTACACTATGATTTATGTACAAGATGTTATTCCTTGATCTTTGATTTCTTTATCTTAAAACTTTGAAGATGATAAATCAAATAAATTGATAAGACAATCAAAAAAATTGTACAAGATATTGGTGGTTCATAACCTTAATTCTTACTACTTTATCATTAGAGCAAGTCATAGTTCTTTTTATTCCGCATAATTTTATTTATTAAGTTTACACTATGATTTATGTACAAGATGTTATTCCTTGATCTTTGATTTCTTTATCTTAAAATTTTGAAGATGATAAATCAAATAAATGGATAAGACAATCAAAAAAATTATACAAGATATTGGCCGTTCATAATCTTAATTCTTACTGCTTTATCATTAGAGCAAGTCATAGTTCTTTTTATTCCTCTTCTCAATTATATCATTTTATACTGTTGAATGGGCGTCTCCTATCTTTTATATGATTGCAGGTTTTGCAAAGAGAGATCCATGATGGTGATTTACACTGGTTAGGTGAGAATTACAAAGGTATTGCTTTAATATGTGAAAGTAACATGATAATAAAAAAAAAAACAATTATAAAATATATATATATATATATATATATATATTTTGGGTCTATTCAAAAATCAAATTAGATGATAATCTCTTTTTTGATTTTTTTTTTTCAATTTATTTTTAAATTTCAAGTCATCATATTCAAATTTCAAATTTTAAAAGATAGAGAATTTTTTGTGTCTATTCAAAATTAAACCGGATGTTTATCTTTTTTGTTAATTTTTTTTTAATCTTTTTCAATTTATTTTTAATCTCAATTCATCATTTTTAATAAAATAATATTATCTTTATCTTCTATCTATATATAATAGGAGAAGAAAAAACGCCTACGTGTTAGCACCACAAAATTTGTAGAAATATTAAATAATAAATAACAATTTAAAAAACAAAAAATCTATCTATATATAATAAGAGAGGAAAAAGTGTCTCATGTCAACGCCATAATTTTCCTTAAAATTTCAGATTTTAAATTACAATTAATTAAATATTATAGATTCAAAATTTAAATAAAAATAGAATAATGACCAATACTGACAAATGTCAAAATAAAATAAAAACAGATTTAATTATATAAAATTATTAAAA
The DNA here is from genome assembly GCA_037074985.1 of Solanum bulbocastanum. Taxonomy (NCBI): domain Eukaryota; kingdom Viridiplantae; phylum Streptophyta; class Magnoliopsida; order Solanales; family Solanaceae; genus Solanum; species Solanum bulbocastanum. The sequence goes on along the minus strand of CM073605.1, from coordinate 18,518,823 downwards.
TGTGACAACACCACAAATTTGTATTTTAATCATTTTTTAATTGGGAAGTTAGGAACCGCAAATATATAACTCCCACTTTCAGTTTCCACCAAAAAATTGTCAGTTTTAAAACATGAATATACTATATTTCTTTGTTCACTTCAGTTTCGGAGAATTCTCCATCAACAATGTCTTCTTGAAGCAACTTTTTATCTTCTACCTTTTTTGTAGAGTGACAACGAAGGAGGAAAATTGATTGAATCATTTACGTCACTACCTTAATTACCTAAAGAGTAAGCGAACGTACTTAATATTTGTATTCATAACTTTGAAAATAAATTAGCACTATCTTACTACTGCTTTCAATCATTAATATCACTTAATTACTTATTAAATCAAGAAAAAGAAAATGATAACGTTGTTTTGTAGGCAGTGCCCTTGGTTGTGTTTTATACCTCTATATTACTATTGATCTACTTTTGCAGGATATACAGTACTCTATAAAGCATCAAAGCATAGATTCACTTACTTTTGATTTCTAGAATAGCTTTAGATTTTGTGTAAACATTTGCTAATTTACTTTAATTGTGATTTAATCTATGTGTCATTGTTTGAAAATCACTTAGTAGTTCAAAATTAAGTACCAAATACTTGAAAAGTTCATAGTTATTTCACTTCTTAATTTTAATTGTAACTTATTATTAATTTTAATTATAACTTATTATTTTGGATACGTATCTTGAATATGACTTGTGTTTCTTATGACTTGAAGAAGATATATTCGGTCAAATTTAGCTTTTTTGTTTTCCTCCTAGCAATTAATTATTTTCTTACAGGCCAGTAACATAGGTTACAATGTTTATTTGTTTTATGGACTACAAGTAAATATTAAGTATTCATATATTTGGAGATGAAATTCTTAATCTAAACATGCCAACTATCGCAAATGAAAACTTTTCACGCAATAAATCATTTTTACATACTAAATATATTGTGAATGTATATCATGTTAGAAAGATTAAATCCATATAAAATATGACAATAGATTTTAAATGTAGACGACTATTTATTTTCTTGATGATTGCATATAAAATATGATAATTGTTTTTTCTCTTTAGAAATTAAAATGTGGAAGGTAGTAGAAGATCATCCAAAGGATGATAATATTTTTGAGAACAACCGTTTGGAAGGATTGATTTGTATATCTCCCTATATGCAAGTAAAAGAGCATTTGAAAAATCATAAGAGCTCCAAGCAATGTAATGTAATTCTTTGATTACTTGAACATAGAATGCAAAAGAGACAAATACACTTTGCTTGATTTTTCGCTTTCGGTGTGTATTAGGATGAGGGGCGAATTTAGGTTAATATAATGAGTCACCTCAATCCGTGGTCATTAGAAAAAATTCAATATAACTATTTGTATAATTTGTAAAATATATCAAATAGCAACTAAATGAACCCATGATTACAAATAATTGGATGACTCACTGGTTTGAGTGTTTGTTTTTCATTGTGAGGTTGAGAGATCGATTCCCAATTACTATGCTGAAAATTTTTTTTTTCCTTCTTTTTCGTTCTTTCAACTGAAATTATTATTCTTAGTAAGCAAATTAGCAAAATCAATTATAATATTTTAGATCTTATCTTACGTGCAATGATCAATGGCGGCCCAAACACACAAGTGGTTTGAGACAAAATCAAACCGAAGCCTTACACTTTTAAGAAAAATTAATATTCTTTTTAGGGTAAAGGGATATATATAACCCAGAACTATCGTAAATGGTATGCAGATACCCTTCGTCATACTTTTGGGACATTGGTGTCTCTACCGTAAAAAAACTAGAACATATATACCCTTTATACTAGTGGATATACACGTGTCATAATCTTATTCATCCATCCGACATTTAATATATCACATCGACGAGTAAGATTGTGCCACATGTCCCTATTTAGTCTTCCGTTAGAGTGAAGGGCATATATACTTTAGTTTTTTTTACGGCAGGGGCACCAATGTCCCAAAAATATGACGGAAGGTATTTGCATACCATTTACGATAATTTGAGGATATATTTGTCCTTTTTCCCTTCTTTTTATAAAGTCTACTTTTTAAATTTCTTGAGATGCAAAATTGTATATTTTTTTATAATTGGATTCTTTTAATAATTATTTTTCGATCAATAATTCATATAACCAATGCATTTAATCTTTCTTGCGATGTAGTACTCTAGGTATATCAAATTTCTTCTAATAACTTTTTCTCTTAATAATTTTTTTTTTTGCAAATGATATTTAATATTTTTCTTAAGAAAAAGTTATATCTATTATTGCTAAGATAATTGAGATCCTTCAAATTTGGAAGCCTAAAGTAGTTGCCTTTTTTTTAAAGGAGCAAAGCCGTCCCTGACAATGGTGCACCCGTCTTCTTGAAATCTTAGATTTGCCTCTGATTATTTAGGATGAATACTTAGTAGCACCAATTTTTTATACAAAATCGATAAACATAACACATTAGATGTGATTCTCCATGCACTTCTGACTCAAACACAAACTCTAAAAATTGATTGAGAAAAAAATAGTATATGAAACAAAATTAGATTACGTACGAATAAAACTAATTTCATTACTAGATCAGGTATGTTGTTAATTCTCATGATATTAAAGTAGTTTTGCTTAAAATTGTTTGGTATTTCTTTTCATAATATTTCTTTATTACAGCCTTAGAGGTTAATTTTTTATTTCTATTTATTAATTAGTTTATGTAAATATATAAAATGAAGATTTTCTTAATAAGGCGCATATATATATATATATATATATATATATATATATATATATATATATATATATATATATATATATATATTTAAGGATTTGATGCTTTTTTATGCAAAAGAAAAAAGAGCAAATTTCTAATTATATTAAATAATAAACAACTTTAAAAACTAAACAAAATTTTAAAACAGTTTTTAAATCATGTACGTTACAAACGGTTGATTTAGTCTCTTTTTTGAAAAACAATAGGAAATTGAATTTGTTTATTCCTTATACAATTCAAACTAACTACCGTTTTCATGTTTGAATTTAATACAAATTCCCACAAAATTTTATTTATTTATTTTAAAATAGAAGAGACAAAATTGTCAGCGTCTAAATCTATATTATATATATTAATATATATATATTTTTTGACAACTGTAAGCTTTATTACCCGATATATCAATATGTACAAAGGTTTTGAGATTCTGGAGATGGACATTGTCCCACTCTCAGATTTCTTGCTACTATCCTTGCCACTACACTACTCTTCTATGGATAATAATTGAAATTACGAATGAATTCAGCCAGCTTCGGTTGCATACTACTTCTACAATAGATTTCTTGAATGATGCTCCTGATGATCACCTCTGCGGTTCTTTCTTTCTTTTGGAAAATTCTGTAATTCCTCTCTTGCCAGACATAGTATACTACTGCTGCGAGGGTCATTCTATAAACTTCATCTTGATTTGCTTTTCCTGTGGCATGTGACACAGCCCAATCCATTTCTTCTGTCCAACCTGCCGTGTTCTTGATAATGCTCATCCACTGTAACAGCTTCCGCCATATCCTAGCAGCAATATTGCATGAGAAAAAAAGATGTTGGTGTGTCTCTAGCTCTTGCTTACACAATGCACATACTTGGTCTGTGTGTATTCCCCATTTGGCCAGCCTATCTATGGTATATAACCTTCTATGTATGGTCAAGTAGAGTATGAAGATCCATTTTGGACTCCCTTGATTATTGCATGTCAATCTTCTCCATGGCACCTTGATGAACTCCCCCCTAAGCTTTTTATACATACCTTTCACAGTGAACAACCTCAGCAATCCACTGACCTGCTTGCATGATCTTCCTCACCATCCAAGAGGCTTGCTTCCCTTCTACTTCCCAAGGTCTCCTGCCTTTAATATAGTATGTATGGACCCAAACAATCCATAACTTATCCTTTTTTTTTGCAAGATTCCACAGGTGTTTGAGTATGGCTGCTTTGTTCCATATATACACATCAGTTATATTTAAACCACCAGCAACCTTTGGCCAACATAATGTCTCCCATGCAATGAGGGCTTTGCCTTTGCTTTGTGCTTCTCCTTTCCATAAAAACCTCTTACATATTGTTTCTATTGTTTGTAAAAATTTTTTAGGAATGAGAAAGATCTGTGTCCAAAAATCTTGGATTGATGTGAAGACACTTTGTACCAGCTGGAGCCTTCCTACATATGAAAGAAACCTTACTGTCCATGTGTTGATCCTCCCCACCATCTTATCTATTAAAGATTGGCATTGCCTAATAGATAACTTCTTTGAACTGAGTGGTACCCCAAGATACTTGAAAGGAAGAGCTCCTTTGATGAATCCTGTGTATTGCAGAATCTGTTGTTGAATTGGTTCTGGGACTCCACCAAAGTATACACAACTTTTGGATTGATTTGCTACGAGTCTTGATGTTTTGGAGAATTGCTGGAAGCATTCAAACAGCAGTGTAGTTGATGGTATGTCTCCTCTGCTGAATAAAAGAAGATCATCTGCAAAAGTCAACTAAAAAATCTGTTGCTTTTGACATCTTGGATGGAATTTAAAAGCATTTTTGTTCCTCAATGATCTCAATAGTCTTGTCAGATATTCCATAGCCAGAACAAATAGGTAAGGGGATAAAGGATCCCCTTGCCTCACCCCTCTTTTTTCCTGAAATGGATTACTTGGGCATCCATTAATCATAATTGAGTAAGAGACTGTCCTGACACACTGCATAATCCATATAATAAACCTTTCAGGCATTTGCATACCAACCAAAACCTCCTCTAGAAAATGCCACTCTAAAGAATCATAAGCTTTTTGCATATCAATTTTGAACATACATCTAGGTGATATTCCTTTCCTCCCATATCCCTTAATCAACTCATGACTTAGGATAACATTGTCTGTTAACATTCTACCAGGTACAAAAGCAGCCTGACTAGGGTCCACTAGATATTCCATGACTCCTTTGAGTCTGTGAGTGAGCATTTTGGATATGATCTTATACATTGTGGTACAACAAGAAATAGGTCTATATTCTTTAATGGAACTAGGATGTTGTACTTTAGGAATGAGAGTAACTGAAGTCCTGTTAATAGGAGCATACATCTAATTAGTGTTAAAGAATTGAAGAACAACAGCAGTTACCTCCTCCCCTATAATAGACCAAGCTTGCTTGAAGAAATAAGAGTTGAAACCATTTCCACCTGGTGCCTTGTTGTCATCCTCTTTTGTAAAAGGTTGGATTAATTCCAGCTGTTAAGTTCTAGATAATACAGGCCCATCCCTTAATACTGCTGGCTTGGGGGTTGGCATGAGAGAATTTGCTTGTCCTAACAGGTTCTGATAAAACCTCACTGCTTCTCTGGTAATTTCTTCTGAATCTCTGATGACTGTATTATCATCTTTGGTAAGCATGGTTATTTGATTTTGGGATTTCCTGTTCTTCATACTAGCATAGAAATATGATGTGTTTGAATCCCCTAGCTTAAGCCACTGCATTCTGGATTTTTGTTTATAAATTGCCTCCTCAATCCTGCTCCATTTATTCAGCTGTGTCCTTATCTCCTTTTCTTCATCAATCATGTATTGAGGAATAGGTATAATTCTCATATGACTTTGTATGTCTATCAACTCATCTCTTAGTTTGTGAACCTTTTCTGATAACCCCATGTATTCTCTTTGATTCATTTGCTGTAATTCTCTTCTCACCTTCTTCAAATTCTGCCAGACCCCTTGCATACTTCTTTCTTTGATTTGCCAGCTTGCATTGATCTTATTTTTGAACTTTGGATGTTGTGCTAAACAGTTGAAAAATTTAAAAGGCCTTTTCTTTGTATCCCTCTGCTCCTCCATTGTGATACTCAGAGGAGAATGATCTGAGAATAGTGGATCCATAACCAACACTTGTACTATTGGCATATGCAGTATCCACTCAGCATTAACCAGTGCTCTATCAATTCTACTAAACACATGTCCATTTGTCCAGGTGAATATCCTTCCTACTGCAGCCAGCTCAGTTAAATTACAATCAGTGATGCATTCTTGAAAATCTCTGGTTTCTGCACTTTGTACTTGGCTTCCAATAGGTCTGTCCTCTGTTGTCAAAATGGAATTAAAGTCTCCCATAATCAACTATGGATCAGTGATGTTTGTACTCAGCTGATGTATTGTTGTCCATAGAGGGATTCTAGCAGTGATTGAATGCAAGCCATACACTTCTGTAAATTGGAATTTCATTTTGTTCCCTTGCATCTCAACCTGCCCATGAATGTGTTGCTCAAAATTCTCTACAGTAGTGAAATTAATTACATCTGGATTCCAGATCACCCAAATGCGTTCTCTCACATTGTTAACAAAATTAGTGCACCACTCCCAGTTTGGCATTATTTTATTTATAATACTACTCACTCTATCTTCTCTAACTCTATGTTCACATATTGCTATCATATTAACCTTATTCCTCCTCAGAAATAGTTTTTTTTTTTTTAAATAATTATTATTTTTTAAATTCTAATTTAATTATCTAATATGTTATTACATTAAATATAAATTACAATTTAAATAACAACAAAAAAAGTAAAAAAACTCCACTTACTCATAGACACACCTACACACGTTTTTAAAAAATACTAAGATTTAAAAATTAATTTAAATTGAATATTAAACAGTTTTATAGATAATATATTTACCGTTGTTAAAATAGTTTTAACTTCCTTCCTTTTTTTAGGAGTTTAAGCTTCAAAGTTATCTATTCAAAACAGTTATTCTAATCAAACTCAATTTCCTTTATAGATATCATATGACATGCTAATATTCAAAATTTTCAAAAATTGCAAAAAAATAGATAAATAGCAAAACTCCGTGAATTTTACTTGATTCTTATGTTTCAGATGGATATCAAATAATTCAGGTCAGTTTTTTGAAAAGAAATTATAATTATATTTTTAATTGGGGGTTCTTCTATCTATTGGTGAATTCTATATTTCCATATCTTTTTTATTTATAAAAGTTGATAAAGTAATTCAATGAGATCAAACTTCAAATGATGTTAGAAATAGGATGTTGCCAGTTATTTTATTTCCATGTTTGTATGTTGTGGGTGTTGGGTTATGAAGGTGATTAGGGCGTCATGCGGAAATTTACAATTTGCAAATCATATAGTTGATAAATCAGATAACAAAAATTTATATTAAAAATCAAAATATTATTATATCAAAACTAATATAAAGAAAAACATTGAAACTTTAGAATAAATCTCCCCACAAAAAAGACTCTTAAACAACTACATTGTGGATGTTATTGTATTTGTGTTAGAAGAAGCAAACCTATATTTCTTTTCCTAAAAGGAAAGGATAAACCAAATATGAAAGAATATTATAATTTCCTTTCAGAAAAAGTAAAAACATTTATGGCAATGTTGTGTCTTTTCTAGGGGTGGCCATAAATACCGAAAAATCAAAAAATCGAACCGAACCGAATTATTTTGGTTCTTTGGTGTTTCGATTCGGTGTCGGTTCTTTATTTTCGGAACTTCGGTTCTTCGGTTCGGAATTCGGTGCAAGGGTCTCGAAACTACGGTGCACCGAAGAACCGAAGTTTTATTACATAAATTATAAATTTAAAAATATTTAAATTATATTACTTAATTAGTTAATACTTAATAAGATGGCCCATTTCAATTTTCAATATTTAAGTGACAAAGTCACAAAATAGTGAAACACGGTAAAGCACTAAAGTGAACCCTAAAGCCCCAAATTCAGAAGTCCTTCACTCTTCTCGCCTGAAAAGCGCTGACTGGTTGTGTCCCGTGACTTCAATGATCAGCCTTCAGTCTTCACTCCTTGCCTCAGACCATCGCAGACGGTTGACACCGAAAAATGGTACTTATTTCTCGAACCATCGTTATCGATTTCATTCATAGTTACTTGGGCATGAACCTGCTCCCTTTACGAAGAATAGAACCAAGAATTCAAGATTTTCTGTAGAATTTGTGCAAGATTGCAAAATTGGAGCTATTTTCGATGCTAAAACTTCTTCTGTGTTGTGAAAAACTAAATCTTGGATGAAAGGGGAATTGGGTTTTGGAGAAAGTGCTGTAGGCAGCAGCGACTGAATCTTTCTTTTGCTCACTACTTTAGTTTTTTTTTTTTTTCCAGATAGAGAATGACAATAGAGTTGGTGTTGGTGGTTCAAGTGAGGACTTACCTAATAATAAAGATGATAGCAATAACAATGACTTACTTGACAGTGGCAGTGCTGGCGCCCAACCTAAAAAGAAAAGAAAAGAAATAGCACCAAGATCCAAAGCTTGGAATCATTTTGATAAGGTTGTTGAGAATGGTATGAGTGGAGCAAAGTGTAGGTATTGTCACCAATTTCATACCTATACTTCCATTAATGGTACAACTGCATTGAACCAACACTTAGCAAGGTGCTCTATTTATAAGTCTACTATTGAAACTATTTCTTAATCCAAGATAAATTTCTCGTCTATTGATACAGGTGCACCACTTTGGAAATTTGAACAAGAAGTAGTTAGGAAAGCTTTAGTTGAAATGATAATTATGGATGAACTACCTTTTGGTTTTGTAGAAAAGGAAGGTTTTAAAAAGTTTATGAGTCAAGCCCAACCTCTATTTAGAATTCCTTCTCGTAGAACAATAACAAGGGATTGCTATGCACTTTATAGTGAACTAAGATACAATCTGAAGAAGTCTTTTAGAGAAATACAACCAAAGATTTGCCTCACCACTGACACATGAACCTCGATGCAAAGAATAAATTACATGTGTTTGATTGCTCATTTCATTGACAGAAATTGGGTGTTGCATAAGAGTATACTAAATTTTTGCCCCATCTCTAGTCATAAGGGTGAACAAATGGCAGAGGCTATTGGTAATTGCTTGCTTGATTGGAACTTGGATAATGTGTTTTCTGTTACTGTTGACAATGCTTCTTCAAATAGTGTTATGATTACAGAATTATCTAAGCAGTTAGATATGTGGGGAACAAACATAATGGAGGGTAAGCATCTTCATGTGAGATTATGGCTCACATACTTAACCTCATTGTGCAAGAAGGTTTGAAGGAAATTGATATTTCTGTTAAACGGGTTAGACAAATGGTGAGGTATGTTAGATCATCTTCGGCAAGAACAAGAAACTTTGTGAAATGTTGTGAAGTCCAAAAGATAGATTGTAGTAAAACATTGTTGCTAGATGTGCCTACTAGGTGGAATTCTACCTACTTGATGTTGGAAGCAACACAAAACTTTGAAAAGGCCTTTGATAGATTTGATCTTTTTGATGAACATTTTAAAACTTATCTATCTACTCATATTTGTGAAGATGGAAGTATTGTTGGTACACTTGCATGTGATGATTGGGCAAATGTGAGAAGTGTAGTAAAATTTCTTGAAAAATTTTATGAGCTTACAATAAAGGTATCAGGTTCACATTATGTTACATCAAGTGTTCATTTTGAGGATATATGTGAGCTTGATGTATACTTGAAACTGTGTCTTACAAGTGAAGATGTTAATTTGAAAAATATGGCTAATGGAATGATGAAGAAGTTCAAGAAATATTGGGGCACTCCTGATAAGATGAACTCAATGATTTATATTGCTTCTGTGTTAGATCCTCGCAATAAATTTGTGTATGTTAGCTTTGGACTTGAAGAACTATTTTGGGAGGAAAACGGAAAGAAAGTAGATAAACAAGTGAAGGCTTATATGGAAACTTTGTTTGAAGATTATTTAAGAAAATATTCAAAAGAATCTCAATATCAATCATCTCCATCTAGATCTACTTTATCGGATTTATCTGATTCATCTAGCTCTTGTTCTCAAAATTCGAGAACAAAAGCTTTGAGAACTAAGCTTCATATGAAGAAACAGAAGGAAAATAGTAGAAGTGGGGCAGCTAAGTCAGAGTTGGAGAGATACCTTAAAGAAGATCAAGAGCTTGAACATGATGATTTTGTTGTCTTAAGTTGGTGGAAAGTTAATGCTCCAAGATTTCCTATTCTTTCAGAGTTTGCTCGTGATGTATTGGCTATTTCAATTTCAAGTGTCGCATCAGAATGTGTATTTAGTACCGGTGGGCGTATTCTTAATCGATTCAGAAGTTCTTTGACTCCTAAATGTGTGCAATCTCTTGTTTGTGCTCAAGATTAGCTTAGAAAAGAGCCAAATTCTATTTGTGTGGAAGAAAGTTTGGAGTATCTTGAGAAACTTGAACTTGGTGAGTTTTCATATTGTTTGTGTTGTAAAACTAATCTACTTATTTATGTTGCTTGACATTTGTTTAAATTATCTTTAGAAATGGCAAATAGTGGAATAGATTCTTGCATTATTGATGTATGATAACAATTTACTCTTTTGCTATTAATGGTGAGTTTTAATACTTTATTTGTTTGATATAAGATATCTTTTTGTATCTTGAAATATTTTGACTTCTAACTAAGTTTCTGCCTTTTGGTTTAATTTTTTTATTACGTTCAAGTTCAACTATATCTCCTAAAGCTTGCTCATTTGTTTTGATTTTGAAAACATTGTGTGGTCATGTGGTGGTTCAAGACAACAAAGAAGGGAGTTGTGACTTGTGACTGTGTTTACTGTTTTGTAGTGTTATAAGTTTTGTGACTTATGTTTTAGAAACATTTGGAAAGTCTAATAGTGTTGTCTGCTATTGCTACTGCTTGTAAAAAAAATAGTTGTTGCCTTTTGACTGGAGCCTTGATGTTCCCTCTTTATTTTTATTCACACCGAAAAATCGATTTAAAAACACCGAACTAAACCGAATCGAAGTAGAAAAAATCAAACCGAACCGATCTAGTTTGGTATGAACTATGGTGCACACTTTTCTAAAATCGAATACCGAGGAACCGAACTCCCACCCCTAGTCTTTTCTTTAAGGAAAAATAAATCTTAAATTATAGTAAGAAAATCAGAGCAAAATCCTAACAAATCTCCCCTTTTGGCTGGATTTTCTTGACAAAGATTGATCTGCCTTCTTCATTGCATGATAATCTTGTTCTTCACAAAATCTTCATGGATCACTGTTGCTTACCATGATTTAAAAATTGATATGGGTTAAAAATTGGAGCCCTGTGCTAAAAGTAATGAACAGGGTTAAAAGTGGAGCTCATGTGTTAAAAATAATATGCATGAGTTGAAAGTAGAGCTCATGCGTTAAAAGTAAGATGCATGAGTTAAAAGTGGAGCTCATGCGTTAAAAGTAAAAATACATGAGTTAAAAGTGGAGTCCGAGCATTAAAAGTTTGCTGGGATTGAAAGTTGATTTTACTTTTAAGGATAGAGCAGCAGGATGGTTGAAAATACATTTGAAAATTTTCCCACATGTAGTAACACAAAAATCTTTATTATCATCACGTTGATTGCAAATTGATTTGAAACTAGTTGAACCTTTCTTCAATCTTGTTGAACCATTGGATCATTAAACCATGTGCTCTGATACCACTTGTTGAGTTATAAAGGTGATTAGGGCGTCATGCGAAAGCTTACAATTTGCAAATCATATAGTTGATAAATCAGATAACAAAAAAATTTATATTAAAAATCAAAATATTATTATATCAAAACTAATATAAAGAAAAACATTGAAACTTTAGATAGAATAAATCTCCTCATAAACAAGACTCTTAAACGACTACATTGTGGATGTTATTGTATTTGTGTTAGAAGAAACAAACCTATATTTATAGAGTCCTAAAATCTTTTCTTACTAGAAAAAGACTAGCTACTCCAAAACCTTTTCCTAAAAGGAAAGGATAAACCAAATATGAAATAATATTATATTTTTCTTTCAGAAAAAGTAAAAACATTTATGGTAATGTTTTGTCTTTTCTTTAAGGAAAAATAAATCTTAAATTATGGTAAGAAAATCAGGACAAAACCCTAACAGTGGAAACTATGGAACTCTATGAATATTCTCTTCTAATTATTTTCTTTATATAAGGTGCGAGATTATATGAAGATTTCGTATGGTCAAGTATATCTTCACACAAAATCAATATTAATTGTAGTCAACAAATTATGGCTTCACATAATTATCCTGTCGATGAACTATCAGGTTTGATGATACAATAAAAGTTAATTATTCGTGTTATGTGATTTTGGTACATTCTGAATTACTAGAAGTAACTTTACATTCTTTTTAAATTAATTATGTATGCAGTATGCATGCATGATTATTTGGTTAACCCTTAATTTAAATGTATAATCTGCAGATCTAATTATGTAGTTGAATTGATATTGTTCTTTATCCTTGAAATCTTGAAAAATACTATTTAAAATAATATTATGATATAATATTAATTACTTCAAAATAAACTGAAAATATATATTAATTCAAATAAGAAATAAATAAATATTCAATAATATGCAGAAAAATTAAAAAATATCCTGTAAATCATCTTTTGGAGAAAATCGCGAATATATATTAGCAAAAATGAAAAGTTAATATGGTATATCATAAACTTAAGTCATTAAAATGATTAAATCTAAATTCTTGCACATTTTAATTAAAAAAAATCTAGAAATAAGTGAATAATTTTTTCTTTTTATTGTGTGTGTGTGTTTTTTAAGTATGTGAGACAATTCATTGAACTAAGACAAATAATAACAAATGTCACATTTCTTCAAATTGCTCTCTATTTTTAAGTTCATTGCCTTCGCGGTAGCTTCATCAATAGTACCTACCAAATAGAAAGGCCTGTTCAAGAATAGAAATTTTTTTTTTAGTATTTTAAAATAACTAACACATCAAAATCATAACTTTTCTTTAAATATCACATTTTAAAGAATTCAATTTATTAATTAAAAAATCTAATTTTAAGAAAAAAAATGCACAAAAATTTTAAACAGTTTATTCATAGTTGATATCGTTGATTTTCAAGTTACTCTTTTTTCGTTGTTTGAATATAGAGCAATCATACACGTACATTAATTGAAATTACATAATAAATTATTTGAGAGACAAGATTCATGAAATTGATTTTATTTAAATAATGCTCTAAAAAGTATTTGTTTTAAAACCAGAAACTTTAATCTAATTATTTCAAATAGGCATAAACTAAAAAAAAATTAAAACACTTTAAACTATTAATTAATAGTTGATATCTGTTTAAGCTTATTAAATTATTTATATTTATTTTTTATTAGTTTTAGAAGTCTTTTAATCTATTTTATATAAATGGATATTTTAATAAAAGAATAATTTCAGATAAAATATATGCAACTTCCCATTATCCATCCATTACTACGCAGTCCTATAATCATTGAAAACTGGATTGATAACCTTTTATTTTCATGTAATTATCTTAAGCTAAATTTAAAAAATCAAGAAATAAATAATTGAGATTATTTTAAATTTAAATAATTACTTCAAATTAAAATATATTTGATGGTTAATATCACTTTTTCCATCTTTCTTTATTAAATTTATTTCTGTTTATGGTTATTTTATTTTATAAAAATGAAAATATAACTTTATTATTATTACTCAATTCTTTTGACTTCATAGCTGTTGATACAAATATCATTATAATCAACTTCATATATAGAATTAACACAATCATGAGATTTGTGTATGCATTATATCTATAGAAACTTTTTAAGCATTAAAATCTCTTATCAATAATTATTGTAAACCGTTAATTTTTATCGATTCTTTTTTCAATTTTTACTAATAATTTTTAATAATTGTAAATGTTTTTATTTTCGCAGGACAATTATTGTGTGAATTCGGTGGATTTGAATATGATTTTTTTTCCTTATTCTTGAGATATTGTCAAAGTTATTATCTACACATTTAAAGTGTAACATTCATTTGATAACAATAGTATCTTATAAAATTATTACTTATTTTATTGCTGATGCAATTGATATTATTAGACAAAGACTCAATACTAAAAAAATTATTCACCAAAAGTTCATCCATAAACCAACCAAATCTATGTATTTATTCTATTTTATTAATGTGGTATATCATAATATGGTAAACATCATATATTTAAGTAGATGATAGTTTTATATATCAATGACATATTATTTTCTTATTTTCCATTATTGATAATCAATATGAATACTAGTAGTAGTGTTTTAAACAAAAATTCAATACACATAATTTAAAATTTATTTGTATTCTCACTAAATATGATTTACTACAATAGTATAAATCACTTTTCTCACCTCTTATTAATAGCAATTACAAGATTAATTTTTACCTCCTATAATGGATATTAATTAATTTATCTCAAGTTGTTATTGCAATTAATTTTAAAAATTATTGAGATCATTTTAACATATCTGTGCAGTAATTCTATGATTAATTTTAAAAATTGAGGTAATTAATTAATAACTCTTCTGCTAAATCATAGGCACATAATAATTCATTTATCTCCACTTAAGATAAATAACACAAAAAACAATAGTTTATTTTAATCTTAAATAGTTATAAAAATAAAAATGGATATTTCTTTAAAAAATTAAAGGTTCAAGAAAATAAAATGTGCAACATATAAGTGCGTTACTCAATTATGGATATGAATAATACATATTCTTAGGTAAATATATTAATTTTGAAAAGAATTAATTTAAAATTCATTTATTTTTAACATTTTCAATCATCCATCTTTATTATAAGGGAGGTGGCTTCTCTTATTATTCTATTTATATATCTAATATGAGAGGAAATTTCAATTACTATAAAATAAAATAAATTTTATCATTGAATCAACAAAGATAATTTAAAATTTAAAATAAAAATAAAAGTTACAAACATACAAAAAATATAGCTCTGATGTATATATTTTTTATATAAATAAATAAATATATTCAGACATTATAACTGGGATCACTTGACTTCTTTTTACCATTAAATAAATTACAATCGCTATCTTAATATTTTTTGTTTCTTTTGTTTACTATATTTTGTTTGTTTGGTTATTTAAAGTGCATAAAATAAAACGTAACTTAATAATAAAAAAAAATTACTTATATGTAAAATCAAGGAATTACTTCAGTTTTTATGTTTAATTAATTTCAATTATAAATATTAAATGCATTTATTAATTATGTGTATATTCTATTTTCATATTAAATGTTAATTTATAATTCATAATTTAATAAATTTTTCCATTAATAATTTGACTTAAAAATCAGTAAATAATATTTTTGAAATTTATTGTTTTGAATTATACATATATATAAAACATTTTTTTTTTACTTTTATAGTATTAAATATTTCACATGAAGAGTTGAAATTTGATTTTTATAAAAAAAAAATACCTTTTTAATAGCTTAACATAAATATATCGTAATCCAAAAATGTAGTTGATCATAACTATTAGAATAGTATTATAACAAATAAAGTTATATACTAAGTCATTGAGGTAATATGATCATATAAATAGTAATAATGTATTACTATAAGTATTTATATAATATATTAACAAGTAAACTATTTTATCTATTTAAAAATATATGAACAAGTAAATAAATTTCATAAATTACTTTTAATTTAATAATTATGTTAAAAATATTCATGAAACGCGTGGGTACAAATACTAGTTTAAAAAAAACAAACTAAAAACCATTTTTTAAAAATTTGTTTACCTTAATAATTGTTGTATTGATTGTTTTTTAATAAATTAAATATGTTTGTTCAAATAAAATGCTACCTGTATAATTTTTAAAATAAATTTTATAAATGTAGAAGTTAGAGTTTATGAATTATCAAAATCAATTAATTTAAAAATAAAAAATAAACAAATATTCATTGTAATGTAACCACTCACCATATCTCCCCTAACACGTTTTTCTTTGTACTATTTTTTTCATAAATATAATTTTTAACAAACAAACAAAGAGGAAAAAAATTCCACCATATACAAAGAACAACCAATGTAAACATTTTTTGGCTTTGTTTCTTAAAATTTCGAATTTAAAAATTGTAAATTTAGTAACTGCAAAATAAATAAATAAATAAATAATAAAAGCATGTACAACTTTTTTGTTCCATGAGATACGGATAATATATTGAAAATTTTAAACAGTTACGCAAACGTATAACTTTTTAAGCGGTTATGAAAAATTACTGTAGAATTTTAAATTGAAAAAATTACTACCAATTTTATAATACTTTCATAAGCAAAATTTCAATGGAGAAGCAAAAAAAAAAAGGGGTTTATCAAATTGTCAAAGATTTTAACTACGCATGAATCTCAACAACCTAGTTTTTAATAGCAACTGCATTCTTTATGACAAAGAAGAAAATGTAAAAAAAACAAAAAAAGTAAACATTTCAAATTATCTAAATTAGAGATCATTCGTCTTTATATCCTTCATCTTCAGCTTTTGGTGTCATGTTCAAAGGACGCAATTCTACTGCTTATTGAATAATCTATCAAGAAAATTTTCATCGAAAAATATATATAAATAATAGAACATAATGGACCTTGCACTTTGCAAATTGCTGCAGGTAGATTTGTGTCATATTCATTAGCGAAAGTCTTGTCAAAAAATTGTCTTAGTATAAAAGATTGGATTGCTACAAAGTTAGCGATGATTCCATCTTATCCTTGGCAAGCTAATGCAAAGATCTCGAGGCCTTCGTATTGAGAAGTAATAAAAGGCTTAGGAAATAACTATCCAAAGACCACTATTAATTAAGAAGTTTATGAAGTTGTGTATCTTGAATATCTATTTGTTGTTGTTTGTGCTTTTATGTTTAGTTTAATTATATTCTTAAAAAGATATGTTTGAATTTGAAAACTCCTACAATTGTGCAAAAATGAAGAAGTTGTAACCATCTTTAAAACTGTAAAATATTAATTCAATTTTTAAGTCTTTAATTTATATTTTAAAAAATCATTTCAATAATAAAATATTGTATTTCAAAAAATAACAAAAAGTTAAAATATCAAAATAATCCTATAAAGCTGAGTAACTACAATAATACCATTAAAACAAGAAATATATATATATTTTTTTTAACAAAATGTAAAATCTAAATTATTCATTTGGGACAGTGTAAAAAACTGTTTCATGATAAATATTGTTAATAATCACTAGAATAAATTAATAATGCAATTACATCTCTTCTACTTCTTTCTGTTTTCATATTAGTTTTTGGTGTCACTTTCTTACCCTCTTTTTTTTGGCATAATTTCTCCTTGACTTATTTTATTTAAGATTGGTTGTTTTTTTTTGCAGGCTTAAACACTTATATTATTTGTATTAATTTTTTTGTTCTTTATTTATTTATTAATTTTCTCCTTTATTTGCATTAAATATTCATTTTCATAACTCATATCTAATTATTTATTTAATTCCTATTTTTGATATTTATAACTCTCATGTTTTTCATATTCATAACTTAACTATTTTATTTAAAACTTTAAAATATCTTTTGGTATTCCTCCATTTTTATCCATATAATTCATCTTTTTTTTGTTTCATGAGACCCTTATCCAAGGTCATCCTTTTCATTCAATAGTTACAGTAGTGAAGCGCTTATTACTGTTGTATGTATTATTTGATTCATGCTTTAGTTTGAATTGATGAAGAAGACTCTGCGATTTTGGTTGGTTGTTGGAGAAATATCAACAAGTCAAAAAGTTATGTACTGATTCTGTATATTTCTTTTTTTCATCTATATTGTTATTATTAAATTCTTAAAAATGATATGTATGTTGTTTTTCTTTCTGTTTACTTTATATGTTTCTCTATATTAAGCTTTTTTTTTTATTGTTGTAAGTTTTTTATTTGGACTTAACTTAGTCATTTGTGAAATTCATTGGAAGTTTGCTAACCAATACTAACCAAAGTACAAACCACGCATCTTTTCATAGAATTTAATCTTCTAACAGATATATAAAATTTACATGGGACACACGTGCAACGCACGTATCCAGAAACTAATATATTATAGTCATGTGGTCCTTGAGCCATTTGGGAGAATGTAACTCATTATTTTATTTGTGGCCAATTAATGTAAAGCCCATAAATAATATTTAATAAAGAAGATCTTATTCGTACACCAATTATTTGATTGGCGTAGCAGATAAATTCTTAATTAACCTCTACAAATTGGTTCTTCATCCTTCTATTAGGGTTACAACATATTTTACACCTTTTTCATCATTGACGAATGTGGTAACATAAGTTAGGGCAAGGCAATGAGGTAAAAAGACCACTTTTGTTATATAATACCAATCTATGTAGTATTAATGTATTTAAGATCCTAATGTATTAAGTTTTGCTTACATATGTCACGACCTGAGTCTACACCTTGGATGTGGCCGACTGATGTGCCGCGAAATCTTGGCACATTTGATGCTTGAAAACTAAGAATCAATACTAAAATCAGGTGTAGTTATATGAATATGATGTGTTTGATAGTGTTTGTACAAGTAAAACAGATAGGACTGAAAGAGAAGAAAAGAAGAAAATGCAAGCTGGGATATGAGATTTTGATGTCCAAGAGAAGACCACAGAGCCCTTGAGGGGCCGTGATCTTTCTAACGAGCCGTGAAACTACTTGTGGTTGCTATCCAGTAGGTGTGCCATTCAGGGGAGTTTGATGATAACCCCAAGTGAAGATCATAGACGCCTATACGGGCTATGAATAACAAGACGGATCGTGACATAGTCCGTGAAGTTGAACCAGTGGCTAGAAGTCAAAGAGTGGAAATGGGATTGAACCAAGTGAAGACCATGGACACCCAAACGGATCGTGGTCTCTTTAACGGTCTGTGGTGTTATCCGTGGTGCAATTTCCAGTATGGTGGAATTGAAGACCTAGACTTTGGGAGTTTCAAGTGAAGACCACAGACACTCAAACAGTTCGTGGTCTCTTTAACGGTCCATGGATGTCCGCGATACATGTTCCAGTGTTCAAACCTTGAAGACTAAAGGATGAGGAATGCCAAGGGAAGACCACGGAGGGCTTCACGAACCGTGAAGCCCTTGACGGGTCGTGGAAGTGGCCGTGAAAGGGCTTGACAGTTCAGTCCTACTTCGAGTAGGACTCTTTTTAAAAACACTTATTTGAATTAATTAGGTCGTTTTTATGCTTTTGTCTTATCTTTCATTGAACGACGAACAAGTTTACATTATTCATAGCTTTTGGATTTCAATTTTGGGGATATTGAATTAAGTTTGAAGTTTGATTTTTCGGTTCTTGAAATATCAAAGTGGTGGTTGATTTGCTTATTCTCGTAAGTATTTTCTAACATGTTTTCTTTATATGTTTCTGAACATTTATGTGAAATTATGAGTAACTAAACACCACAACTGGGGTTGTGGGATCCATGACGAAATTCTAAGTTTGATTTCGTAAAATGAGCGAAAGGCAATTTGTGGTTACAAACTGTAGTTTAGTTTTCATTTTTCATATATTCTGATGGGTACACGCATTAGGTTAAACCTGTATCTGTCATTTGTTTGAGAGAAAAATGATAGTTAGGAAAAAGCTGAACTAATCTAACTAAATGGAGTTAAAGTTCGAGTTCAAGAGAAAAGAATCTTAACACCATTGTAGGCAAGGGTAAATCGTGTAACACTCTGGGATCGGGAGGACTTGAGTGAAGATTATCTGAGTAGACTGAGAAGTATCAGATATAGTTAACTCGCACGTAATTTGTAGGCGTAAGTTGCCTAAAACTCAATTACGTAAGAACATTAGATGCAACGTTGTGGGGAACGCAATCCTAGTTTCAGTTAATTATTGAAACAAATTCGAAATTGATATTTTGTTACTTGTTGAATTAGACTTTATTTGCAACTTTGGTTATTAAAGCGTTAACGCTAAACCCAATTTTTCTTTCCGCAATTGTTTATTTAGGAAATAATAACAACATTTGCGTAAAATACGATACTGAAATCATTTCTGTAAAGAAATTCTCTGTGGGATTGACCTCAACTCACGTTGAGTTCTATAAATTGACTTTGATCGTTTATATCTCTTAATTGAGGTGTAAGTTTGGACATATGAAATTTTAGCGCCACTTTCGGGGAATTTTATTTCAGAAGTGATTTACTAGCTTTTATTCTAAGTGTAGTTAGATTTCCTAATTTTACGTCTTGTTCTTTGTCTGTGTCTCTTTCAGGTGAGTTTGACTATGTATGAAAAATACCAGAAGTAAGGGAGCCCCATTAGTCCCATACGACTATGAACTCTGAAAGACAATTCAAGAAATGATGAACGCACAAGAACTTAAGGCACAAAGACTGAGATTTGGATTGGAAACTAAAACTGTCGCAAGACCAGTTCAGCCGAATGCTGTGAACAATCAACCTAGGGCAGTGGACGAGAACATAGCAGCGGATGGAATAATTCCTCCCCAGCACCAACCAATAGCTCCAAGGGGTAGAGCACAACATCCAGCTCACTTGATGTATGAGGAGGATGACTTAGACTTGGATGGAGCTGGAGCCACATGAGCGATAATGTTACCTGCACTACTTCTAGGTGTAAAATTCATAATCACCAACACTATGATTCAACTGCTGAATCTGAAAGGTATGTTCAGGGGTGCAGCTGATGATGATGCTAATTAACATTTGATGAACTTTGTGGTGATTTGCAAATCACAAGAGATTCCTAGAGTAAGCCAAACAGCAATGAGGTTGAGGCTGTTTCCTTTATCTCTTACTAGAGAGGTGACCAACTGGTTGAATGAGATGCCGGTTGGCTCAATCAGGACTTGGACTAAGTTGAAAGAGGCTTTCCTGGAGCGATTCTTTCTAGAATCAAAAGAGCTGCAGATGAAAGACGAGATCAGTGCCCATAAGCAGCTACCAGGAGAAGCGATGCATGACACTTGGTGGAGGTTCAGCCAAAAGTTGAAGAAATTCCCAAACCATGGTCTCACTGAGAGACATCTAAAACAGGCATTTTACAGGTCTTTAAATTATGTCACTAAGCCTGTTGTTGATGCACTGTGTGAAGGATCGTTTATGAGGATGCCATTCTCATAAAGCATGCAATTAATGGATGAAGTGTCAAAGAATAACAGGGCATGGTACACTAGGGATGCAGAAGTAGGAGATTTGGGGTAAACATTTGAGATGTCTGCTAAACAAAGGAAGAGAGAAGAGAAAAGGGATCAGGATATGGCATACATAAGGACCCAAATAGATCTACTCACGAAGCATATTGTCGCCAAGTTTGAAAAGGTAAATGTAGTGAGTCAACCAAACATGTATGAAGATCAGGACATTAATATAGATGAAGAGGCCAATTATCTGGGAAACCAATGAGGTTTTCGGAATTATAATTTGAGCAACCATGGTTAAACTTCTGGAAATGTAGGTCGGAACTACTTTAGAGAAGGCCATTATGATAGGCCAGCTAATACAGAACAGGGAAACTGGCATAATAGATATGGGTACAGGAATGATTGCAGTGGTGTGTATATGCCCCTAGGTAATAGAGATCGGGCAAGTGGTAGTTCCAGTGGGTCTAAACTGGAAGACATGTTGGCCAAGGTGATACAAAATGTGGAATCAACTGATGCAGGGGTGAAGGAGATGAAAAGTAATTTCTCCAGCATGAGTTGACTGGTAGACTCTCACACCACCTTCATCAAGCAGATTGAGTAGCAGTTGGGGAAACTTTCATCCTCATTAAATTAGAGGAAGAATGGGTCACCACCAAGTGACACAATCCAAAATCCCAAAAAGGATGGGCATTGCATGGCTATCGCCACCAGGAGTGGTAAGATCCTTACTGACCCTATTTCTGTAGGTACTAAACATGAGCAAGTGTTGGAGAAAGCTGGAAGAGAGGAGGATGAAGCTGAGCAAGTAGATGACTTGGAGGATGCTCAACCAATAGCTAAACCGGCAGGATTTAAAGAAAAAGAGATTGAGAGAACCTTGTCATTATAGCAAATACCAAGACCACCTCCTCATTTCCCTCAAAGGCTTACAAAGAAAGTTGAAGATAGGAAATTTTCAAAGTTCATCACCATGCTGTGAAAACTGTCAGTCAATATCCCATTGGTGGAAGCTCATGAGCTGATGCCAGGATGTGCCAAGTTCATGAAGGACTTGGTCACTAAGAAAACAATGGTGAGTGTTGATTTGACTAATTATATTCATCACTGCAGTGCTATTGCTACTAGGTCTTCGCTGTAGAAGAAGAAAGATCTAGGTGCATTCACAATACCATACGCTATCAGATAGATCAAATTTGCAAAGGCCTTGTGTGATCTAAGGGCCAATATAAACTTGATGCCACTGGCCATCTACAAGAAACTGGGTTTAGAAGTTCCAAAACCCATAACCATGAGGTTGATGATGGCAGATAGGTCAGTGAAGCGACCTCTGGGCATACTATGTGATGTGCTTATAAAGGTGGATACGTTAATCTTTCTTGCAGACTTCGTGATCTTGGATTGCGAAGTGGATTTTGAGGTTCCCATTATTTTGGGAAGACCATTTCTGGCCATTAGACGAGCATTGGTAGATGTTGAGCGAGGAGAACTGAAGTTCAGACTCAACAAGGAAGAGGTAAAGTTTAATAGTTGCAGGTCCATGAAGCAGCCACATGATGTGAATGTGGTGTCTGCAATAGCGGTCTTCGATGAAGAAGAAATGGGAGCAACCATTGAAGAGAGGATGGCTGTAGAAACCTTAGCTGCAGTGCTGATGAACTTTGAAGCTGACTTTCGGTCCGACTATGTAGAGACCGTAAATGCTCTGCAGGGTATGGGAGCACCTCTTATGCTTCAAACAAATTGGACTTGGATCTAAAAAATAGGCCAACTCCTCCAGCAAAACCATCCATTGAGGAGCCACCTGTGCTGGAACTGAAACAGTTGCCCAGTTATCTGAGGTATGTATTTTTGGGAACTAACAACACTTTACCTGTGTTTTTGGTTGCAGATTTGAATGATGAACAAGTTAAAGCTGTGATCAAGGTGTTGATTAGGCATAAGAGGGCCATTGGGTGGACTATTGCTAACATCATTGGGATACCTCCAAGTATATGTAACCATAAAATTCAACTTGAAGAGGATTGCAGCCCAAGTATTGAACATCATTGGAGGCTAAACCCACCTATGCAAGAGGTGGTAAAAAATGAGATCATCAAGTGGTTGGATGCTGGGGTGGTATACCCTATTTCTGATAGCCACTAGGTCAGTCCGGTGCAATGTGTGCCCAAAAAGAGCGGTATGACTATGGTTGCAAACACCAAGAATAAGTTGGTCCCGCAGAGGCCATTCACTGGATGGCGAGTGTGCATGGATTATAGGAAGCTGAGCAAGTGGACTTTGAAGGATCATTTCCCAATGCCTTTCATGAACCAGATGCTTGACAGGTTGGTTGGCAAAGGGTGGTATTGCTTTTTAGATGGATACTCTGGCTACAACCAAATATCAATTGCCCTTGAAGATCAGGAAAAAGCCACCTTTACACGTCCTTATGACACCTTTGCATTTAAACGCATGCCATTTGGACTATGTAATGCACTATTAACTTTCCAGAGGTGTATGATGTCTTTTTTCTCAGACATGGTGGAGGATACTTTAGAAGTATTCATGGATTACTTCTCAGTGGTAGGTGATACCTTTAATGATTGTTTGCTGAATCTTAGCAGGGCCCTACAGAGATGCGAGGAGGCCAACCTAGTGCTGAAGTGGGAAAAGTGCCACTTCAAGGTCAAGAAAGGCATTGTCCTTGGGCATAAGGTGTCATAAAAGGGGATAGAGGTCAACAAAGCCAAGATGGAGGTGATTGAAAAGTTGCCTCCACCTATTTATATGAAGGGTGTTCGGATCTTCTTAAGACATGCCGAATTTTATAGGCGTTTTATCAAGGACTTCTCCAAAATTGGACACCCTATATGCAAGCTTTTGAAGAAGGAGGTGAAATTCATTTTTGATGAGGCATGTCTTAGAGCATTTAAATGCCTGAAGAAGTTGATTTCTGGCCCTATGATCATTGGCCCAGATTAAGCAGAGCCATTTGAGGTGATGTGTGATGCAAGTGGTACTGCTTTAGGAGTAGTGTTTGGCCAGAAGTGCAACAAGATGTTTTATCCGAGTTACTATGCTAGTAAGTCACTGACTGAAGCACAACGAAACTACACAGTTACTAAATAGGAACTGCTGGCTGTAGTATATGCATTTGAGAAGTTCAGAGCTTATTTGCTGGGCACTAGAGTGATATTCCATACAGACCATGCAGCTCTAAGATACCTCATGGCAAAGAAGGATGCCAAACCAAGGTTGATCAAATGGGTGTTACTTCTTCAGGAGTTTGACTTTGACGTTAAGGATTGAAAGGTTGTGAGAACCAAGTAGCTGATCACCTATCGAGGCTGGAGGCTGAAAAGAAAGAGGAACTTGAGCTCGACATAAATGATCCGTTCCCGAATGAGCAGGTATTAGCCGCTACTCTTGATCTTATTCCTTGGTTTGCTGATTTTGCTAACTATCTTTTTAGTGATTTGAATGCATGAGCAGCTAAATTATCAACAAAGGAAGAGGTTCCTTCATGATGTGGGTAAGTATTTTTGGGATGAACTTTATCTGTATAGGGTGTGTGCTGACAACATCATCCAGCGATGTGTTCCTGAAGCTGAGATGTTGCATATTCTAGAAGCCTGTCACTCCTATCCGGTAGGTGGTCATCATGAGGGTGCTCAGACAGCTTATAAGATACTTTGGTGTGGGTACTACTGGCCTACAATTCATCAGGATGCGATAGATGTAGTGAGGAACTGTGATGTGTGCCAGCGACAAGGAGCCATTTCTCGGCACCATGAGTTACCCATGACACCTATTCTAGAGGTGGAGTTGTTTGATGTGTGGGGAATTAACTTCATGGGCCTATTTGTGAGCTCTTATGGGCAGAAATACATACTAGTTGTAGTGGACTGTGTCCAAATGGGTTGAGGTAGTTGCTTTGCCTGAGAATGATGGTAATTGTATTTCTGGTTTTCTGAAGAAGAATATCTTCTTAAGGTTTGGCACACCTAGAGCTATCATCAGTGATGGTGGTTCTTATTTCTATAATAAGGTGTTCAGTTCTCTTCTGGATAAATATAGAGTCAAACAGCACAAGGTAGAAACACCTTATCACCTACAGACCAGTGGCCAAATGGAAGTCTCCAACAGAGAAGTTAAAGAAATTTTTTCTAAAACGTTAAATGCCAACAGGAAAAATTGGGCACGGAAGTTAGATGATGCTCTATGGGCATATCGAACAGCTTTAAGACGCCTATTGGCATGTCTCCAAATCAATTGGTGTTTGGAAAGGCATGTCATTTACTGGTTGAGCTTGAGCATAAAGCACTCTGGGCTTTGAAAAAGTTGAACCTTAGTTGGAGCGAAACTGCAAACCTGAGGTTGGATCAGACCAATAAGACGGATGAATTCAGTTTGAGGGCCTATGAGAGGCCCGCACTGTATAAGGAGAGGATGGAGCTATATCATGACAAACATATTGAGAAAAAAAGCTTCAATCCTGGTGACTTGGTGTTACTTGTCAACTCCAGACTTTGGTTGTTTCCGGGAAAGTTGAGATCCAAATGGTCTGGACCTTTTAATGTAACGCATGTGTTTCAGTTGGGTACTATTGAGCTGGAAAATGATAAGGGCAAGAGGTTCAAAGCCAATGGACAGCGAATCAAGGCATGTTTGGGTGTTCTAGAGGATGTGAAAATTGTGGAAGAATGCAAACTTGATGAAGTTTGAGTAATCAAGTAATTTGCGTTGTGCCGCGACGTTAAATTGTGTGCTTCTTGGGAGGCAACCCAAGATATAATTGTAGTAGGGTTTTTATCCTTTATCTTTATTTTTCTTTGTTTTTATAGAGTCACTAGGTGTTGATGTGTGCATGAGAGAATGGGTTAAAAAATGTAGGAATTGGGTGCATACTACTCTTCACGGGCAGTCTCACAGACCATGGTAGACCTTCACGGGCACTTTCACGGTCTGTCAATCTTAGCACCAACCTAAAGGAGCTATTGGAATTTGCAAGAAAAAGGTTCACAGAAGGGTTCACGGTCCGTCATGAGTTGTACGGATCGGCTAGCCTCTCGTAAACCAAAAGTAAGTCTTTCGCTCCCAAGTTAAGTTCACGAGCCACTATACGGACCGTGGTGACCATTATGAGCACTTTTACTGTCCGTTGTCCACAACCCAGTCCTACCAATACCCGACCCGACCCAACCCGCGACGGCACCAAAATTAAAAGAATCACATATATGATTCCTAAAGCGCCAAAGGTTGTGGTTTTCCTCTTATTCTCCTCCATAACGGTTACTAAAGAATTTTAAGCAGTTCCTATCCCCATTAATTCATAGTTCCTAAAAGAATCAAAACCCTAAGTCCTAAGTTGATCAAGTCTTTCAAGTAAATTTCATCTTCTTCTGTATGGGCGAAATTCTCCATTATTTCCAAGTAAGTCACTTCATAATTTGTTGCAAGTTTGATCTCGTCTAAAACAAGTTAGATTTACTTCGAATTAATTGAGATTAATATGATATTGTGATGATTAATCTTAGTTGATATCAAATTGTTGTGGGTTAGTTTATATTGCATAAAGTTGAGTTTTCTTGTATGTGGGTATGATCACATTAGGTCGTAATTTTGTGCTAAATGCATTCGTCTAAATTGGTTCTAAATTGATGAGGGTTAGTTGAATTTATTTGTGTTGGTTCTGAACCTATGTAAAAATGGGGGTTGGTACTGTAAATGTGTAATAGAGTGAATGTGGGAAGAAGATGACTTAAACACTGGCCGCCAAGTGTAAGACCAAGATAGGTTTTACGGACTGTGGAAGCTACCACGAGCTGTGAAAGCAATCGTGGACCACACTTGCAATCCTTCCATCCATCAAGTAAGTTCACCACCAGTATTACGGACCGTGGTTCAATCCACAGGCTGTGTACCCATTTGTGAACATTACTTGGTCAACCTCCTGCTGCACATCGAGTCTGTGTTAAATCCAAAAGGGGTTTAACATACCGTGGTACCTACCACAGCCCGTAAGAGCTTCCGTAGAGTGTACTTGATTTGTAAAATATTAATTTTTCTGTACTTTTATTTTTGTCGTCTTTTGATTCTGTGGTCCTTCCCAATGATAGATTGGATGACGACATTCTTAAGGCAAGGCGTTACAATGAAATTACACAGGGGAAGTTTGAGTACCCAATAGTGTGTCATTTTACTGAGTTGTGTACTAATAAGTGTTGTGTTTCTCAGGTACGATGCCTCCTCGAAGAAAGAACGCAACAAAACCTTCCCTCTATGGCTTCTCATAGATGGTCATGAAGACTCTGAAGCTAGTAGTTCTGAGATGCAAATAAATGTCACACTTGAAGATCACTCACCTCAGGATACTAGAGTACAGACTAAGAGGGCCATTCTACAGGACACTCCTCCCCAGTCTGAAGAGGGAGGAAATCGTTCTGGTAGTAGTAAAGCATCGAGTAGTGAATCTAAAGCTGGTTCGGCTATCCAGTCTGGTGATAATTCAGGGGGCAGTGCAGAGACTCAAAGAGGCACTCAAGAAAATGCATACACCTCTCCACCTGAGGCAAATACAAAAGCTGAAACTGGAGTGTGAGATGAGGCATCTACTATAGATGAGGATGTAGAGATCACCAATGATGATACCATGGTGATGCATGTGAACATCCATGAACTTGATCCTACAGCGAGACCACAACTGATTGCCTGTTACCACTCCATGTAGACTGTGAACCGGTCCAAAGAATTCTTCAACAAGGGTATTGTGACCAGGAATGGCGATTTCAAGAGGCACGCAATCATGCCTGAGACTAGAGTGGTGGTAGTTGATATCAAGGCATTTCCTGATATTTATCAGACATTTCAGTTCCATCAGTTTGACTAGATGGACAATGCACATAGAGAATACTCCAACTACCTGGCCAAAGAGTTTTATTCATCTTATGCAGCTACACTGATGAACTTTGCTGTAGAAACAGAGACTACGAAATGTGGACAACAAGACATTGCCATTACCTGGGTCCACTCAACTCAATCATAGTTCAGGGCAAATCGATAGACATCTCTGATGCCATTATTAACAGGATGTTGCATGGCCCAGAATACACCGCACCAACTTTAATTGGCCTTTTTTAACGCAAACATCATGAGGTCACCAGTGATACTACGATGGAGGATCAAAATTCTGGAGAGAGGGTTTTACGATGGATTGCAAAGCAAATTGTTGTAGATAGGGAGAATGCAAGTTGGGTCACAACAACTCCAACACTCATTACTAAAGATTCACTATCGTTTCCAACCAAAGTTTGGTGGGCTGTCATCCGAGCACAATTGCGACCGACAACTAATGATAACACTTTGTCCCCTTTCTTGGATTCGTTGGTAGCGTATCTTATGGTTGGCTACCCCGATAAGTATGGGGCAAATTATAGCAACCGAGATGAGGGACATGGCATTAAATAAGAGATTTGGACTTCCATTTCCTTGTTTGATAGGGAAATTATGTAGACAAGCGAACATTCCTCCGAACAGGCTGGTTGACAGATGGGGTGAAGCTGTCAAACTTATCCTGGTTTCTAAAATAAGGATTTAGCGAACCATCTCTTTGGCGCGAAATTTGCAGCTGTGGGTACTTTAGTTGTTGTTTCTCATGTCCCACTTGATATTCTACAGGCAGACAGAGGCCCAGGGCAGGGAGAGTCATCACAGCCTTCCACAGAGGCACCACTACCACTAGTTTCTGCCTCTTAGGCTCTAGGTACCTATGTCACCATTCCTATGATTTTTCTTGAGAAATTGGTTGCATACCAATGCCAAACCAGAATATTGGTAGACCAGATTATAATCCAGATGCCTCAGCTAATAGAGATAAGATGTTAGCTGCAAAAAAAAAAAGATCAAAGATGAGATGCGGAAGGATCTAGCTGTCTTAAAAGACATAATGGATGGTTTGGAGAACCTTGTCCAAGATCGATGCTAGGCGCCGGTTCAGTAGATACTGCAGAGTTCAAATCACAGTTGGCCGAGATGAGAACTCAGGTAGCTAAACTGGCTGAAAATCTAGTACAGGTACCCACTCTGATAATGCCAGATTCTTTAATGCAAACGCTAACTTAGGCACCCTCCACTCAATCACTTGATGATCTCTGGAGAGAGTTACTCACAAGTAACTCCTGCAAGAGAAAATATAGAGCCAAAGAATCTGATGAGGAGATACTTGTTGACCTGTCCAAAGAGGAAAGAAGGCAAGAAAAAGCCCGCAAGGCATCAAGGAAGGCAGTGATAGAAAAAGAAGATTGTGAAAGAAAAAGAAGACCGTGAGAAACAACAACAAGATGCAATGTTAGCTAAGCTTCTGGTAGTGGAGCACCTGCCCTGGCGAGTGGTGTCCAACCTGATCATGTGCTGAGTTTTGAGAGTGCACCCGTTGATAAGGGTGCCGATGCTGAGACGACGACCAGCGCCGTAGGTATGACCCTTCCTCACAGCCCTGATTTACTTTCTCTATTGACTTTGTGGGCAAAGTCCTTTTTTAGGGGAGGGGGTGGTGAGCAACCTGCCATTCTAAGCTGAATGGCGGTTGACTCTATGTTTACTAAAAAAAATTGGTTGTGTTTGTGTGTTGAGTTATGCAGCAGCTAGTTTGTTAGAAATGACGACCTGAATCTGAACTTTAACTGTTAGGATCTTTAGATGACATCTTAGATAGTTACATGTTGAGCATTGTTAGTCTGATCAATAAATTGGTGAACCAAGAAACTGGATAATATAAACCTATGTCATGTATGTGTGAGAATGTTGTTTGAAGTCTAACACTAGGAGCAAAAACTAGAACTTGCCCCAGTAGTCTTGCTTAAGTTTGAGAATAACCGGATAGGAAAAGATCAGTAGGCTATTTTTAAAAGCCAATAAAAAGCCAAAAATAAAACTACCAAATAAAACGCTTACCAATTGAACCTGATTTGAGCCTAAAAGTCAGTTTTTGTTCTTACCCAGTAAATATCACATCCTTTGGTTTCCAAAGATACGATGTCACAACTCATGCCAAAAGCCTAAGTTGAGGGTGATTGCAATCCGAACAGAAAGAAGAAGTGCAAAAGAAGGGTCAACCAGTGAGCAGAGTGCATATAATAAAAAGAAGTGTGAAGAAAAAAAAAAGAAAAAAATAATGGTTGCTGCGATGTGCTGAAAGGAAAAAAAAAGGGGAATCACTCAGAAAAGAGTTGTGTGAAGATGAAACTTTGGAAAACCAAGGGACTAGTCACTCACGAACCCAAATATCCATTCCCTAGCCTGAGCCTATGTTACACGCCGATAAAGTCCTACAGTGATCCTATTCCGGGTATTTGCAAGATAGAGCATAGAAAGCAAGGGCAAGCCTATGGTAGTTTGTTGCTACTGTTAGAAGTTCTTTAAGAGTGTGAGCTTAATACTTAGTCCCAATTATCATGAGTGAGGGACTTCTTTGGTGTGAGGACACAATGATTGCATTTGAGAATAGATTGTGTTAGCTAATAATTCACAGGCATAACCATGATTGACTGTGAGTAATGAGATGTCATAGATTGATCCTTGTATGTTAGATTCATGGTTTTGGATATAAATTGTGTTTGAGATGGCTGCTGCGTGGTTTCAAAAGTGTTTGATTGATTTGAGGGCTGAAAATATTATTTTCTTATCACTTAAGGACAAGTAATGGTTCTTAGTTGAGGGTGTTGATGTACCGTGAAATGTTGGCACATTTGATGCTTGAAAACTAAGAATCAATACTAAAATCAGGTGTAGTTATATGGATATGATGTGTTTGGTAGTGTTTGTACAAGTAAAACTGGTAGGAGTGAAAGAGAAGAAAAGAAGAAAATGCAAGCTGGGATATGAGATTTTGATGTCCAAGTGAAGACCATGGAGCCCTTGACGGGCCGTGGTCCTTCTAACGAGCTGTGAAACTGCTCGTGGTTGCTATCCAGTAGGTGTGCCATTTAGGGAAGTTTGCTGATAACCCCAAGTGAAGATCACGGACGCCTATACGGGCCGTGAATAACAAAACAGATCGTGACATAATCCGTGAAGTTAAACCAGTGGCCAGAAGTCAAAGAGTGGAAAAGGTATTGAACTAAGTGAAGACCATGGACACCTAAACGGATCATGGTCTTTTTAATGGTACGTGGTGTTGTTCGTGGTGCAATTTCAGTGTGGTGGTATTGAATACCCATACTTTGGGAGTTCCAAGTAAAGACCACAGATACTCAGACGGACCATGGCCTCTTTAACGGTCTGTGGTGACGTCCGTGATGCATGTTCTAGTGTTCAAGCCTTGACGACTAAAGGATGAGGAATGCCAAGGGAAGACCACGGAGGGCTGCACGGACCGTGAAACCCTTGACGGGTTGTGGAAGTGGCCGTGAAAGGGCCCGACAGTTTAGTCCTACTTCGAGTAGTACTCTTTTTAAAAACACTTATTTGAATTAATTAGGTCATTTTTATGTTTTTTTGTTATCTTTCATTGAACGACAAACAAGTTTACATTATTCATAGCTTTTGGATTTCAATTTTGGGGATATTGAATTAAGTTTGAATTTTGATTTTTCGGTTCGTGAATTATCAAAGTGGTGGTTGATTTGCTTATTCTCATAAGTATTTCTAATATATTTTCTTTACATGTTTCTGAACATTTATATGAAATTATGAGTAGCTAAACACCACAACTGGGGTTGTGGAATCTATGATGAAATTCTAAGTGTGATTTCGTAAAATGAGTGAAAGGTAATTTGTGGTTACAAACTGTAGTTTAGTTTTAAATATATCCTGATGAGTGCACACATTAGGTTAAGCCTGTATCTATCATTTGTTTGAGAGAAAAATGATAGTTAGGAAAAGCTAAACTAATCTAACTAAATGGAGTTAAAGTTCGAGTTCGAGAGAAAAGAATCTTAACACCATTGTATGTAAGGGTATATTGTGTAACACTCTGGGACTAAGAGGACTTGAGTGAAGATTATCTGAGTAGACTGAGAAGTATTAGATATAGTTAACTCATATGTAATTTGTAGATGTAAGTTGCCTGAAACTCAATTATGTAAGAACATTAGATGCAACTTTATGGGGAACACAATCCTAGTTTCAGTTAATTATTGAAACAACTTCGAAACTGATATTTTGTTACTTGTTGAATTAGACTTTATTTGCAACTTTGGTTATTAAAGCGTTAACGCTAAACCCAATTTTACTTTCCGCAATTGTTTATTAAGGAAATAATAACAACATTTGGGTAAAACACGATAGTGAAATCATTTATTTAAAGAAATTCTCTGTGGGATCAACCTCAACTCACATTGAGTTCTATAAATTGACTTCGACCATTTATATCTGTTAATTGAGGTGTAAGTTTGGACGTATCACCGGCACTCGAGAACCATTGCTGGTCCCTAAGTGAATCCACATCCTGGCTGACTACAAGCGGAAGATTAACTCAAGCATACAAAAGCTTAATACTGAATCAAATCTCATTAAACTCAAATACTTAACTTTAAAAAGTTTGAACAATACGCAAAAGATATACTCAGAGTTATAAAACAACTCAAAAGAATGAAATTACAGAAAACTCCTCAACTTTGTCTATCTATGAAGCCTCTACTATTATAGAAGGATATAGGTACAAGACCTACGTCATCTCTAAACTACTAACTGTAAGGTAAAGGTGAAGTCCTTTGGAATACAAGATGGAATACTACATGACCTCAACGAAATGCCTGTTGATGATCCTGAATACCTATACATGTATTATGAAACTATGCAGGCCAAATGGTGTCAATACATGGAATGTACAAGCATGTAAGGGGAACTCTGCAACATAAGTATAAGCTCGATCTAATAAAAGGGAAAACATACTTACCTCGTCTCAACTCAATATGACTAAAAAATACTCAGCTCGACTCAAGGATGCTCAACTCAACTAAGGATGCTCAACTCAACTCAAGATACTCAACTCAAACTCAAGATACTCAACTCAAAATGAAAGCAACAATAAAAGATGATATATACATGAAACTTTTAGAACAATAAATAATAATTCAAATGTATTTAAAATACAATAATAACTCATTACTCTTATTTGGGAGATTCTCTAACCGACAATCATCATCATGAGCAATGTCATGATGCATCATCTCACCCACGCTGCCAGAACTGTCCTATACCTTGCCAATGTATAGGACATCCTAAACTAAGTGGATCTACTAATCTATGCTTAAAAGCAATAATGAATCATCTAAAAAGTATGACCCTTTACCTATGTTGGAATACATGGTTCATAGGGCTTTGAGTTGTTTGAACTCTCCCTCATATCGGTGCTCAATACTACTCTTAATAATATATACTCATGCTCATATGTTTTAAACACGTAACTCTTCCTCTGGTTTGAGATAATTGCTTAAACTACCCTCTTAAAAGAGGTAACTATTCTCGAAATATCTTTTAAACTCATAACTCATTTAGAAATTTCAGTTTGTCTTTTATCAATATGAAATTTGATGCCTCTGGGAATACATAGTCCCCTTATACTCATACTTGAAAACTCTCTCTCAAAAACATTTCAAAATCTAATTGTGATATGATCATTTATGACTCGGAAAGTCATATTGCATAAACGTTGATGGTATATCTAGATACCATACTGCTCATACATTGATGGCATACTCGATTGTCATACTAATCATATTTTAGAAAACTCTTTTCTCAAAACTCATCTTTACTTTCTCAAAACTCAGTTTAAGAACTCAAGTGTTGGCTTTAAAAAAATCTTCTCAAAATTTATGACTCAATTCATAGGGTTCATGTGGAATTATGGACATGAACGACTCAACTTAAGGATTTTAATAGCAATATGGAACTTAGTACTCCGAACTCAAGAACTCAAGGACTCAGGAACTCGAAACTCATAACTCAACAATACTACTAATATCAAAAATACTCAATTCATACTGTTCATGCTGAAATATAGACATGAACGAATCAACTCAAGAATCTTAATGCAAAACATATAGCAATTCAATAATAAGGAATAAAATTTCAAAAAGAATCAAGAACTGAAGAACTCAAAATTAATTCATCTCAAGAATACTCAAATCTAGGGATAGAATCCTAGATTACTCTTTGATTGATTTGAAATTAGATATAGGGCGCGAGGATGAACTAGTACAACACTATGATAGCCTTACATACCTGGAAGAAAAAGGTTCTTGAAGAATCTTGAATAAGAACTTGATTAGAAGCCTTGAAACCCTAGCTTGAAGGAAAACAATCAAGAAAATCTTTCTTGAGATTTTTGAATTAGTTTCTTGAAATCTCTATGGCCAAGAATTATGATTTTCATTAGTGATTCATAATTGCATGGAGGAATTTGAGTTGGAAAGAATGAAATTCTTGGAGAAAGACTTACCTTGAAGAAGAAACTTGAAAACGATTGAAAGAATCTTGAATAAAGTCTTCTACTTTGATTTTTCCCAGGATTTTGGCTTAGGATTTGAGAGAGAAGAGAATGATGGATTAAGTGATGAAAATTTGATTTTTTGGGTCCTTAATTAGTCAAGAAATACATGTAGGGTTTTCTTAGAGGTTAAAAGACAAAAAGGACCCTTTTTAATATTTTCTCGTCGGCAAATTAGTCACTACACTGTTGCAAATTACTAAAATAGTCAGTACTTTTTACTCAAAAATTAGATTGACGCGAAGTTGGCAGTATTGGAAAGATTATTCAAATGGCCACTTAACTCTTTATATTCTAAGACAAAATGGTCGTTTTAAGTTGACCTAAGTAAAATCTTATGTCAAACCTTAATCGGTAAGGAAACTTTCAACTCATTTTTGTGCTAGGAGATTTTAGTGACCTTAATTGATATTCAAAATCATTCCCAAATTAAAGAATTACCTTAATACTTCAGAAAAATTAAGAGTCACTCAGTACGACCTTTTACATAACTTAAAATTTTTTGGGGGTGTTACAACACACTAGCCTTAAAATCTAAATAAAACATGAACTTTCTGAAATTGTCATATTTTTATGCTAGTCAAAATCACTTTGACATAAATGTATATGCTAGGTTTAGAATTTCGGCCAAATGTTCGCTTAATTTCTGACAAGGAATATTTCAACCATCAAAAAATCCTTAAACCATATATGGTGTTTAAATCATGAAAGGTAATTAAAAATTAAAAACTTAACTTAGAGACGTTACCCTAACTAATATGGATGGTATCTCACCTTATGATAAAGAAAGTACATATTCATTAAAGATCCTATATGAATTGACTAACTTTTTAAAAAAACAAGTCATATTTTAATCGGGAGAGGCCCATTTATTCATAAAAACAAAGATAATATTTATAAATAACCGAGCCCAAAAGTGACCAGGTCAAGAAACAGAAGCATAAGCAAAGGGTACAAAATATCCGATGAAAATAATAAAAACATAAAGTATATTAGACAAGTGAGAACACAAATAGTCGGAAGCTTCCAGCTACTTCCTTATACGCTCCTCTAAAATCATAATCATCATACACTTCCATTGTTGTGATTCAAGCTGCAATTAAGGTGAGATCTTTAATTCTAGCTACAATCAAAGTGAGATCTTTAATTCTTACCCTCCAATGGTGAAAGAGTTTTAATGCTTATAATTTTATGGCTTTTAGATGATGACACAGTGATGGAATTGATCTTGCCTTCATTCCATTAAACCAATAGAAACTCTAAGCTTAATCATTCATCTCATTAATCTACCTTGTTCATCTCCAAAACTAATCATCACGGGAGTTGTGAATCCCTCAGTTATATCTACTACTAGTAAGTCCAAATCTTGGTGTAAGTGTAACTCGTCATGTATAACAAGTTCTACTATTGCCCCGAAGCTTAACTCCAACGTTTAAAATGTGCAAATCCACTATCCATAGCTGCAATGAACAAAAATAAGGCTCTATGTTTCAGGTCTATCTCATTGCAATTTTATCTCCTTACAAAGTCTCAATGGATTGAACCCCATTCAGAATTAATACCATCATTTAAGCCTTCATTTGGATGATTCTACCACAGTGAATCCAGAGAAAATTTATGTTGCATCCTTTTGTAGGTTTCTATAGATCTACCTTGTTGATGGTGAATTTTAGCTGAAACTAAAGTTTTGATTTGGTACTAATGGACACTCCAAGCTCTCACCAGGTGTAAGTACACAAATCTATTAAATTTACTTCAAACTTTAGCTTATCATAATATAAAATTTTACCTTAGCAAATTGAACTTACATGTAATCAGTAATAGATCATGGACTATGATACACATAATTCTATTTGCTCTGTTAATCGTGTAGATGCCTCATGTATGGTGTACAATAATTGGCTATATTGAGTTTCTACTTTTCTGCGCTATAACTTTCTTGAAAGTGGTTAATCTAAAAATCACCTGCAAAGGATAAAACTAAATTAGTAAAAAATCTTCAAGAATATTTCCTTTTCATAGGGAATGTTTACTCTTGCAAAATATCTCTTCTCAATCACCCGGTGATACTTATTTCTAATGCCATACTCCATGACACTTTCCACTCTCCTTATAAAATATGTACCATAACTAAATAGTCAGATTTAATAATGATATTGGAAATTTCATGCTCATTACAATCATTAAGATTCTCCCTTATAGCTCTAGCTTCAGCTACTATGCTTGTTGTATCATGAATTCTGAAACATTTAGCTACTACCAGATTACCACTATGATCCTTGATACAAAAGGCTGATGAACTAGGACTAGGATTTTCTTTAGACGCTCCAACAGCACTACACTTTCGTAAATTAGGAGGAGGAGGGTTCCATCTAACAATTTTAAAAGAGAATTTAGGTTTATACTGTTCCAATTAAAAGAATAAGAGTCCATGAGTTGCTGTAACATTTCCCTTTAAATCTAACAAGAATGAATTTTAAAATTGTATCATTAATACCCACCACAAATTCTAAAAAGGAACCTTCGTGAATAATAGTATTCGTTCGCTTCCACAAAAACTATAAAATAATGTAAGGATATCTTGGAAAACTACCTTCATTATATAGTTGCCTTCTACTATCCACCACAACCTTATGTACTCCTTCAAGTAAAAAATAGGGCCCATAATTCCAATAGCACTAATAAAGTGGCTTTAAATTATTGTAGCGTATTCTCATGTCAGAAAAAGATGTTCTTTAGTATCTTCTTCCAAAATTATACAATATCTACTATTTCAAGATAATCAGAGTTCTATCTATGCAATTAAAAAGCCATAGGAATCTTTCTGAACCAAATTCTCTAAGCAAGAAAGGGAATTTTGAAAGAAATCCCTTTTATCCACGATCTCACCATGTCTTCAACCTTCTTTTATTTGTACCTATATAGCTCCCAAACTAATTTAACAGTGAACTTATCAGTGTTATTTTCAGTCCACCAAGCTTCATCACCTTGATTACAAAGATATACAGAATGTAAGTTAGATTGGACATGTACAACATACTTAGGAACAAGCTCTCAAATTGCTGGATAGTTCCATGTCCCTTCCTCTTTAAGAAATTTGCCAAGTCTTTCATCTCAAATGCATGTAAATGCAAAGGTCCCATATTATACGAGTTATGATACCATATAGTAGAAGTATCTCCTCTAGGCTCCCACCATATA
Source organism: Solanum bulbocastanum (assembly GCA_037074985.1). Classification (NCBI taxonomy): domain Eukaryota; kingdom Viridiplantae; phylum Streptophyta; class Magnoliopsida; order Solanales; family Solanaceae; genus Solanum; species Solanum bulbocastanum. The sequence continues at coordinate 18,481,081 of CM073605.1, read as the reverse complement.
TGATGTTTTATAGTAACCCCCCCCCCCCCCCAAACCCCAACCCCATTCAGAAGCATGTGTTTTCAACTATGGAAAACTCATTTCCATTGAACAAGAATAGGTATTTGCTTCCTACAATACTTTATTCATATAAAGTTAGACCATAATGTACCTTGAATTCCGAAATAGCTTTTAAGTATTTTTGTAGAGTTAGCTAAAATAAGGAAATATTTTTAAGCACTTCCTCATAACTAGTGATGTTTTTGGCTTATAAGAAAAGAGATATAATCCTATACAAATAGTCTCTTAGTCTTATCTCATGCACTATATAAGCACAAAATCTAGCAAGAGAATAAACCTTATTTGCTTGTTTGTTAGACTAAAGTTCTTAAAGTTGTGAATTCATAATGACTTTTTTTTGTATGAGTAGTTAAAACATTTGAAATATCTCAAAATTATAAATAGTCAACTAGTATTCACCTTGTCAATAAGAAGATATTCAACACATAATTTCAGAAGTATAATGTATTCAATGTTAAGAACTTTAATATTGAACTCATTAAATTTAAATTATGAATATACCTCGAAAATAGTACTATATTAATTATGGCTGAAAACACCTAAAATGAGATGGTCTAAGCATAATCTATGAAGGCATAGAGAAATAGCAAATTGAAGGAAAATTATGAATCCTCGTAACGCAACATAACAATTAGTATCAATTTATTTTGAGGATGTACTTTGTCAAGCCTTCATATTTTTGGATAAAGGGTAGAAAGTCAATTAACAGTAATATTTCCCAATGTAAGAAATCATTGATGCAATTTTTGATAGTTGTAACATAAATTTCTTTGGATAGTCTAGTTAGTTACTACAATTTGATTACTATATGATTTTTTAAAATATATATTTCTTTTGTTTGATGTTTGATGTTTCAAGTTCTTATCTACCTGCCTTATTTATACTAATTTCTTTTCTAATGTAGTAACTTGTAATATTCTTACCAGAAATTATATTGTTTGATTTTTAACGTCTACTATGTGGTAGAAGACATATTTACTCTAGTTAAAGCATAACTCCATGATGATCAACGGCTTAGAAGTTGTTGTTTAGTCTTTCTTCTATTACTAAGCTTCTCAAAAGTTATTTTTGTGGACTTTTGATTCTTATTTGTATGGATTTTAATTCTAAGTGTATGATGATGACAACACCGACGGATTCAAGTTTTCTTATATAATTGATGGCGATAATAATAATGTATTTTCACTGGGTTGGTGTTCCCGCTCCGATGATGTTGAGGTCTACGAGTAAAATAGGTGGTGGAAAAGGTAGTTATGTTGTTTCACCAATTTTTGATGGAATAGTTATTGTTCCTGTCAAGAGGACAACTGGCCAGAGAAACAAGGACGATATCGTTGTAGATAGGAATGTAATTGGTGTTCCGCTTTGAAGATATTGAGTTCTATGAGTAAAAATGGTGGTGATGAAAATGATGTGATTTCACTAGTTACTAGTTAATTATAGATAGTAATAAAACCACATCATTTTCATCCTCATCGATTTTAGTCAAAGAGGTTAGCATCTTCGGAGCAGGAACACCAACTACATTCCTATCTACAACCGGAGAAACAACATCGTTCTTGTCGCTTCTGCTAGTCGTCGTCTTAACAAGAAAAACAATTTTCACTTTGTTTCCATTGACAATCGATGAGACAACATAGATGCCCTCTCCATCTCTGATTTTACTCGTACAACTCAACGTCATCGAAGCGGGAACACGAATCAGTGAAACCACATTATTTTCATCGCCATTGATTTCGAAGGATAAGTGGAACCGGACGGTGTTTTTGTCATCATATACTTAGAGTTAAAATATTTGGCGATATAAATGAGATTCAAATTCGTAAAAAAATATTTGATGATACTTCTACTAATTATTATACAGTTATACCACCGTCTCTTCCTCATCCTAGAATCAGTTTGGATAAAGTATTCTTGAGTTAATTGTTCTCTGAAATTAATTATTCATATTGTTCTTCTTTAACCTATACAAACTTTGCGAGAGGAATCAATATATACTGGAGATATGAAGAGTTTTACTGTAAGAAGAGCTGAAATGGTTGTTTAATATGATGTGCTTATTTAAGTATGTTCTTAATTCATTATTACAACATTTTACTATTTGAAAATTTCATAAGGCAAAGAAATAAAATGTTGATCGAGGCAAATGTAGACTAAGACTCATAAGAGAAAAGATGGACGTTATGTAACTGAGGCGGCTAGGAAGATTGGGGTAGTTCTTAATATACATGGTTACTCGAGTAGATCGAAGAAATGATTTTTTCTTGGGTATTAGTAATTAGGTATGTTTGTGAATATTCTCACCGAGAGAGGCCTTGTTGGTATTCCGCAAACTAATAGTAGATCGATTGTCTTTGTAGTTTGATAGCTCTGTCAAATGAAAGAAAAAGGGGGTGTTAAATAGGTGGAGAAGATGAAGCACCTGCCTCTTCATTTGTTAAAAAATTAAGAGTCAATGTGTGCATAAGGCCCTTTTTCATACTAATGTACCACCAAAGATGACCACTGTAATTTTTTTTTCTTCTTCCAAGAACAGATTAATTAAAAAAGACTACATTGCCCTTTAGAGAGTCTCATTTTCTTCTCTTCATTAATTGAATAAAAGCTAAAAGAGAACATCTAAAAATTTTTAAAAATAGGCGTACTATGTATAACCCATTTGATTCAAATAATTAAGATCCAAGATTAAAAAGTAAATCAACCCACTAACACAAAATTCATACATCTAATATACTTTGAAGATCAAAAACTATAAAATAAATAAAATATAAAAATAAAATTAAAATTAAAAAAAAATTTCAAACAAACTAAATCTTTTAAAAAAATCTAACAAGAATAGTCGTAATCCAACACTAAAATAATTTCTATAGTTGAAAAAATTGTGATAGTGGTGGATTTGGACAGGGGATGAGAGGACGAGAAGATTGATATAGATTATTTGGGTGAATGGAGGTTGCCAATAAAACTCCCCATAACATTATTCGATGAAGTTTTGACATGAAACTAATATCAAAAGATAGTCATTGAAGGCTCTACACGTTTATGTAAGGGGTATAGAATGGAGATGAGTACATAAATCTAAAAAGAAAGTGATGGTTATTATTCGATTTTTCTTAAATCTATGAAGTTTAGCTAGGAATAAGAATAAATGGTTTATGTATTTGTATAGATGAGGGTGGAAGGAAGAAGTGGTGAAAATTTAAAGTAATTTATCTGCGACTGTGGTAGTGGTCGACGGTGGCGACCAATGTTGGTATAGGCAGCCAGTGTCAGCAGTGGTTCGAAATAAAGGGGAGAGAGGAAATTTAAAAAAAACAATAGGGCCGAAATTTGATTTTTGAGGTCTTTTGTATTATCATAGGGTCAAACAAGAGTCATTGGATCAAAAAATTATGAATGGCGGAGATTAAAATTTGAGTCATAGTTATTGGACTAGATTTAAAATTGATTGGGTTGTTAGAATTGGATTCAAATTAGTCCAATTCAATAAAAATTGAGCCCTTTGGGCCAATTCATTTTTTTTACAAAGAAAGACAATAAAATAATAACATTAACAAACAAACAAACAATACAAATACAAATACAAATACAATTAAATACGTCAAAAATTAGGTGTTCATTAAAGTCAGGCATAGAAATTATACTTTGATGGAGTAGTCAATACAAAAGGCGAAGGGATTGGGGCAATTCTCATATCGTCCACAGGGCAACATTAACCTGGAACAACTCAAATTTGTTTCTTCTATACAAATAACACAACAAAGTATGAAGCATGAATCATGGGTCTAAATATGAAAATAGATTTGGAAGTATAAGAATTGATTGTTTTAGGAGATTCTGATTTGATATTTGGTAAGCTCAAGGCGAAGGGAAAACTAGAGACCTCAAGCTTCTTCCATACAAACAATGTGTGTAAGATCTCAACAAAAGGTTAAAATTCATCTAGTTTAGATATATCCCCAGGTTTCATAATGAATTGACTGATGCCTTGGTTATTTTGGCCTCAATATTTTCATATCTTGGCAACACTTGCATCACTCCTTTGGAAATTCAAGTTCATGACCCACACTGCTATTCTAACACAATTGAAGTAGAAACAGATGGTGAGCAATGGTACCTAAACATCAAGCACTTTTTTGCAAATAGAAAAATATTCAGAACATGCTAGTGGAAGCTAGAAAATAACTATTAGGTGCCTGGCTAGTGGTTTCTTTTTTAGCGAGAAATTTAATTAAATGAATCCCAAATTTAAATTTGCTGAGATGTGTGGATGCTAAAGAAGACGAGAAAATTATAAATGAAGTAAATACTGAGATATGTGGATCGCACATGAATGGATATGTCCTTGATATAAAATATAATTCAAGTAGGGTATTACTGGCTTAAGATGGAATGAGTTTGCTTTTGCCTTGTGAACAAAGATCATTAGTGTTAAGGTAATTTAATTCATTCACCTCTTTTAGAGTTACACCATATTGCAACTCCTTGGCCCTTTATTGCATGGGAGTGGATGTCATCAGACAAATTGAGACAAAAGCTTCAGAAGAACATCGATTCATTTTGGTAGCATTTGATTACTTCACCAATAATGTGGAGGTAATCACTTTTAAAGTAGTCACAAAGAAGGAAGTCATGGATTTTTCCGTTCTAACATCGGCATTTCAGTATCCCAAGAACTATCATCATATACAACATTGCAAATTTGAATACCAATTCAAAATTGTGCATAATTCTACTCCATATCGACCAAAAGGCAATGGAGTTTTGGAAAATTCCAACAAAAAATCCTCATCTTCATAGCACCAAGAAATTGCATGAAAAGTTACCTTTCACACTTTTGGGATATGGTACAGCAACACACAGTTTGATCGGTGCAAACCCTTACTTGCTGGTGTATGATACCAAGATGGTAACACCAAGTTGTAATTCAAGCTCTCCGAATTATTGTGGAGGCTAAAATTGAGGATACTGAATGGGTCAAAACTTGATTATATTAGCTGGCATTAATAGATGAAAAAAGATTGGAAAGACATTTGTTTTGTCTAGCTTTATCAACAAAGTATGGCTTGTGTATACAACTAAAGGGTGCACCCACGACATTTTGAAGTAGGACAACTTGTCTTAAAATGCATTCTTCCATGCCACAAAGAAGTCAAGGGAAAGATTGCTCCAAATTGGGAAGGTTCATATCTTATCAAGGAAGTGTTGTCCAAAGAAACATTGCACCTTACTGATGTGGAGGGAAAAATCACAAGCATAATTGTTAATGCAAACACAATCAAAAGATACTACATCTAATGCATTTTAAGATACAGTGACAAATGACGGTTCATATTTTATGGTTGGGAAGATGAAGACCCCTCATTTCAAAGAAATAAAAAAAAGCCTCTCTTTGAAAGTTTGAACTACATTTGTCCTAATTCTGAAAGAATACATAGGTAACCCTTTTGGGTTCGATAATACCATAAAAAAATTAATATTCTATTATTCATAAGAGCTGGGGTATTTTTTTTTATTTGGTTACAATATTTCCAAAATTGTAGTTTAGTTTATGGTTTTGTTTGGCAACTGACTTTTTGATTAAATCTTTAAGAATAACAAATTCAATATGTTTTGTATATACAATTGATCATCAAGAGAAAAAAAGAGACGTATACGTGAAAATCTTTGTTGGCACCATAAGACAAAAAAGAGAAAAAAAGAAAAGAAAAGAGAGTCTTATCGGTGAAAACCTTCGCATACACCATAAGGCGACAAGAGAGAAGATCTTATTGGTTAAAAATCTCACGAGCACCTTAAGATAATGAGAGAGAACAACATGAAAATTGTTAATTGGTGGGAACCTGGAAAGAGCACCACTTCTCAAACCCCTCTACATGAAGTGCTTCTAGGATACATAAATAAATATCATATTCATAACTACACAACTCAAACAGATCAAAGTCAAATATAAAGTGCATTTCATGGTTCATTCAAAGTCGACATATGCCTCTCGATAAGATCTCTTTGTCTTCTTCCTCAAAAGGAATATCCTTTGTTAAGTATAAGTCTGTCTTGATTCAATCTTTTAATATTCTTAAATCTAACATTTTTTAATCTTTTTTGTTATAAACTTGTTTCAAAGAAAATCAAGAAGGTTGCAAAGCTCATGATGGTTTCCCTAAGAGGCAAAGTTGAGTACATAAGATGATATGACATTGATCAAGGACTAAAGACACCTGGGATCTTTACCCAAAAAAATGTGTGTGAAGGAATACGATAAAGCCTCTTATGTAATGAGAAAATTTCAAAAGGAAAATTTGTTTTTCAGGAAATCAATTACACCATGGCCTTTAGTAGTACTAAGAAGATTAAGGTCTTTGATTAATAAAGAGGAAGCTTTAGAAAAGTGGTTTAGCCAAGAATTTGAGTTAGAATTTGACAAATTGATCGTAAGTATGGTCAAGTATCAGAACATCAAGGTCGCAAATCAACTATCATTTTTAAACTAACAATTTTCTCATTTTTTTGGTCAACAATGTGACAAAAGAAAATGCAGTATTACAAGTCAGAAAGATGAAACATCACAAAAGAAGTTCTCAAAACTCTTCACGTTTTTGATGTTTCATCACATGCTATTTGTATTTTTTGCCTCTCAATTCGAAAACTTCAAGCAATATATCCAGTCTCATTCCCTCATTAGGAAAATATTTCCTAGTTGGAAAAAATTATGTGCAATACACACCCATGTTTCCTCATGTGCAGTACGCACCATTCTTTCATTCATGTGCAATACACACTAGTCCTTTATTCCTCAATACGCACCATATGTTTATCTTGGGCAATATGCGTCAATCTTTCATTCATGTGCACTACACACCATATCATACTTTGGGTAATATGCCCCAATCTTATGTCAATCCACAAGGACAATACTTCCCATTTGAAAATCTCGAGGCAATATGCCTCATTCTCCCTTTTCTTCCTAGGATTATTCATCCTAGTTTGAGATTCTTATATCTTTTCTTTTCCTAAAAAAAGCACAACATGTTCGGAGTTTTAAATTTGTGACATTAAGTTTTTAGTTTCTATCTCCAACTCAAGTCAAACACATACACTTAAGAATGATCCATAATATACCAAGAGAGCATCAAGATCAATATTAAGAATGACACACAAAGTAAGTCAAAGATCAACACACAACCCTAAGAAGACACATTAAGTAGGGATCTTGCAACTCCTTGAATGTAGTGAAGCATAGTTCTCTAGGTATTTTTTTTATATTGTAAGTATAGACAATAGACGGTGACAAGTAACAACAAGCAACTTTTTGACCAATATGTTCCATAGTTTCAGCAATTGAATTTTCACGAACTACACCGACCTAATTTCCTTCTAGCCAAGGATACGTAGGCGACCTCAAAAGTGAGGTTCTGTCATCTTTTTCAAAATGACTTTCAATGGAGTTTGAAACAGTAACAAATTAGTTCCGTTCACTTTCTTTGGTTGGAAACTCTTCATTATTCCAAGCAAAGAGGGACATGTTGTGAACACCTAATTTTTGTCGTATTTAAAATATCCCTAGAGTAGATATAGTAAGGCTATTTATCGTATTTAATTGTTATTTGAATTTTTTTAATTGTTTTTCTATGTTTAAAATTTAATTGGCCCAAAGAACTCAATTTTGATTGAATTGGGCTAATTTGAATCCAATTCTGACAGTCCAATCAATTTCAAACCTAGTCTAATATGGCTGAGATTTAATCTCTGCCATTCATATTCACTAGAAAAACATGCTCAATTTATGGGGGTAATTTTGTCAATTTGAGGCAGTCTTTGACTGTCACAATTAGAATTGTGACGATTTTAAAAACGCTACAATTATCTTTGCCACGAGCATATTTGTGGCGGTTTTAAGAAACCTCCTTGACGACAGCTGCAAAATTACTTTTAAATTTGTGGAGGTTTTTTAATTCAATGTGTGATGGTTTTTAACCACCGTTATTTTATTTTAATATTTTTTTAAAAAATATACTTGCATAGATTTAAAATTTCCACGATATGATATAAATATTCGCAAAATCTAATATGTGGAGGTTTGTGACCGCGTCAAATTGTTATATTTCTATGTTAAAAAAAAAACATCCAGCCTTTATAATAATACTTATAAATACTTTCTATCCATTTAATGTAAATCAAATTTCATTATACAAATTTGTAATAAAAAGCTCACAAGTTAAAATTCGTGTCAAGTTAAGTAATATTAACTCATGTATAGCAACTTAAACATTATAACTTAAAATCTAAAATATTTTCATATCAAATAAACATTAAAAAGAAATACTATGCATTTATTTGGTGACTTGAGTTTGTGTCATCCTATAGCTTGATCTTCTGAAAGCCTGAAACCATAAAAACTTTATACGTAATCAGATAAATAAATATTGACATATACTTGTACACCTTGATACAAGAAGAAAATTGGAAATTTTAATTCACCTAAAACATAAACTCATATGAACTTTTGGCCTTAATAACCTATCAGTGAGGTCATACTCATTAATTCAAAGACAATATAAATATTCTTAAGCTCTCACCCCGAAAAAAGTAAAATGATGTGGCTTATTTCTACCTTACATTGTTACCAATTTAAGACTATTATATGAATTAGTTATATTTACTCTTCCCTTAATGCATGTAAGATTACACAAATATTAAAATATTAGAATGCTAAGGGAACTAATATTCCATGAGAAATAATCTCAAAAATGTTATTGTCTAAGTAGTAAGGTAACTTTATTTTATCAGGAAATAAACATGCAATAATAGCAAATAAAACACAAAACTGATAATTGAAACTGATAGGTGTCAATAAGAATCAAAATAATCTAAGATTTTATAGAACACTAGTCATCGTTGTTATCTAAGCAAAATAAAATTGAGGCATATCTACAATCAATTAAAGGCCATATATAATTTTTTTTATAATGTGGGGAAAATAAAAAAGAAATCCTAAAATAGATAAAAGTATGGCTGCATTAAGTTTAACAAGTTACAAAATACATACGTGCTTACAAATAAAATAAAAATGTAAATCTTAAATTCTAGAGTTAAAATTAAGAATTACCTTTATATTCACAAAAATATTACAATTCAATACGCATGTTGCAAAAACTTATTGCTTTGAGAATTCCACTTTGAAGAAACCTACTTAGAAAAAGACAATAAAATCATAGATACAAAAAAAAAAATTCAAATTGAACAAAAAAATAAGTAAAGAAAGAAAGAAGGGGGAGAGCAGGATTGATGGGAAATAAACTGCCGAATTGTGGAATAATGGAAGTGGGGGGAGATTTGGGAGTTTATTTTGTGGTGGAAAGGAGGGAATTTTTAATTAATTTGATTTTAAATTTGTTTGGGGGAAAATTAATTTAGTCCTTAGCAATTTTTAATTTTAGGGTGGGTGTGGGGTGGGGTGGCGGGGTGGAGGGGGAGGGGTAAGTCTTTTATTAGGATTGGTTGGACTCAGGTTAAAAGTGTTTTCGTTAAATACATATGTAGATTAATTTTTTAAAATAAAGTTAATTATAAAAAAATAATCTAAAGTAGTAATATATGAAAGAAATACTAAAAGGAAGTTGAATTAGACAAAGTAGAAGAAGAATATTTTGGCACTACCTTTATATATATATATACTAGATAGGCTAAAGACCCATGCTTAGCACGGGCCAATATAGTGATTATACATGCAAAAGATCTACAATTACTTGCGTTTTTTCTAAACATTGTCTTATATCGATATAAAAGTTTTAATGACTAAACAAACATGTGAAACAATAGGAATAATATCCAACATTAAGTTGCACTATCAGCTATTAAACCCAACTCCATAATCAGTGTTGTCTAACACAATATTTGAGTCCAAGTGAGTCTCATTCTAAGTTCATATATAACATGTAACATAAATTTTACATTTCAAGAATCTGAAATAAAGTGATACAATAATGTAAATTTAATTGTATAGCACACTCAATGAGAGTTAAGTGGTAGCGTGAAAAACATATGTCCCAACAATAATAAGCAATTAAGAACCTGCTGATGACATAGTCCAAGTTAGTTCTTGCAACACAAGGCAAACTTTACAAGGTAAATGCATTGAAATTGTTATCATCAGAGGTAGTGAGAAGCAAGAGCCATCTGAGGAGCTATACTTTCACATGAAAAAATATATTTACACAATATAAGAAGAGCAGATAAAAAACGCATAAAAGGAAAGGGAAAGGAGAATAAAGCCTTATTGTTTCAAACTTAAACAAATCGTTAGGATTTGAAGGCTCAATAATTTGGGCAGGAAAACAATTTAGCTTAAGTAATTTTCCTAAATTACTTTCAGCACAAGCTATATTTAACATTTGTGATATTCTCCCATTAGTAAACAACAGTTTGGCCTTCTCCCATTAGTGTTGTATTCTGCCCTTTGAAGCATATGTATTCACGTAGAAGCCCTCCCTCTTCAAAGCTTTTCTCTTTTTTTGCGGAAGGAAGGTAAACAGTAAGCTCGGCTTAGACTTCATCTAAGTCATCTAACACGAAGCCTAAGGTGAAAAAATCTATGATAATTGATAGTTCCTGCAAGAGTGCACTATGAATTTGCCCCTTTGAGTTTTATAAAAATTCATTTCCTTCTCTTCCGCCTAATTTAAGAGGCCTACAAGAAGCGATGTACTAATATTTGGAAAATTAGCAAATATATAATATCTGCTATATAATTAGGACTATTAATTGATGGCTGACAAAAAAATATAACGTACAATGCAATAAGAACAGAGTACTCATTCCTTATCTGGTTGCAACTCCACTGATTAGGTGGGGACACGATTTGAACTTGCAATCTTCCGACCATGAGCCTGATGATGAGCGGGGAACCTCCCAAATGAGAGGTCTCAAGTTCGAAACCCCTTACATGCTTCTTGGTCGAACTTGTCACACATGCCTTGTAATGTGGCTACCTCAAAATTGTGATTTGCATGCTATTACCCTGAAATAGCTGTGAATTCCATAGTCATTGAAAAAATTGAAGAGCTTTCTTGAAGGATATTTACAGATGAGCAAGTTGATATTCTATTCACTAGAGACACTTAATTAGGCTTTGAGCTAAGCAATACAGAGAATAAGATATCGTATTACCTTTTATCATGCTAAATCATAAGAACAAATGACTGCATTTGTCATTGGCGACAAAATATTGGGTATCATATACTCCTCACCTCAACTGAGGAAGTGCAACTCTGCTACTCAGAATGATCATTCACATTTACAAATCAGCTTTTGGAAAGATCATTTGAGACAATGTACAACAAACTCTTGAATTATCCAGTTAATAAAAAAAGTTGCAAAACCAGTAGATATCGTAAGCTAAATTTCATTACTTTCTTTGGAAACCATAATGTACGTAGTACAGATGAAACCAAAGAAATAAACTTCAACTACTATTTCAGTTGAAAGAGTAGTTTTAAGAAGAACAGGGGAAACACAATTTTGTATTCTCCCTTTCCTCTTTTACATATAAAAACAGTCAATACCTCCAAATGCAGTCACAAATTTGGAATCTATCAACTTTAAACTTTCACAAAACAAACTAAAGGATGTTTGAAGGAAGTACTTCACAAAAACAAACTTGAACCGATGTACATATAAATGAAATGAGAGATATCAGACGGTAGAAAAATAAATGTTTCTGGTTAAAAGAATCAACTTCACCAAAATAAAAATTGGGCAAATCCCAACAGCCTTAGTATATTAAGGACAAAGTATAGAAAGATCTAACATGTTTTGACTACTGATTCAAGTTGCTAATATTACCCATATAGGTATCTTCCAAAGGTCCAAAATGTAAGCTACCCTTTAAGCCACCTAAAATTATGTACAAATTGTGCACATTATCAAGACCTTACACATGATCAAAATAGATAGAATATACATTTACAGCAAACTGATTTACCACATAGCCGAGACCAATTTATACTTCTTTCATGTTGCATTAAGCAACAAATCCAAGAAGGTATATGATACATTCAATGACAGTAAATAATTTGAAGACGTGCACTTCACCTGAACAGTGAATCCATCAGTATAATGAGAAGGGAAAAAATAGTAAGGAAATAACCTGGAAAGCTCCGTGAAACATCACAGTTGATCACAAACCAAGAAGAAAAGCTCTTCTTGTGGTTTCTCTATAGTTTCAACAACTTCAATTGGGAGTTTCAACTACAAAAAGAAAATAATTGAAGTATTCACCAGAGAACTAAAAACTAACATATACCCCAACAAATGGAGATTAACTACAAATAAAGTGCAGTAATCAAAGAAATACGGTAGAAAAATATTACCAGAACGAAAAAGTTACCGCATCAAATGATTTTTTAGATTATAGATGAAAAAGGTAAGCCAGTTGAAATTAAAGAATAACCAAAAATAGAAGTGCAGAAATCACAGAACAATCTAAAAAAATAGAGAGAAGATTGGACTGGGCCTGATTGGAAAGACACTTGTATTAATCAACTACACATGACTTTATGATGCAGAAAGAAGTACAACCAATTTATCCCTATAGATTTACAAACACGACGTTGTTCATAAGACTTTGTTAGAGCTGCACATGGTATATAGTAATGTTCATTCCACCAGTCGTGTATCCGAGTATGTCCTAATACTACTACATGGAACCTTTAACTTCAAAATCGATTGTCAGTCTTATAACTTGGATACCTCATTTCAGTGTCAACAAAACATATGATCATCTCTTTTGTATCTGCAGTGCCCTTTCGGAAGCCCCCTCATTCCAAGTGTACGGTCTATGATCTTTTATTACCATCCTTTTTCATGCTTTCTTCATCCTCTATTATCAAATCATTATCCTTCTAGAAAAATTGAGAGGAATCACCGAAGAAAACATTAAGAACATGCATCCACATGGATGATGATATTACAACTGAAATCAACTAATACAATGATTTTCTCACATAGTGAAATATAAAAACTTATGTTACTAAAGCTAATACCTCTAACCAGTGGCGGATCTAGGATTTAGAGTCCGTGGGTGCCAAAACAAGGTGCTTGGAGAGTTTTTTTTCCTTAAAGAATATCTGCAGCAAATTTCTCAAAAAAAAAAGGTACACATGGGATTCGAACCTGCAACATTAGCCATCTAAAGTTGCCCTCCAACCGTGGCACCACAAACCAATTTTGTTCACTGGGTGCCACGCTTTATATTTATATAAATATTACATATATACCTTTGTATATATAGAGTTTCCGTCGAAGTTGGGGGGTGGCGTGGCACCCCCCGACCACTACATAGATCCGCCCCTGCCTCTAACTTATCTCTGGCAGAAGTTTCATTGTGTTAAAAAATTGATAACTACATTTCCTTGTAACCATTCAAAAGCGAAGAATATAGAAATTCGAGGAAGAAAATGAAGAAAATTTAAATTTCTAAAGTTCAATTGTTTCAAAAGCGGTAAATTCAATACAACCTCCATTATAATCAAGTCAAAGTTCTATTTTCACAAAGATCCATATTTCATATACAAAATATTATAAGAAAGTGAAACAAAAATCCGTACCTTCACCTAATACAACTTCCACAATAATAGAAAAGATTGATTACTTGAGTTACTTTAATAATAGTTAAGTACATTTCAACCATTCGCGAAGTTGATTCATCACCCATTTACAGATCGTCCTGATATACCCACTGTGATTTTATGGAGTTCATAGACGTTGATTCACCTTTTCCCTTATCTTTTACATATCTAATCCCTCTTCTGTCATCACAAAAACACTTTCAGACTTCTTTTTTTGTGCTTGTGAATCAGAACAATGTCATCCGAATAAATTAACGGCAATCCTTGCAAAAATATGTGTATTCATATACGTATGCATATACTGGTGTAGTCTCACAGTTGTAGCTTGGAGAGTGCAATCAAATGAAACCCTCAAAGTTGAGAAAGGGTTTGGATGAGATTGTGAAAAACGAAGAGTACTCAACTGTGTATTTTTGCTTGTTGCTTTGATGGAATGAAAAGGAAAAGCAACGTGGAAGTTATACGGTCATTTGGAGAGATACGTGCATTACAATAAAGTAAGTAACAAAATTACCCTTGCTTGTCTCACTATGTTTCCAGCATGAATGAAGTACAAGTTTTAGAAGCAGTGTTTGTCCTTAGGTTGTTTCAGCTGAAACAACTAATTGAATTGGGCCAGACGGAAAAATTTCATTGTACACTTTTAATTGCTTTTTGTACAATAATGGGATGCTGTGTTCGTCCCATCAATTCCCATTTCTATATAGGAGTAATATAATATATATATATATATATATATATATATATATATATATATATATAATCATTGCTATTTGTCATAAATCATAAAATATGAATATTTATGATATATGAAAAATAAAAGATATTTAAAAAGGATATTGTTTCTAAAATTAATAAATTTGTAAATTTATGGGGGTTAATAATTGCCACGAATAATATGAACTAGTGGTGATTTTTAAACCTCCTCAATAAAATCGTCACAAAAAAATTTATTTTGTAGGGGTTAGAATAAACATAACAAAATAAATTAATAGCGGACGTTTTGAAAACTTCCACAAATAAAATGCTACAAAATAATCATTTTTTTGTAGTAAATTTATTGATCCATTTGATCCTATCACAAATACAAAATACTTCAAAAATCGAATTTTTGGCCATGATATTTTCAAAAATTTTCCTCTCCCCCTTGTATTCACAACAACCACCGCCATCGCCAACTGCCACCACCATTGCCGGCGGCCGGCTGCCGGCAACAAATTACTCTAAATTTCACCACTTCCTCCTTCCATCCTCCTCTACATAAATACACAAATCATCACTTACTTTTTAGATTTATGGAGTTTCTGTCATTTCCATTCGATAGCTCTTACATAAATGTGTAAAGATATAAGTTTCATGTCAATTCTCTATCAAAAAAATTTCTAATGAGTTTTTCAGCGACCTTGATTCACCCTAAAAATTTATATCAATTTTTTATCCTCTAACCCTCTATCCAAATTTGTCATAATCATAACGTTTCAACCACATAAGTCATTTTATTGTTAGATTATGTATTTTCTTGTTAGTTTATTTTTTAAGATTTAGTTTGCTAGGTTTGATTGAATTTATTTTATATTTTTGTCATTTATTTATTTTATAGACTAGATATTTGAATTTTATTTTAGTGAGCTGATTTGCTTTTCAATTTTGGGTCTTCATGATTAGAATCAAATGAGTTCTAGCTAATGGACATTAAAATTTTCAGATGATCTTTTTATCTTTTATTCAATTAATGAATAAAAGAAAATGGGATCCTCTAAAGGACAATGAAACCTTTTCAATTATTATTCTCTTGAAAAAAGAAGAAAAAAAAGAAATTTCATTGGTCATCTTGGCTGACAGATTAGGAAGACAAAGGGTCTTGTGTATGCATTGACTCTTTAAAGAGGGGGTGCTTCATCTTTTCTCCACCTATTTAACACCCTCTTCTTTCATTGGAAAAAAAAAAAAAAGACAGCACAAAAGAAGAGAGTACACGATTCTTAGATAAAAAAAAGAGAGAGAAAAATATTTTAGAGTAAAAAAGGAAGACTTAGAAAACAAAAAACGATTTTCATTTTTGTTTGGTTTTTGGTTCCCACTAGTATTGCTTCCGATCCATTGCTATTTGTCATCACTATTCTTAGGTATTTCTCTTTACATTTTGCAATGTAATTTATAAGTTTACAAAGAATGAGCTTTTGTGGTTGATTAATTATTTATATTAAGTTTTGTTTGAATTAATTAAGTATGTTTTGATATTTGACATAACTATATTTTACTTTCCAGTACTTTGTGTTCTTTATGTTAATTTGATTATCTTTTTATTTTTATTTTTATTTTGAATATGGAGTTAATACATGGATATGTGGTTTAATGAAGAAAGAGTTCAAAAGGAAAAAAAATTATCCAAAGTCCATTTTTTTGGTATAATAGGTTCTTGCCATTATTCTTTAAAAAATGATTGTTTTCGCAACAAACACAAATCTGATCATTTTTGCAAAAACGCAGATCTGATCGTTTTACAAATTCTTTTTTGTTGTTTTTTTTTTAAAAACCATTTTTTTGTCTTATATAAATACATAAGAACGATTTTTTAAAAAGAAAATGTAAATTCGGCTATATTTTGATTAGTATTTTAACTATCAGATAAAATTGATTATTTTTACTTGCATAAACTTTTTTGGGTAAGAAATATTAATTAAAATGAGTGTTCTTCACTACCTTAAAAAAAGGGGTTGTGACACTTGGAACAATATCCTTGAACCCGTCCCGGGTGTTGAGAATCAAGTACTATACCAAGTGCATCAATAGGTGAGATTTTGGCAATACTTTTGTCCTTTGACTTCGAAATTATTCAATTTTCTCTCGCAGAGAAGAAAAACAAGCATGAATAACATGTTAAGTTGGCAAAATTAGAATAACTTCAATTTAGAAATTTAATTAGTTAAACTGCACCATAATCTGTCAGTGATACATATTGAATAATTATAAGTTCTGAACATAAACAAATTGCTAGAGAACTATACAAAAGAATCATCTCCCATTATGAATAGATGAATAAGCAAACTTGGATGGGTTAGGTCCGACCCACCTGGCATGAACAACTTTTACATGCTCCAATTTGGTCATAACCGTCAACTTGACACCACTAGATCCCATGATCGGGAATGAACTTGAAGGTGATTATATGATATTATTTCACAAAACATGGTTCATGTTGTTTCAATAACCGCTTTGGGAATGAGAGTTATGCACTAAACTTTAATTTAATATTATAATTAACACATAAAAGTAACTTATCAACATCATTTTTTAAAAATTTCTATGTTTCTCTGATCATGAGCTTAGATTTGGTTATTTGAATCCTCACTATCCATTAGTAGCAATAATAGCTCAATTCATAGTACTTTACTTGAGTTTAGATGTGTTGCTGGAATTTCTGGTATAGTTCAGGGATACTTAAGCATTATCCCATTTTTTTTTGTTAAGATGCTACACCTTTATCATCTTTTGGCGGAAACTTGAGTGGTGATTCAAAATAAGTGAAGACTTAGTTACTGTAGTTAAAGCATAACTCCATGATGATCAAAGGCTTAAAGTTGTTGTTTAGTCTTTTTTCTATTACAAATCTTCTCAAAAGTTATTTTTGTATATTTTTTATTCATATTTGTATCCCCATGAGTATTAAATTTTAAGTGTATTATGAGGACAACACCGATTGATTCCAAGTTTCCTTATAAAATCAATGGCGATGAAAATAAGGTATTTTCATGGGTTGGTGTTATCGCTTTGATGATGTTGAGGTCTATGAGTAAAATCAGTGATGGAGAAGGTAGTTACGTGGTTTCGCCAATTTTCGATGGAATTTGTTGTTCTTGTCCAGAGGACAACTGACGACAACAAATGATGTCAATGTAGATAGGAATGCAATTCATGTTCATGCTCTGAAGATGTTGAGTTATATGAGTAAAATTGGTGGTGATGAATGATGCGGTTTCACTAATTATAGATAGTAAAACCACATCATTTTCATCTTCATCAATTTTAGTCAAAGACCATAGCATCTTTGGGGCAGTTACACCAACTACATTCCTATCAACTATCAGAGAAATGACATCGTCCTTGACGCTTTTTCCAACCGTCCTCTTGACAGGAATAAAATTTTTAACTTTGTTTCCATCGACAATCGATGAAACAACATACATAACCTTTTTATCTCTTATTTTACTTAAGAAAACAATATCATTAGAGCGGGAACACGAATCTGTGAAACCACATTTGATTTTCGAAGGAGAACTAGAATCGGATGGCATTTTTGTCATCATACACTAACAGTTTAAATACTTGATGATAAAAATGAGATTCAAAATTGTACAAAAATATGTTACTGAAAAGCTCTATAACAAAAGAAGAGCAAACAAGAATTTCTGGACGGTTGAGCATCATGGGGTTGTGTTTGTAACTTGTGTAAAGAAGTATTTACCTCACTTATTTTGGAATCACCACTTAACTCTTCTCTAGGATAAAGGTGTAGTAGCATCCTACAAAAGATACTACCTTTATTCAAAGTAACACATAGCAAAAACAATAAGAATGAAAAGACATAATAATCAAGAGTCGAACCTACTTTAAGGAGATGGAAACATCAATTTTCCACAAATTTTAAGGTGATTTGATAATTTCTTTCATTATTTTGTTTCCAACTCCTACAAACACCAGCACAAGCAATCACATTTTTTCTCAGACACCAATCAGAGTCAGACGCCTCAATCCTCATTAGTACATGGTCAACAACTATGAAGTACATTGAATGTTGATAAAAATAAAAAGCTGAAATGGGTCCTAGAGGAAGGGGGAGTAGGAGTAGAATATGAGGCTTTTGTGAAGATTGCTTGATTCTTGCTTAATTATTTTACAAATGGTTACCCTCTATTTTTATACTACTAAATTAGGATTAATAAATTATTAATAATTGTTATGTGAGTACCTTTTGAAAAGGCAGTTGTCATAATTGCGGGAGTTATGAGAAAGCTTGCCACAAATCCTTTGTACTTCCCTATCATCTTTCAAAGATGGTTAGACATGCCCAATTATTGTGGACAGTGTTTTTGATAAATCCCTAATGCCTTTGTATATTATTTTGCTTAGCTTCAATCTTTTAGTTATACTAGTTTCTGGATACATGTGTTGCATATGTGTCCCATGTAAATTTTATTACGATTACAAGGCTAAGGAAAAAGGCATATAATGAGTAATAAGAGCAACAATCATTTCATATATAGTTATATATAAAAAGAGGATCCTAGACCTGGTGACGTGATGCAACCAAAACACAGGGAATTAGATTTATCTTTTCATACAAGTTTTTGCCAATTCATTCCCACAATTTTTTTTACAATTCCTCCAAGGAGGCGTGATACAAAAAGCAACACCACAATTCTCTTTCTATTTCTTCTTCCTTGTTTCCGTTCTCCCTATTTTTGTGTATTAAAATATGCCCTCTCTGTTTCTTTCCTTCATTCCTCCTCAGGAGCAAATGACTCAGGTATGCTTAAAATATCATAGAGTAGCTCATTAAATCTTGAATCAAGCATATGTGAAAAAACCTTTCACCAATCATGATTCCTTAATATGTGACAAAATCATTTCACAATTTTATAAATGCTTATCTTAAAGCAACCTAGATCATTAAACCTTTCTTTTCGTAATCATGCATAACCTTCATGAAAACATCATTTATAGATTCATATTTTCTTCATAAATTCATGTTGTTGAAAGTTCATAGTCAAAAATCATGATAAATGTACGAGTTCATGTGATATCAATTGGAAAGCATGCAATTGAATCAAAACCATCATAATAAGATCAAACTCAAACAATTGAATCAACACAATTAGAACCCATGAGGAATCAAATGAAAATCTAATCAAATTGATGAAAATGAACTTGGAGAATCGAGAAACTTTTGGGGCTCAATGGGTGAATGAAACTCATTGATGAAAACCTACATCCTTTGGAAACCCTAGCTTCTTCTTCCTTGAATTTGAGAGAGAGTTGAGGAAGATGAATGTGGATGTGAATTGGGAATTTTAGTGAATGAGAGAGTTGAGGTAGTTCTAGGGGTAGAAGGGTAGTTATCAGACTTAGAAATATGCGTAAAACGACATAGTATAGGCATTTAATGCATAGGAAAAGACCAAAATACCCTGAAAAATAGCTATCAGAGGGTTCCTACTGTTTGGACCTACAGTTCGTAGAGCTTCTTACAATCTGTATTGGCCAACCATAGAACCAACTTCAGAAACCTAAAATTCACCTTACTTTCCACAAGAGCTTTCTACGGTCTGTCTAAATTCTTACGGTCTATAGAACCCATTCGTAAAAATCCAAGTATATGTTTAAAGTTTCACTAAGTCTGGAACCTTTCTACGGAATCTACCTACGACTCGTCAACCTTTCCACGGTTCGTGTAACACCCCTAAAATAGTAAACAAGAATCGCATGTCGATTTACCGTCGCTTATTACTACAATATGTTTTACTCTCTTGTTGGGAACTTGAGATTTTATGATAATTGCTAGCTTGTTTAGCATAAATTATATCGTAATTTATGAGATTTTTGTTGGGGTATTTACGTAATAGTATAATTAGAATTTTGTAGAATTTTAAAAGGAGGTGAATGATATATAGATATAGGTGTATATGTATGCATTTTGGGAAGCACACAACACTATTTTGGGAAGCACCTTCATTGGACAAGTGTACAAGTGATAAACATCACTTGTTTGACTATATATTTTCACTCCTCTTTGAGATAATTTCAGTTCCTTGAAGACTTAGAACCTTAGAACCCTAGCCTACCATTTGTTCTTCAAAATCACAAGAGAGAAACTTGGTCTTTTGGCTGGAGTTCGAGACACACACTGTTTTTGGTAAGTAGTCGAAATCAGTTTTTGTAGCTGAGTAGTATGTATTACGGTTAGAATATCTCATTCTCTAGAACTCCATTTTGGGTGAACAAATATGATTTGGAAAGCTAATTCATATACCTACAACTCTTATGTTTATGTGAAACTCTAATTTAGCTGTTATGGATTCGAAATATGGGACGCAACACATGACAAGTTCTGTCAAGATTTCGGATTTAGAAACCCTGTATGAACCACTGTTATTGTATCAATGATATATTTTTGTACAAAATGTATTTTTTGGTGATTCTTCTTGGGTTGCAACCTTAAGAGATGTACCTATATCTTTCATGAAGGTTATAAGTTTAGTTTTTCCATTTTCCTATTCAAATCTAAGTTACAACATGGGGTACTAGACTGGCTAGAATCACTATTTTGGGAACATAGTTGCATCTATGCAGGCTGAGCTTACTTGTGATGATAATCCTATTTTATTTCGATATTATTGAGATATTAGGAATTAAATAAGTTATTTAATTGCATTTTTAATGTTGTCTATACTTGTGAACAAGTTTAGGACCTTGATACGTTGGTTGGTCTACGGTTTGAACTCGTGGAGTTGTGTTGGACTGTTCTACGCTAAAGCATTGAGGTTTGTGTATAAACTTGTACTTGCACTATTTTAACTATTGGTATATCTGAAAGTTGATCTTGATACCTTGTTACCTCTTGTCACTTTGCATTGTCATGTTGGTATGACGCTTGTGTAACTGGCCCATTTGTACGGATTGTTTGATCACTTGGCATTCTTGTTGGAACCTTGTCCTTCTTGTGGCTATGAGTTTGTCACTATTGGCATGGCTGTTGATTCAGATCATTTCCCACCTTGACTTTGGATTTTTAGTCCGTCTTAAGAATGGAAGTTGTCTAATTTAAGTACGAACTAGGAAGTCATTTTGAATATGGTTCTTGGTTCTATTGACTATTGGGTTGTGATCCTTCTTGATACAGGGTGTTGGCCCTTCTTGATACTTTCTTGTGCCGGTTGTTCGACATGAGGTATATATTGGGCGATCCTTGTTATTGAATCTCTTGGAAAATGGTGCTACGAGTGTTCTTGTCATTTGTATCTTTGAAAATCAAACTTGATACTCGTTATATATTGTTACTTGATTTATTTATTATGTTTCAAGTATGCTTCTCATGGACTAGAAAAAAATAGCTTAGAGAATTTTGAGGACTCCGAACCTATAGTTTTTACACTACTAAGCTATATGCTTAGCGATAATTGTTTCTATCTAGGGGTTGATCGAGAGGAGGCATGAAGCTGGCCATTGGAGATGGAAATTTTGAGAATTTTAAAGAAGATCACATTTGCAATTAGGCATCTATATTTTGTATAAACTTTGGGACTTATACATGATTTATATGTTGTATATTTGCATGTAATTTTGAGGGCTAATCGGATCATGTCACCATGGTTTGTAATATAAGGATAGCTACATGTTTGGTTTATTTGGGGTGTGTAAGCCCAAGTTTTGTAATATATTTCATTTTCTACTTTTTTGGAATTCTCGTATGAAGCATGAATCCATTTAGTTTGGGTACTCGGAAGTTGATAGTATTTTTTATCATTATCATTATTTACTTGCGTGAGGACAATATATGCATAAAAATATCTCGTGATTTATTTGTGTATAGTAATTGGAAAAGGTCGTTACAACCTTGGTATTAGAGCCTAGGTTTGTGGTTCTAGGACTTTTGCTGTGAATTACTTGTATACTTGTTCGCTTTCAGAAAAAGTTTTATTTGGATCATTTGTTCACTTACTTGGTTTATAATAAATTTTTATCGCATATAGAGGGCACATACATCATATACATGTCCATAATGCCATGTGATCTTCCCTTTTTGAAGGAATTAAGTTAATGCCTCTTCTACTGACCGATCTATGGAAGCTGCTCGTGAAGGTTCGGGTGCCTCTGTTTCCCAACCTCATGCACTAGAAGAGGTTGGAGATCCTTTCTCGGATCATTATGTTCCCCACACTAGAGGGTCTGAAGTGGGAAACCATCAGGGTGCTAGAGATGGTTCACATCCTCACATGAGTCGTGGTACTCAAGCCATGAATCCTCCTTTTCAACAAATGGCTGAATTCTTCCACCACATGGCTGAAGCGATGCATGATCCCAACATGATTAACTTTGAGAAAATGAGAAAAATGGGTGGAGGTGGAGTTTGAAGGCACCGTTGATCCCACGGATGCTGAACAATGGCTGGAGCGCATGGAAAGGATATTTGAGCAATTAGAGTGTTCAGATGTTGCCAAATTTAAGTATGCTATTGCACTATTACAAAAGGATGCGTACAATTGGTGGGTAAGGTTCTGAATGCCAAGGTAAAACCTCATGTTCTTACTTGGGATGATTTGCTTAGGGAATTTCGTATGAAGTATGTCCCACCTGCTTATTGTGATGTAAAGAGAAAGGAGTTTTTGAATTTAAGGCAACGAGGTGTGTCTATTACTGAGTACCAACAAAAGTTTCTAAGGCTCTCTCGTTATGCTGGAGGTATTATTAAAGAGGAAAAAGACAAGTGTAAGAAATTTGAAGATGGTTTAAATGATTCCATTAGGAAGAATGTGGCGATCCTGCAACATGAGAACTTTTGTAAGCTGGTGTCTGCTGCTTGTACTTGGGAACGACTTGATAAAGAAGAAGCTAGTCGAAATGAAAACAAATTCCGAAAGCCTAGACCAGATTTTGAGGGTCCATCCAAAAGGGAAAGGTTTGATGATTCTAAAGCTGGTAGTGTTAATAGGTTACCACAGCGAAAGCAAAACATATCAGAATTTTCTACATCTAGCACTCCAAATTATGGCCAAGGCAGGTCTCGTGTTACCACTTATCCACAATGTGGAAAAAATCATTATGGTACTTGCAGGAGAGCTTCTGGTGCATGTTTCAATTGTGGGAGCTTTGATCATAAAGTGAAGGATTGTCCTAATCCTAATAATGTTTTTTCCTTGAGAATTGAAGGCTCAGTTCATAAACCTTCTATTAATCCTCCTCGAACTAATAAAGGTGCAAGACCTAAGAATACACAAGTAGCAGGTGCAAGTGGAGCGAACAAAGCTAGTGGACCAAGGGCTACTGCACGCACTTATGCTATGAGGTAGAGGGAGGATAAAGATGGAAAAGACGTGGTTGTCGGTAAATTTCACTTATTTGGCTTATGTGTGTTTATATTGTTGATCCTAGTTCTACACATTCCTATCTTTGTTCATCACTTTATTTGTGAGACTTAATTTTGATGTGATGGTTGAAAGTCCTTTGGGTTATCAAGATGTGTGTAATTGAGTTTATCAAGATTGTCCCTTCATGATTCAAAATCTAGTCTTCCCTACTGATTTGATTGAAATGCCCTTCAAGGATTTTGATGTTATTATCGGGATGGATTGGCTTTATAATATCATGTAGTGGTAGATTGGAGGTCTAAGCATGTGACTTTTAAAGATCCTACATTTTCACACATCATTGTACAAGGTAAAAGATCATTGACAACTAGTATTATTTTTGCGGCCTTGGCAATAAAGTTGATGCGTTAAGGTTGTGAGGCATACCTTGCTCACATAGTTGATACACGATTGGAGAGTTGTGGTATCAAGGACATACCTACTGTACGTGATTTCCTAGAAGTCTTCCCAGAAAACCTTCCTGGATTGCCCCCGGAAAGAGAGGTTGAATTTCCAATCGAGCTTATTCCTGGATCTACCCCTATTTCTATCACTCCTTATAGAGTGGCTTCGGCAGAATTAAGAGAATTGAAATCTCAATTGCAAGAACTTCTTGAGAAGGGTTTTATTCGACCTAGTGCTTCTCCTTGGGGAGCCCCGATTTTATTCGTAAAAAGAAGGATGGCACTCTTAGGCTTTGTATTGACTATAGACAATTGAACATAATAACAATCAAGAATAGATATCCACTACCAAGGATCGATGATTTGTTTGACCAACTGAAGGGTGCTATAGTATTCTCAAAGATTGATTTAAGGTCTAGATATCACTAACTGCTTGTTAGAGAGAATGATATTCCTAAAACTGCTTTTAGAACTCGGTATGGACATTATGAATTTTTGGCAGTATTCATGGATCTA
Organism: Solanum bulbocastanum; assembly: GCA_037074985.1. Taxonomy (NCBI): domain Eukaryota; kingdom Viridiplantae; phylum Streptophyta; class Magnoliopsida; order Solanales; family Solanaceae; genus Solanum; species Solanum bulbocastanum. The sequence goes on along the minus strand of CM073605.1, from coordinate 18,456,352 downwards.
ATGAATCGAGTATTCAAGCCTTATTTTGATCAGTTTGTGGTTGTTTTTATGGATGATATTTTAATATTTTTCAGAAGTAGTGAAGATCATGATAAACACCTTCGGATTATTTTGCAAATTTTGAAGGAGAGAGAACTTTATGCTAAACTTTCCAAGTGTGAATTTTGGCTCGATGAAGTGACGTTTTTGGGACATGTTGTATCGGCCGAAGGCATGAAGGTGGGTCCTAATAAGATACAAGCAGTTGTCAAGTGGAGACCTCCCAAAAGTCAAATCGAGGTAAGAAGTTTCTTAGGCTTAGCAGGATACTACAGAAGATTTGTGAAAGGATTTTCCATTATCGCCTCTCTATTGACTAAACTCTTGCAGAAGGAAGTGAAGTTTAATTGGAATGACAAATGCCAAGAGAGCTTTGAAACTCTCAAATCCTTGCTGACCCAAGCACTTATACTTACTCTACCAATTGAAGGGAAGGAGTATGTAGTATACAGTGATGCCTCTCACAATGGTCTCGGATGCATTTTGATGCAAGAAGGGAAGGTTATTTCTTATGCCTCTCAGAAATTAAAACCACATAAATTGAATTATCCTATTCATGATCTTGAACTTGTTGCGATAGTGTTTGCTTTGAAAATATTGCGGCATTATTTGTATGGAGATAAATGTCATATATTCACTGATCACAAGAGCTTAAAGTAATAGGGTACTAAGAAAGAGCTAAACTTCCGACAACGTAGATGACTTGAACTCATTAAGGATTATGACTGCACGATTGATTATCATCCAGGTAAAGCTAATGTGGTTGCAGATGCCCTAAGTAGAAAATCCTTCGCAAGTATTTCTATGAGTCCTTTGCCCTTGCTTCTTGAGTTAAGAGCCATGAATGTTTGTTTCACACTTGATTCAAAGGGTTTAGTTATTGCTAACTTGCAAGTAAAGCCAATATTACTTGAACAGGTGAAAGAAGCACAAAAGTTAGATGAGAAACTTGTAAAATTGACCATAGAAGTTCAAAATGGGGAAAAACTTGATTTTACATTAACAGAGGATGGTGTCTTATTTTATCAAGATAGACTACGTGTCCCTAATGATGGCAAATTGAAGAGAGAACTACTGAGTGAAGCACATACCTCACCATATGCAATGCATCCTGAGGGTACAAAGATGTACCAAACCATCAAAGAAAATTATTGGTGGAATGGTAGGAAGAAAGACACTGCGGAGTTCATTTCTAAATGTTTGGTTTGTCAACAAGTAAAGGCAGAACATCAGGTCCTAGTTAGTCTACTATAGTCCTTGTCGATGCTGGAATAGAAATGGGACAGAATAATTATGGACTTTGTTTCTGGACTTCCTCGCACCCAAAGAAATCATGATGCAATATGGGTGATTGTGGACAGGCTATCCAAGAGTGCTCACTTCTTAGCAATCAGGATGGATTACTCACTTGAGCGTTTAGCCGAATTGTACGTTAATGAGATCGTAAGACTACATGGGATTCCTCTGTCTATTGTATCTGACCGAGACCCATGGTTTACATCTAGATTTTGGGATAGCTTGTAGGAAGCTTTGGGTACTAATCTAAAATTTAGCACTTCGTTCCATCCTCAGATAGACGGCCAGTCAAAAAGGGTGATACAAGTTTTGGAGGATATGCTCTGAGCTTGCATTGTGGAGTTTGAGGGTAGCTGGGACAAAAACTTGGCTTTGATAGAATTTGCTTATAATAACAGTTACCAATCGAGTATTGAAATGCCTCCCTATGAAGCTTTGTACGAAAGGAAATATCGGACCCCTTTTTGTTGGAGTGAAGTTGGTGACAGGAAACTTATTGGTTCGGAATTTGTGTAACAAATAAAAGACAAGGTAAAAATTATCAAGGATAGTCTAAAGATTTCTTTGGATAAACAAAAGTCGTATGTTGATCTTAAAAGGCATGACATTGAATATCAAGTGGGAGATAAAGTACTTTTAAAGGTGTCTCCATGGAAGAAAATTATGAGATTTGGCAAAAAGGGAAAACTTAGTCCCTAATTTATTGGACCTTATGAGATACTTGAAAGAGTTGGACTGGTTGCATATAAATTGGCTTTGCCACCTGAGTTAGACAAGATCTACAATGTCTTCCATGTTTCTATGATAAGAAGATATCGTTTTGATCCATCTCATGTTCTTCCAGTTGAATCTATTAAGGTTAATCCTGACTTGACGTATAATGAAGAACCTATTTTAATCCAAGCTTGGGAAGTGAAGCAACTTAGAAACAAGTAAATCCACTTAGTAAAGGTACTTTGGAGGAACCATTCGGGAAAATAAGCTACCTGGGAGAGAGAAGAAGACATGAGCACTCAGTATCCGCACTTGTTTCGGGACTAATGTAATGTAAATTTCGAGAAGAAATTTCTTTAAGGGGTGGAGAGTTGTAACAGCCCTAAAATACTAAACAAGAGTCGCAAGTCGATTTATCGTTGCTTATTACTACAATATGTTTTACTCTCTTGTTGGGAATTTGAAATTTTGTGATAATTGCTAAATTGTTTACCATAAATTATATCGTAATTTATGGGATTTTTATTGGGGTATTTATGTAATAGTATAATTAGAATTTTATAGAATTGTAAAAGGAGGTGAATGATATATAGATATAGGTGTATATGTATGCATTTTGGGCAGCACACAACACTATTTTGGGTAGCACCTTCATTGGACAAGTGCACAAGTGATAAACATCACTTGTTTGACTATATATTTTCACTCCTCTTTGAGATAATTTCAGTGCCTTGACGACTTAGAACCTTAGAACCCTAGCTTACCATTTGTTCTTCATAATCATAAGAGAAAAACTTGGTCTTTTGGCTGGAATTCGAGACACACTGTTTTTGGTAAGTAGTCGAAATCTGTTTTTGTAGCTGAGTAGTATGTATTACGTTTAGAATATCTCGTTCTTTAGAACTCCGTTTTGAGTGAACAAATATGATTTTTAAAGCTAATTAATATACCTACAACTCTTATGTTTATGTGAAACTCTAATTTAGCTGTTATGGGTTCGAAATATAGGACGCAACACAGGACAAGTTCTGTCCAGATATTGGATTTAGAAATCTTGTATGAACCATTGTTAGTGTATCGATGATATTTTTTTTGTATAAAATGTATTTTTCGGTGATTCTTATTTAGTTGCAACCTTAAGAGATGTACCTACATATTTCATGAAGGTTATAAGTATAGTTTTTCTGTTTTCCTATTCAAATCTTAGTTACAACATGGGGTACTAGACTGGCCAGAATCACTGTTTTGGGAACATAGTCGCATCTATGCAGGCTGATCTTACTTGTGATGATAATCCTATTTTATTTTGATACTTTTGAGATTTTAGGAATTAAATAAGTTATTTAATTGCATTTTTAAGGTTGTATGTACTTATGATCAAGTTGAGGACCTTGATACGTTGGTTGGTCTACGGTTTGAACTCGCGGAGTTGTGTTGGACTGTTCTATGCTAAAGCATTGAGGTTTGTGTATAAACTTGTACTTGCACTCTTTTAACTGCTGGTATATCTGAAAGTTGATCTTGATACCTTGGTTACCTATTGTCACTTTGCATTGTCGTGTTGGTATGATGCTTGTGTAACTCGCCTACTTGTACGGATTGTTTGATCACTTGACATTCTTGTTGGGACCTTGTCCTTCTTGTGGTTGTGACTTTGTCACTATTGGCATGCCTCTTTATTAGGATCATTTGCCATCTTGACTTTGGATTTTTAGTCCGTCTTAAGAATGGAAGTTGTCCATTTTAAGTATGAACTAGGAAGTCATTTTTAATATGGTTCTTGGTTCTCTTGAGTATTAGGTTGTGACCCTTCTTGATACAGGGCATTGGCCCTTCTTGATAGTTGCTTGTGCCGGGTGTGATGACATGAGGTATATATTGGGTGATCCTTGTTATTGAATCTCTTGGAAAATGGTGCTACGAGTGTTCTTGTCATTTGTATATTTGAAAATCGAACTTGATACTCGTGAAATATTGTTACATGATTTATTTATTATGTTTCAAGTATGTTGCTCATGGACTTGAAAAAAATAGCTTGGTGAATTTTGAGGACTCCGAACCTATAGTTTTTACACCACTAAGCTATATGCTTAGCGATTGTTGTTTCTATCGTAGGGGTTGATCGAGAGGAGGCATGAAGCTGGCCATTGGAGATGGAAATTTTGAGAACTGATCGAGAGGAGGCATGAAGTTGGCCATTGGAGATGGAAATTTTAAGAACTTTAAAGAAGATCATATTTGCATATAGGCAGCTATATTTTGTATAAACTTTGGGACTTATACATGATTTATGTGTTGTATATTTGCATGTAATTTTGAGGGCTAATCGGATCATGTCACCATGGTTTGTAATATAAGTATGGCTACATGTTTGACTTATTTGGGGTGTGTAAGCCCAAGTTTTGTAATATATTACATTTCCTACTTGTTTGGAATGCTCGTATGAAGCATGAATCCATTTAGTTTGGGTACTCGGAAGTTGATAATATTTTTTATTATTTTCATTATTTACTTATGTGAGGACAATATATGCATAAAAATATCTTGTTATTTATTTGCGTATAGTAATTGGAAAGGGTCGTTATAGTTTGTCTTGTTCATTCGCACGTCAAACTTCAAAAACTTGAAATTCCAAAAACTCATCTCTAAGTCTACGACTCCCTTCCTACGGAATGTAGAACTTCCTATAGTTCGTAGGTTAGACTCATAGAACCTGCTTCAATGCAAAAAATCTATAGTTTCCTTTTCCTTTTGACTTCCAACATCTAGGGTGTTACAATCATATTGTGGTATGCATGATAAACATTATAGAAGATATTTATTGTATGTGTAACTAATATTTATTTCATTGTTATTATTTATATTTATATTATATATTACTAAAGTGGGAACAAAAAAGATTAAAAGTTGAAATACCAAAATAACCCTATAAAGTTGAGTTACTACAATAATACCATTAAAACAAGAAACAAATTAGTTTTTTTTTATAAAATCTAAAATCTATATTATTCATTTATGACAATGTACAAAACTATTTCATGATGAGTATTGGTAATAATCACTATAAGAAATTAATAATACAGTTACATCTCTTCTACTTCTTTCCGTTTTCCTATTAGTTTTTGGTGTCACTTTCTTACTTTCTTTTTTTGGCATAATTTCTCATTGACATTTTGACATTAGATTGATTGTTTTTTTTTTGAAGGTTTAAACACTTATATTATTTATATTAGTTTTTTTGTTATTTATTTACTTATTATTTTTCTCCTTTATTTGCATTAAATATATTTATTTTCATAACTCATATCTAATTATTTATTTAATTACTATTCTTAATATTTATAACTCTCATGTTTTTCATATTCATAACCTCTGACTATTTTATTTAAAACTTTAAGATATCTTTTGGTATTCCTTCATTTTTATCCATATAATTTATCTTTTTTGTTTCATGAGACCCTTATCCAAGGTCATCCTTTTCATTCATATAATTTATCCAAGCGCTTATCACTATTTTATGTATTATTTGATTCATGCTTTAGTTTGAATACATGAATAAGACTCTGCGATTTTGATTGGCTGTTGGAGCAATATCAACAACAACTCAAAAAGTTATGTACTGATTCTATATATTTCTTTTTTCATCTATATATAAATTCCCTAAAATGATATATATGTTACTTTTTTCTTCTCTGTTTACTTTTTATGTTTCTCTTTATCAAACTTATTTAATTCAATTTTCTATAATTTTTTTTATTGTTGTAAGTTTTTTATTTGGACTTAAATTAGTCATTTGTGAATTCATTGGAAGTTTCCTAACCAATACTAACCAAACTTCAAACCACACATATTTTCATAGAATTTAATCTTCTAACAGATCTATAAAATTTACATGGTACACACGTATTCAGAAACTAGTATATTATAGTCATGTGGTCATTGAGCCATTTGGGAGAATGTAACTTATTATTTTATTTGTGGACCAATTAATGTGAAGTCCATAAATAATATTTACTAAAAAATAGATCTCATTCGTAACCGATTATTTGATTGGCGTAGTAGATAAAGTCTTAATTGACCTCTACAAATTGGTTCTACATCCGTCTATTAGGGTTACAATATATTTTATACCTTTTTCATCTTTGATCAATGTGATAACGTAAGTTAGGGCAAGGCAAGACGGTAAAAAGACTAGTTTTGTTATATACTACCAATCTCTATAATATTAATGCATTTAAGATCCTGATGTGTATTAAGTTTTGCTTGCACACTAGCCTTAAAATTTGAAATAAAGCATGAACTTTCAGAAATTGTCATATTTTTATGCTAGTCAAAATCACTTCGACACAAATGTGTATGCTAGATTCACAATTTCGGCAAATTGTTCTCTTAATTTCAGGCAAGGAGGATTTCAACCATCAACAAATTAAATCCTTAAACCATACATGGTGTTTAAATCAAGAAAGATAACTAAAATTAAAAACTTAACTGAAAGACGTTACCCTAATTAATTTGGATGGTATCTGATCTTCTGATGAAGAAAGTACATATTCATTAAAGATCCTATTTGAATTGACTAACTTTAAAAGTCATTTTTAATCGGGTTAGGCTAATTTATTCATAAAAACAAAGAGAATATTTACAAATAACTGAGCATAAAAGTGACCCGGTCTAGAAACAAAAGCATAAGCAAAGGGTACAAAATATCCGATGGAAATAATAAAAACATAGAAAAGTGAGAACACGAACAGACAACCAGCTCCTTCCTTATACGCTCTTCTAAAATCCTAATCATCATACACTTCCATTGTTGTGATTCAAGCTACAATCAAGGTGAGATCTTTAGTTCTAGCTACAATCAAAGTGAGATCTTTAATTCTTACCCTCCAATGGTAAAAAAGTTTTAATGCTAATACTTTTATGATTTTCAGGTGATGACACGTATATGGAATCGATCTTGTCTTCACTCCATTGAATCAATCGAAACTCTAAGCTTAGTCCTTTAGCTCATCACTCTACCTTGTTCATCTCCGAAACTAATCATCATGGGAGTTGTGAATCCTTCGGTTAGATCTACTGCCAGTATGTCCATGGCAAGGTAACGTTTCACAATTTAACAAATCTTAGTGTAAATGTAACTCGTCATGTAAAATAAGTTCTACTATTTCCCTTAAGCTTAACTCTTGCCTTTAAAATGTACAGATCCATTGTCCACATATGCTATGACCGAAATTAAGGCTCTATGTTTTAGCTCTATTTTATTGCAGTTTTATCGCCTTACAAAGTCTCAATGGATTGGACCACATTCAAGATTAATACCATCATTTAAGCCTTCGTTTGGATGATTCTACCCCAATGAACTCAGTGAAAATTTATGTTGCATCCTTTTGTAGATTTCTACAGATTCGACTTGTTGATGGTGATTTTTAGCTGAAACTAAAATTTTGATTTGGTACTAATGGACACTCCCAGCTCTCACCAAGTGCAAGTACACAAATCTATTGAATTTACTTCAAACTTTAGCTTATCATAATAGAAAATTTTACCGTAGCCGATTGAACTTACATGTAATCAGTAATAGATCATGGACTATGATACACTTAACTCTATTTGCTCTTTTAATCGTGTAGATGCCTCCTTATGTATGGTGTACCACATTTGGCTAGACTGAGTATCTTCTTTTTTGCGCTATGAATTTCTTGAAAGGGGGTTAATCTAAAAATCACCCGCAAAAGATAAAACTAAGTCAGTAAAAAATCTTCAAGAATATTTTCTTTTCTAATAAGGGAATGTTTACTCTTGAAAAATATCTCTTCTCAATTTCCTGACGATACTAATCTCCAATGCCACACTCCATGACTCTCTATAAAATATGCACCATAACTAAATAGTTAGATTTAATAATGATATTAGAAATTTCATGCTCATTATAGTAATTAAGACTCTCCCTTATAACTCTAGCTTCAACTACTATGTTGGTTATATCATGAATTTTGATACAAAAGGTTGATGAACTAGGACTAGGATTTCCTTTAGATGCTCCATGTGTGATAGACTTCCGTAAATTAGGAGGAGCAGGGTTCCATCTAACAATTTTAAAAGAGAATTTAGGTTTGTACTATTCCAATTCATAAAGACTAAGAGCCCAAGAGTTCCTGCTACATTTTCCTTTAAATCTAACGAGAATGAATTTTAAAATTATATCACTAATACACCATAGCACTCTTAATTCTGAAAAGGAACCTCCATGAATAATAGTGTTCATTCCCTTCCATAGAAACTATAGTTGCCTTCTACTACCCACCATAACCTTATGGACTGATTTCAAGTTGAGAATAGGGCCTACAATTCCAATAGAGCTAATTAAGTGGCTCCAAATTCTTATAACATATTATTCTATCAGAAAAAGATGTTCCATAGTATCTTCTTCCAAAATTATACAACATCTACAATTCCACAAATAATCTAAGTTCTATCTATGCACAAGAAAAGCCATAGGTGTCATGCCTGGAGGCTACCCCCTTGTTGTAAACACAGAACCTAGTATCACGAGTGACCTTAAGCTAACCCTGAGCTGGCATATCAGAAGCATACTAAGTTAAACTAAAATAAGAAGTACTATGCGGAAGCTTAAAACATGATATAAACTGAGATGATGGGGATACCCAATATAAGTATGAATATATTAATTGTACTAAAAGTTCAATAACAACTGAAAGATCAAACTCAAATCTAAAACTAAAGCTAACTATGTCTGAAATAAAACCTCTAACTGACTAGAGATGCTGGAACATGCCCCAGCTAACTCTAGCAAAACTGAAACTGAAAGACTGAAAGTAAAGGAAAGACATGTCTATCGTCCAATAAGAATGGGGACTCACCACTAGTAATGCTGAAGTGAAGATTAGGAACCGATCTATGCGTGATCTGAATGCTGAGGACCTGAACTTACATCATGAGAAGATGTAGCTCAGAGTATGCGTTAGTACTTGAAACGTTTTGAGCATGTATGATAGAATAAAGCCGAACAAGATACATAACTAGGGGTTGGCATAAGTACCGAAAAAGCAAAAAATTGAACTAGACTTAATTCAGTTCTTTGGTGTTTCGGTTCGGTGTTGGCTCTTTTTTTTGGAAACTTCGATTCTTTGGTTCGGTGTTTAGTGTAAGGGTCCCGAAACTACGTGCACCAAAGAACCGAAGTTTTATTAAATAAATTTTAAAAATATTTAAATTATATTACTTAATACTTGTATATTTTGACTCAAAATATTTTATGTTTTTAACTTTATCCGGCTCATTTCAATTTTTAAATTTTGGAGCCTACACTTAAATAGCAAAAATCTAAATGACAAAACAGTAAACCCTAAAGGCCTAAATTAAGTTTCAAGTTTGAGCAGCAACTTGGTGTTTCTACTTTATGATTTTATCATTTTATGTTGTTACTTTGAAGTGTGAACAACGAATTGATGTTATTACTTTTTATTGTTAGTTGTTACTTTGAAGTTTGAAGTGTGAAGTGAACAACAATTGTTACTTTATCATATTCCCTCTTTGTTTTTATTTGCACCGAAAAATCATTTCAAAAACACCAAAGTAAACTGAACTGAAGTTGAAAACACCGAACTGAACCGATCTAGTTTGGTTTGAAATATGGTGCACACTTTTTTAAAACCGAACACGGAAGAACCGAATCAAAATTTGATTAAACCGAATCGAAGAACCGAACACCCACCCCTATACATAACTGAACAAAGTATACTGAGCAATGATATAAGATGAACATGATAAATATATTGAGCATACTGAATATGAACTAAATTGAATGCAATGACCAAATACATGACATGCTGAACTGAATGCTGAACTGTAATTGATAACCTCGTCAATGCAATATAACCGTTATGTGGGAGCTACTATTAACCAACATAAAACCACGTGAGCTAAACGTGGAGTCCGATGTATACGCCCTATTGAGAGGACCCAATATACCTCGCCAGAGGTATAGAGACATGACTGGCGTGATGACTAAAATGATACCCACAAAGGGGACTTATAAACCTACAGGGGAATGTAGTTCTAGGACTTTGAGGGTGATTGAACCTAGTCCAACTCTATATTAAGCCTAGTCCCAACTAGAATGTGCAAATTACAACATAACACAAATAAACTGAATAGCTCAATATTCTGACATGCTAACTAAAAATGCAACATTAAGTACTAATAATAATGAAACATTTGAAAACTGAGGCATGTATATCTGTTTCTCTGACCTAACATGTGTAATTCATGAACTACAAGAACTACACAACTAGGGTTTTGATTTTCATGCAAGAATCTACACAAAAACGTTACTAAGACATGACAATCTGATTAAGAATGTTACAACACCTAACTCATAATAATTATATGAAATTCTAGAAACCCTAGGCCTAGATAATATGAAGGGAATCAAGAATCTGACTGAATTCTAGGGACCTAATGGGTGAAAGGTACCCACAAGTGAAATAACACATACCTGAAGACGAATTTTATAGAGAAATCTTTTGATTTTGAGGTTGGAACTGAAGAAAACCTTGTTGCTGTTCTTGAGGATGCTAACACCTAAATTCTCTTATTTTTGCTCTAGTTTTGGTGAAATTAGGTGAATGATAGATTAAGGTAAGTTCTAATTAAGTTACTAGGCTCAAATTGACCAAAACTATGTAGTTTAATGGTTAAATGACGTAGTTTAGGTGTCCAACGCATAGGAGAAAAGACCAAAACAACCCCACTTAAAATCTGACTAAGGCTGAGCACGAGCCCTACGGTTGACCATCACAGGGACCATAGAATTTCAAATAGGTCATGGTCTTTGGCCAGTAGCTGCTGGTTTTGGGTGGTTTGACCACGAGCCTCACAACGGCCCATATGAAGGACCACGGACTGTGAAGGTTGATGTGGTTCTTCACTTGGGATGGTGGTCTACTGGCTAAGGTCAACGAACCCTTCCACGGCCCATCATCAAGACCACGGCCAGTTGAGGGCTCCGAGGTCTGATGCCTGAGTTGTGGTGGTTCTGTTTGACTTACACGAGCCTTCCCACGGCTCGTGGGGTGGTCCACAGCTCATGAAGGCTCCTATGGTCCACCTCTTTTTGGTTGGGTGTGAATCATAGATAGGTCGACGGGCCATGGTTCCTTTCACGATTCATGAAGCCTATCGTGGTTCACCTGCTTTTGTTGGTTTTTTGAGGTGTTACAATATCTCCCCTTGGGAACATCCATCTTTGAATAAAGCCTAAGCTAGCTTAACATGGAGGGAAAGAGCTGCAAATCCTACCACTAAGTACTGGAAACTAAAATCTGATTGAATTAAGTTCCAAGAACATGCAAATATGCTGAAAATACAAGTATAACTGAAGGAACATGATATTAAGACTGAATTTATGCAAGAGTAACTGAATGATTGGAGAGGAACTATTACCTCAAGCTAGAGTGGAATCGAAAGGAAATAGATGAGGATACATGGCCTTCATGGCTGCTTCTGCTTCTAGAGTAGCTCGCTCTATGAACTGACTCCTCCAGAAAACCTTAATTGAAGCGACCTCTTTGTTTCTCAACCTTCGAACCTGATGATCAAGAATATCAACTGGCACCTCTTCATAAGAGAGACTATCCTTCACAACCACACTTTCTGATGGTACAATAGATGCTGGGTCACCTACAAATTTCTTCAACAAGGAAATGTGAAAAACCGGATGGAATGCTGCTAGTTCTGCTGGCAACTCTAAGTCATAAGCCACTTTACCAACTCTTTTCAAGATCTTGTAAGAGCCTACATATCTAGGACCGAGCTTCCCTTTCTTGCCAAATCACACCACCCCTTTCATAGGTTACACTTCGAGGAAAACCTAATCATCAATTTAGCACTCCAAGTCCCTTCTCCTTACGTCTACATAGGACTTCTAGTGACTCTGGGCTGTCTTAAGTCAATCTCTGATTAGCTGAACTTTCTCCATAGCATCGTGAATTGAATCTGATCTTATCAAGGCTGCTTAACCTACTGCAAACCAACCAACTAGAGATATGCACCTACGCCCATATAATGCCTTATAAGGGGTCATCTGAATACTGGAGTGGCAGCTATTATTGTAGGCGAACACTATAAGAGGAAGGTGACTATTCTAACTTCCCTTGAAGTCGTTCATGCAAGCTCTCAACTTGTCCTCTAAGGTTTGAATGGTACGCTCTGCCTGACCATCCAACTGTGGATGAAATATTGTGTTGAGGTTAACTTAAGTGCCAAGACCTTTCTGAAATGATGATGTTCGATGCAATCAACTGATACTATTTCGGTTCAAGTGCCAAACGATCATGTGTAGTGATATAACCCAACCAATGGTTGGGATCGTTCCCACAGGGAGTGGTTTTGAGAATTATTAGAAAAATAAAATCAAGTTCTAATTAGTCATAACTATAAATATTAACGAATAAAAACATACTAAATCTAAAGAGTGACACATGCGTCAATTATCAAGGGGGTTTGTATTAACAACTAAAGAAGAGTAAAAATATAAGGAAACGAGATATGGAGACGAGATTCTTGGGATGTGATAGGAATACGGGTTAAACTAGACTATTGGGTACATGCTTTTGATAGTAAATTGTTGAGCATTTGTGACTAGGTTAGACTATAGTGGGGGTAAATTCTCTCTTGAGAAACTTACCCTGAATCAACTCGATTTCTCGCGAACATCGAGTTTCCGCCTTAAGCACGACCTCCGTCTTATCCCATTCATTCTCTTGAGCTAAATGTGTGGGAGAAAGACTAGGATTCACTCTGAGCAGAACCCATGTCAACCCAATACCACCGGCTATCAATTTAGTAGTCTTAGTTTTACGACCTTTCTCTCCAGCAAGCCAAAAACACTAAGATGAAATCGTATTTTCAACTACAATCCCTTAAGTTCATACACAACTACTAAATGAAATCACATTTAAACAACAAATAAACCATCAACAAGCAAGACCCAATAGATAATTTAACCCATATTCACAAAATCACACCCCAAGAATTGATGTTTTAGCTAGACATGTTAAAAAAAATAAAAATTTATAACAATATTAGTTTCCATCAACTGGGTATGAAAAATTAAGTCTTAAAACATGTCAAGAGTGATGAATCTTCGAGACCCACATCCAATTTCTTGGAGTTGAAACCCTTTGAATCTTTAAGGTATTAGAACAAAGTCTCCAAAACCCTGTAAAACTTACAACTCTCTAAAAAACTATAAAGAGTTCGAATAATAGAAGTGATATGATATTAGAAATTTAAACAAGTATTTATAGTATTTGAAAATTTGTACTGCGGAGGACCATTCAGCGCAGTTAGTCAGGATCACCGATACACTCGGCGATCCTCCTTTTGGTCGATTTCATTGCCTTCCTGCTTTAGCCTTCAACCTCTTCGCATTTTGAGTCGTTGGGCTATATGGTACTGCTTTGCATAAATGATCGGTGATGTGACGGTTGCTCCATTTAATCGCCAACTTGACCTTTTCCTTTAGGGCTCAGCACATTGGAACAAAAGGTGATCTCTAGGCCCATCGGCGACTCGCCAACTGGGTTTGGTGATCTTCAGGCCTTCATTTCTTTGTTCTTTTCAACTGCCTTGTTCATTTTTGCCAAGTAGTGTCCGTGATTTGCCTCAAACTCTAAATACCTAAAACTTAAGGATTTTCATCAGATATTGAGACAAAATATGCATTTGAGGACACTAATTCTATCAAAATATAGCCCTAAATGAGTCCAAATTGTGGACTCATCAACACCCCCAACTTAAACTTTTCCTTGTCCTCAAGTAATACTCAAGTTCGACAGTCTAAAAAGGATGTCTCAGACAGTGCTACACAAGACTCAACCATGAATGTACAAAACAAGACTCAACTTACTTATGCAAGAATCAATTGTATACTTAAATACTCATGTTATGACACAGCATTATCAAAGATTCTCAAGCTCACCATACTAGCTTTAAATGCAAGTTCAAGCTCAACAACGGTATATGAATGCCCTCGAACAAAGAATGATTATATATTCATACAATGGTTTGATCATTTAAAGTTTCGAAATCAAATGCAACGCTTACTTTCACAAATAAGAACACACTGCATGCTTTCACCATTAGGTTTGCCCGTATTTTCCAATAACAATAGTTTCAGCTCACTCAGGATCAAAAAGGTCTTTTCAAGGTTTGTAATGGGACTGAGTGCAAAGGTATGGTCATTTAGGCTCAGTGACTTTCATCCTCGTGAAATGTGGTGCTTTCAACACTCCCTTTCCTTTTCTTTCATCATTTTCTTTAGTGCTCATAAGTCATCCCATTATTCACTTCCATGGATTGTTCGGAACCCCATTTTTTTTGACATTTCTCATAACTTTATCTCACAACTTTTTCTTTTTCTTCTCTTGTCTTTTTTTTTTTTTTGTATGGAGAGGTTCTATTTTTCTCAACACCATGGGTTAAAATGGACTTTTTTTGCACTTCTTGACTTGCCTTTCCTTTTCACCACACCCCCAACTTAGGATTTTGGTCTAAGTTGGCTATTCAATCAACCACAAATCACGAGGATTATGGGTAGTGAATTTAATAAAGGTCATGTTTTCATCAAGTTTCTTCCAAAGAAAGGTAAGGCTCAAGGGGTGTTTAAAAGAGGTTAACACACTCACATGGTAGGCCACAAAAGAGGTATATGTCAAATTGGCTCACGCTCTTTCAAAGTTGCCTAAGATCATATCAAGTGATAGCCTTATTTAGTCGACCGGTCCAACGGGGAAAATTCTAGGTGTCATCATACATGGTTCACAGTAAGCTCATCACACAAGGCATTGACATCAGAGTCAAACAAGACTCCACACTTTTGCTAGTGTGAAATGTTCATCACAAGAGAATCAATTCGATAATGGGCTAGTCACAACGAGATGCAAAGAGTTCACATATTGACTATGTAACTTCACTTGTTCTCAATGTAGCCACACATTTATGTTCTTTCGATTATGAGCACTATTTGAGTCATCTATACTGATCAAAATCGAGACTCAAATTTGCTAAAGAACAACCATATTCCACATGTAGAAGAGGTGGTGAAAATTTAAATTTTTTTAGAAGGGTCAAAATCATTCACTGAGCCTAAATGACCATACATTTGCACTCAACTCCATTATAAGCCTTGAAAAGACCTTTTTGGTCTTGAGTGACCTAAAACAATTCTTCATTGGAAAATATGGGCAAACCTATGGGTGAAAGCATGCATTGTGTTCTCCTTTGAGAGAGTGAGCGTTGCATTTGATTCCAGAATTTTAAATGATTAAACCATTGTTTGTGAATATGGAATCATTCTTTGTGTGAGGGCATTTGAGTATCTTTGTTGAGCTCGAACTTGCATTTGAAGCAAGTATAGTGAGCTTGAGAATCTTTGATAATGATGTGTCATAACTTGAGTCTTTGAGTATACAATTGATTCTTGCATGAGTAAGTTGACTCTTGTCGTGTACATTCATAGTTGAGTCTTGTGTAGCACTGTTTGAGACATCCTTTTTGGACTACCGAACTTGAGTTTTACTTAAGGACAAACAAAAGTTTAAGTTGGGGTGTTTATGAGTCTACAATTTGGACTCATTTAGGGCTATATTTTGATAGATTTAGTGTCCTTAAATGCATATTTTGTCTCAATATTTGATGAAAATCCTCAAGGTTTACGTATTTAGAGTTTGAGGCAAAGCATGGACATTACTTGGCAAGAAGGAACAAGGCGGCTGAAAAGAACAAAGAAAGGAAGGCCTGAAGATCGCCGAGCTTAGTTGGTGAGTCGCCGATGGGCATGGAGATTGCCCTTTGTTCTAGTGTGCTAAGCCCTGAAGGTAAAGGTCAAGTTGGCGATGAAATGGAGTAGTCGGCGCATCGTCGATCATTTCCGCAAAGCAATACCACATTTCCTAACGACTCAAAATGCGAAGAGACTGAAGGCCAATGTAGGAAGGCGATGAAATCAACCAAAAGGTGGATCACCGAGCGTATCGGCGATCCCGACTAACTGCGCCGAATGGTCCTTCGTAACACAATTTTTCAACCACTATAAAGACTTGTTTAAATTTCTAATATCATATCACTTCTATTATTCGAACTTTTTACAGGTTTTGGAGAGTTTTAAGTGGTTTAGGTAAAACCTATGAGAGGAAAGATCTATCAAAGCAAAAAGTCCAAAGCCAAAGGTTTTTTTCAATACATATGCTTTAAAAGTCCTTTCCCTCTCTTCCTCTTTTTTGAAGGTAACTGTCCAGTCTTGGAAGTGAGGGTCTTGGTAGAGTGAAATGGCTAAGATCCCCTATCACCTTTCCTTTCGGTGATATATTTTGCCTTAGCACTTACAAAGTAGACATCATTTATTGAGTTAAAGTGCAGTCTTTTCGTTCCCAATTCAATTACATCTGTTCTTGCTAAAGCCTGATCTGATCCCGCTTGAGCGGCAATTTTAGAGAGTTTTGGAGAGTTTGTTCTAATACCTTGAAGATTCAAAGGGTTTCAACTCCAAGAAATTAGATGTGGGTCTCAAAGATTCTTCATTCTTGATGTGTTTTAAGACTTAATTCTTCATACCCAGTTGATGGAAACTGATATTGGTATAAATTTTTATCTCTTTTACATATCTAACTAAAACCCCAATTCTTGGGGAATGATTCTGTGAATATGGGTTAAATTATTTGTTGGGTCTTGCTTGTTGATGGTTTATTTATTGTTTAAATGTTATTTTGCATAGTAGTTGTGTATGAACTTAATGGAATTGTAGTTGCAAATACGATTTCATCTTAGTGTTTTTGGCTTACTCGAGAGAAAGGTCGTAAAACTAAGACTACTAAATTGATAGTTGGTGGTATTGGGTCGACATGGGTTCAACTCGAGAGAGTGAATCCTAGTCCTTCTCCCACACATTCAACTCAAGAAAGTGAATGGACTAAGTCGGAGGCAGTGCTTAATACGACAACTCGGTGATCGAGAGAAACTGAGTTGATTCGGGGTAAGTTGCTCTAGAGAAAATTTACCCCCACTATAATCTTGCCTAGTCACAAATGTTCAACAATTTACTATCAAAAGAATGTAGCTGATAGTCTAGTTTAACCCGTATTCCTATCACATCCCAAGAATCTAGTCTCTATATCTCGTTTCCTTGTATTTTTACTTTTTTTTAGTTGTTAATTAATACAAATCCCCATTGATAATTGACGACTTGCATCGCTCCTTAGATTTAATATTTATAGGTATGACTAATTAGAACTTGATTTTATTTTTCTACTAATTCTCAAAACCATTCCCTATGGGAACGATCCCAACCCTTGGTTGGGTTATATCACTACACGCAATCGTTTGGCATTTGAACCAAAATAGTGTCAGTTGATTACATCGAATATAAAAATGGCACCACTGTCGGGGATTCTAGAAATAATAAAAAGATCCACGGGTCCAAATTGGAATATACGGGCCACGGGGCTTTGTGAAAATTTGGAAGTTATGAGATTTCAGACATCTCATAATCTTGGGGTATCTACCATCACTCCATCTGTGGAGAGATGTTTCTCCTCAAGAATTTTCCTTAATCCTTCTGTCTTTAATCTGTAGGAGGGCCCTTTATTGGGGGTGCAAGCATTATTGCTTGCTCTGGGACTAGGGGAGTAGGAGTGGTAGGTGGAGGATTCCTAATGCTAGATGGATCATTCAGCTTCTTATATCGCAGTTCAACCCTCTATGCTATTATCAGCTCATCATCACAGAGGTCGCACTTTGGTTTTCCTGTTGTTCATGCTCATTCTCCGAAGTAGTGAGGTAAGTGTCATATATGGCTTCGTTGTTGGAGCTGACTTCTAAAGAAGCAAGTGCCTTTCCTTTTCTTTTTCCCTTCCCACCAGTTGTGGAAAGTTTTGTAGCCTGTCTTTTTGACACAGTTGCACCCTCATTGATTTTAATCCCTTTTGCCTTATTGCGGGGTGGCATGTTTCTACCTACGACTTTTGGTCTAGCCATGTCTGTAATACATCAGGAACAAGTTAGAAACAATTCAATCAGAAGTGCAGACAATCAGTAGCAGATAGATTTGCCAAACTAGTCAGCGAATCGCCGAATCTCTTTGGTGAACTGGATCGGGCTCACCGAAGGGATTGGCTCAAAAGTTTACATAAGTTAGCGCGTCGCCAATCAGTTCTGCGAAGCAGTACCATATCACCCAATGACTTAAAATGCGAAGAGGCTGAAGGCTAAAGCAGGAAGGCGATGAAATTGACCAAAAGGCGGATCGCTGAGCGTATCGGCGATCCCGACTAACTGCGCCAAATGGTCCTCCGCAGCACAAATTTTCAACCACTATAAATACTTGTTTAAATTTCTAATATCATATCACTTCTATTATTCAAACTTTTTATAGTTTTTGGAGAGTTTAAGTTTTAGAGGATTTTGGAGACTTTGTTCTAAGACCTTGAAGATTCAAAGGGTTCAACTCCAAGAAATTGGACGTGGGTCTTGAAGATTTTTCACTTTTGACGTGTTTTAAGACTTAATCCTTCATGCCAGTTGATGAAAACTGATATTGGTATAAATTTTTATCTCTTTTACATGTCTAGCTAAAACCCTAATTCTTGGGGTGTGATTTTGTGAATATGGGTTAACTTATTTGTTGGGTCATGCTTGTTGATGGTTTATTTGTTGTTTAAATTTAATTTTGTTTAGTAGTTGTGTATGAATTGAATGGGATTGTAGTTGCAAATATGATTTCATCTTAGTGTTTTTGGCTTGCTCGAAAGAGTGGTCGTAAAACTAAGACTAATAAATTAATAGCCGGTGGTATTGGGTCGACATGGGTTCAGCTCGAGAGAGTGAACCCTAGTCTTTCTCCCACACATTCAGCTTGAGAGAGTGAATAGGCTAAGGCGGAGGCTGTGCTTAATGAGGCAACTCGGTGTTCGAGAGAAACCGAGTTGATTCGGGTAAGCATGCATCACCCTTTAGATTTAGTATGTTTATATTTGATAATGTTTATAGCTATGATTAATTAGAACTTGATTTTATTTTTCTATTAATTCTCAAAACCACTCCCTTTGGGAACGATCCCAACCCTTGGTTGGGTTATATCACTACACGCGATCGTTTGGCACTTGAACCAAAATAGTGTCAGTTGATTACGTCGAACATCAAAATAGTGCCGCTGCTGGGAAGTGGTGTTATTAGAGAATTTGTAGTTAAGTAGGATTTTCATTCTTGTTAGTTGTAGTTCTACTTAATTTCTAGTTTAGTTTAGTTTGTTTGTGTAAATATTTCAAGAAGCATGAGTGTTAATGGTAGCAACGGCAGCCAGGTGGGCCACCAAGACTACATCAGAAATCTCAACGATGTCCAAGAGCCCAACATTAATGATCCCCATCTCATAGGAGGTATTGGGGCCATCCATTTACCTTTAGCCGAAGGAAATGCAGTGTTCCATATAATGAGCACTATGTTGCAATTGTTGCAACTAAAGGGACTTTTTAATGGATTGGCCCATGAGGATCCTCATGAGTATCTTCGAAACTTTGTGGATGTGTGCAGACCATTTTATTTCAAAAAACGTATCTCAGGAGTCAGTTTGGTTAAGGTTATTCCCTTTCTCGTTGATGGGAGAAGCGTGCAAGTGGCTGGTGTAGTTGCCACACGAATCCATCCTTCTTGGGAGAAGTTGGTCACCGCATTTAATGTGCTCAGTTGGCGTGCAATTGCTCTTTCAATTTCTTAAGCTCAATTGGATCCATTCTTTAAGGAGGAATATAAATAGGTTGGGTATCTGAAGGAGGTCAATTCCAAATTTGATTTCCCTTTTAGGAGGAACTCTAGGAAGATCTTACGGAAACACTTCTGGGAACTCATTAACCACTGGAACTGACTCAATAGTTGGGGTTTCAGAGCTTGAATCCTTAACCCAAACTAGATGATTGAGATACCCTTTACAGATCATCTTTCTGGCCTTTAGGCAGGAAATGAATCGACTCATAGGCACTGAGTTACTTCCCTTCCATTCTAAGAATGGTTCACTGGGAAACTGGAAGCAAACGATCCTAGTTCTACAATCGAATGAGGCATAACACGAATATAACTAATCCATGCCTAGAATGATATCAAAGTCTACCATTTCTAACTCTATAAGATCTGTTGTGGTGACTTTCTGAGAGACTGTGACATAGCAACTTCTGTATACCCGTATAGGTATAACAAGGTCACCGACTAGAGTAGAGAATGAGAAGGGTTCTAAGAGAATTTTGGGACTGACATCAAAGTTTGCTGCTATAAATGGAGTTACAAAGGAAAAAGTAGCTTTTGGATCTAACAAAGCATAAACATCTAAGTTAAAGACTCGTAACATACCACTGACAACATCAGGAGAATCTTTCTGGTCCTGGCGATCCTGGAGAGCATACAACCTATTCTGGCACTGATCACCACCTGTACCAGATGAAGCACTTTGCTGAGTTGGTTGACCTGTTGGTGCTGCTAGAGTTGTAGACTGAGCCCTACTATTATTAACTCATTGACCCTATTTAGAAGAAGGACAATCTCTTAACCTATGACTAGACTGACCACACCCAAAACATCCTTCCTTTACTGCAAGACACTCGCCCAGACGGTTCTTGCCACACATTAGACAAGTTGGGTAGGTTCTGGTACCTAAAACACTCCCTTGAGACTTAGAGCTTGATGCTCTACCTTTCCGATCCTGTCGGAACCTAGGGGGTGGAGGTGCTGGGATGAAGACCTTTGCTGAAACTACGAGTAGTTTCCACCACTCTATTTTTGCTGAGAGTATTTATAGTTGCCTTTCCTAGCCTTCTTGTTGTCCTTATCCTGTTCCCTAAGCTTATCTCCGTTAACCTACTGATCGTGAATCATGAGCCTAAAGATACTCATATCTTCTAACAACATCACATTTCTACACTCTGTCTTCACCAAGTTAGATACCCTAAATAGGAACTTGCTCATCTGTGCCCTAGGATCGGCAACCATATATGGAGCATACCTGGAGAGCTTGGTGAACTTAAGTCCGTACTCTTGGACTGTCACAGAACCTTGCCTCAAATTCATGAACTCCTGAGCGTTTGCCTCTCACAACTCTCTTGGAAAGAGCCTGTGCATAAAATTTTCGATAAAGCACTATCAAGTCGTAGAAGCTGCATTCTCACCCATGTTTTCCTTCCATTGAGTGAACCAAATGTGAGCTACATCCTTGAGCTGGTAGGATGCCAACTCTACCCTATCATTTCCCATTACTTGCATCACTCCAAAGAACTACTTGACCTGATTAATAAAATTTTGGGGTCCTCACCAACTTGCCACCCTAGAAACTCAAGTGGATTAATCCTATCAAAATCACGGACCCTAGCTGCCACTGATCCACCATTAGCATTTGCAGGAACTAGAACATGCTGATTGTTCTGGTTGGCTACACTCTGACAAAAAGCTAAATGGAATTTCGAAACTCTGTATTCGAAACTTCTTGATCTAGGTTAGGAGAAACTGCGTTAGCGTTGTGGGCATTAGCATTCCTTCCATAAGCTTTACGAGGAGGCATGATCTGAAAATGCATAATGATGGATTAGAAATGAGAAGTTAGATCATACCTTACGCATGATAAGAGTAGCAAAGAAAGTGAAGTTTTCCTAAAACACTGCGTAGCCTCCCTCTCATTAGATGTGGTGCACTTCACACCCATGAAAAAGACTCTACTTAGTGTGGCTTTTTAGACATCCTAGGACTCTTAAACCTAGCTCTCGGATACCAATTTTGTCATGCCCGAGGCTACCCCTTGACGTAAACATAGGACCTAGGATCACGAGTGACCCTAAGCTAAACCTGAGCTGCATATCAGAAGCATACTAAAATAAACTGAAATAAGTACTATACGGAATCTTAAAACATGATATAAACTAAGATAATGGGGATACCCAATCTAAGTCTGAATATATCAACTGTACTAAGAGTTCAATAACAACGAAAAGATCTAACTCAAATCTAAAATTGAATCTAACTATTTCTGAAATAAAGCCTCTAACTGACTAGTGATGTTAGGACATGCCCCTAGCTAACTCTAGTAAAACTGGAAGACTGAAAGTAAAGAAAAGACATGTCTATCGTCCTCAAAGAATGATGACTCACCATTGGTATTGCTGAACTGGAGATCGGGAATCGATTTACGCATGATATGAATGTTGAGGACCTAAACGTACATCACGAGAAGATGTAGCGCAGAGTATGCGTTAGTACTTGAAAGGTACTGAGCATGCATGATAAAATAAAGCTGAACAATATACATAAGTGAACAAAGAATACTGAGCAAAGATATAAGATGAACATGATAAATATATTGAACATATTGAACTAAACTGAATGCATTGACCAAATACATGACATGTTAAATAGAATACTGAATTGTAATTGATAACCTAGTAAATGCAACAGAATCTAATTGTGGGAACTACCCTTAACTGACATATAACCACATGACCTAAATGTGGAGTCCGACGTATACGCCTCATCGAGAGGAGCAATATACCTTCCCAAAGGTATAGAGGCATGACTGGCTTGATCACTAAAATGCTACCCATATACACTACAACATTTTAGGGCTACGACCACCCTAGAAAAGTGTTGTCTAAACTAGCAAAAAGTGTGCCCTTTGATAAAAGGCTACACTTTTTGAATTTCGATAACACTTTTTTGGGGGTAGCGTAAAGAGGTGTAAACTTTGACTTTAGATATTAGCTATGCCTAAAAGTGTAGCCTAAAAGGCGAAAAGGCCACGCTTTGCAGCTACGCTTAAAAGTGTTGCCTTATTAGCTACACATTCAAGCATAGCCTAAAAGGCAAAAAGGCCACACTTTGCAGCTACGCTTAAAAGTGTTGCCTTATTAGCTACACTTTCAAGTGTGGCCTTTTCTTCCATATTGCCCACGATTTTAAAGTGTTTCCTTTTCTATCTTATGTATGACAACACTTTGAAGTGTAGTCCTTGCCCATGTGCATACCACAATTTACAATCCTATGCCTACACTTTTAAGTGTGGGAACATTATTTTGGCTATAAAAGATTTATATGCCACAATTTCTAATTAAAAAGCACCAATATTGTTTTGTAATAAATACACCCAAGCATCAAATTAGCTAATAAGTAATACAAATATATAGAGTTGCAATAAACTTCAAAAGATAGTATGTCTTGTGTACAAACACATACTTATAAAGCAATATTCTAAATAAGTGTACACAATAATAGTTCAAAAATTACTCTTACAATAGTTCAATATATTCTAGCAATGAATGTATTTCACATAATCAAATATAACGTATTCAAACTTTTACAATTGTTCAAAAACTCTTGATCATCCACTTCAATGAGATCAAATTGACTTGTGGCGACCCTTCAAATTTGATCTCCTCCATTTCCCTACATATTTAAAATAAATTAAAAATTAAAACTAATATTTATGTACAAAAATTCAGATTGCATCATAGGAGCATGTGGAGCATGATCATAGACATATGATTTCAGATGAATCTGTAGAATTGGACAGCAAAGTGATCCGTGGAGCTGATGAAGATAATCACAAGGATAGTGGCAACAAGTCTTGTGCATGCAGTAGAAAGTTCTTATTCATTTTTGAGTTGTTCCGAAAGAGAGTCGATGACTAAAAATCAAGATGCAAATAACCAAGAGATTGAAGTGCGTAAGCTTTTATTAGTTAAGCTAGTACGAGAAGCAATCTAGAGAATTCTTCTTCTAGAAGTTCAAGATCACTCATATAATCAATCAGCAACAAGTAGTGAATGTAAGTCATGAACACTTCTACTGTTTTACATGTGATTGCTTACTCTCCTCTCCTTATGTATTAAATTTTGTGCGAATTATTGATATAAGTATTCACTATACAATAGTGTGTAACAAAGAGAAATCCAACGAGTCAGACACCAAAAATGAGGAATGTGATAAGGTATATAAGTCAGATGAAGGAAGTATTACCAGAGAAAACATTGACAGCCCTCATGAGAAATAGGAAAACAAAGAACGAGTCATGAAAAAAGCTGAGAAGAAAGGCCATTATCCTCTGCTAGAAGCTGGATGACGTAGCAAGTACTTCGAGTGACAAGGGATCAATTGAAATAGATGAGTTTGGTGATTCAAATGATGATTCTCTAAGAGGAACTTCTTCTACTATCTCAAACTTAGGCAACAACAGTGATGATCAAACACAAGAAAATAACATGAATCTCTCTGAATGTGAGGCCACAGAGAGTATTACTGTATCTAGTGATGAGAGCGAAAAGATAACAAAAGCAAAAGACAAAGACGGAACATACAGAAAACAGGTGAATAAGCAGAAGCACATCAGGATGTGGCATTTGATATCACAACACATTCTTTCAGATGTTGTATCAAAAATAGGGAATGAACAACTCGATGAAATAAATAACAACAAAACACTAGCTGAAACGAATACAGACAACTCTCCTTAAGATTTCTCGAGAGAAAAGGATGATATAAGCCACAATGGGAGAAGTTTTAGCATAAATGATGATGTCAATTTCATAAGAGAAGCAGTTAGTCAGATCCTAACAACACCGACTGGAGATGATTCATCCAATACACAGAGTGTCACTAATGAAATTGTTCAAGATGAAGAGCCACCAAAAACTGATCATATAGATGGCAGAGAGCAAAATAGTACAAATTCACTCTACAAAAGCTTGAGACATCGTGACAGTCAATTAGAAACAATGGATTTTGTTGCTAATAATACTATCACCAAGAGTAAATTTGAGCCACCATAGTCCAAGAACTGGAGCAAGCTGAAGAAATTGATCCTCCTTCAGAGATCAATAAAGGTATTGGAAAAAGCTCAAAAAGTCAATCCATAACCCCTCAACTTTTGCCCTGAACGAACTCCCTATACTATTATCCAATCGTTTGATGCTCAACTAAGACAAAAATCAAGCTAAAAATGATATACATATTGGCCTTGCGACTCCTATTATCACTACCAAGCAAGGACTGCCAACTGGAGCCACAACTACACACAAAAATCAGCAACCAATTGATCATTCAACAACCCATCAATATCATCACACGAGTAATCTATCATCATCAACATTCACCTTGATATCCCATTCCCTATGATTGATGCATCTAGTATAACCTTTAACAAATCCATAGCATATAAGATGATCATACACTACATTCCTTCGAGTCTAACAAATATTGCAACATTTTGCACATGGACATTGAATTTCTTGTCCTTGAGGATCTCCATAAGAGTAAGCAAAATCTAGGAATGATTCAACACCATCAATATACGGTTTGCTATACCTTGCTAAATCCATCCAATCCTTGGATGGGATATTTGAATTCCTAGAAGAAGATATCAATATTTAATCTTCCAGTAACAATCATTAAATCATTAATTACATCACAAATAAGTTTTAGAAGTCATGAATAAGTGTTGCGCCCCGTTTTTCTTCAAAACGGGTTTTGGTGCACGACCTAACAACTCTTTTGGATTTCAGGTAGATGAAGAGTCGCCACCTAACGAATTAAGGTGCGTTAGGGCACCTATCTAACCTAACTAAGTCTAGCTAAGGTCAACGAACCAGAGATCGGGTAAGGGTTCAAATTACCTTGAGGGGAAGGTGTTAGGCATCCCTCGAGGTCCACAAATGTGGGTCTCGGCCGTATCTCATGCAATTATGTGGGGGTTACAAGTAGCAATCAAGGTCACTTCATTATTATTTAATTTAAAAATGCGAACTAGGTGATAATAATATATATATTTTTTATTTATTATTTCGATTAATTAATCATGCTTACTAGGTGATAACATAAAAATAAAGAGATAAGCGAGGAGACAGAAATTGCACAAATAAATAGGCAATCAGATTTTATTTATTTTTATTAAACTACCCCAAACAATTATAATTAAATACAAAAAGGGATAAAACAAAAAGGAAAGGGGGACTCCGAAGGACTTTTATGAATCAACACTCGACTTTTTCATTTTATTTCGATAGGCTTCCGTATAGGGACAGACAAAACCAAGGTTTGTCGCTTAAGCCTGAGTCGATGTCATCATATCCATAGGGCCTAAACGACCCCTACCCCACCACCGCATGCTTTTCGTCCTAAAAGGTGCCTAGCACCCCCACTTAATGTCCAAGGGGCATTGGACTACTATTGGGTTGATTTTGGACAAATAAAATCCTAATAGGCCCGCCTATACACCAAGTTAAAACAAATGGGACAACACTTAGCATATAAAGTTTTCATATTGGCCTCTTAAGTTTTATTAACATGCTAAAAAAACACACATAAAGTGAAAGGTCAAATACTAGGTGTGTGCGTACAAAATTAACAAGCATAACAACAACAATATTACTTAATTAAGAATGGAAAAAAAAAATTACACGACAGATTTAATCAATTTGATTTTAAAATATAGCAGCGAAATGATCACAAATGCAAAAATATTTTAAAACAGAAGCAGGTTTTATTTAATTATTGGCAAAGATCAGTCAAGAATAAGGGCACATATTTTAAAATAGAGGCGGATTTAATTGGTAATTATTCTCAACATGGACAGATTAGAATAGGTAAAAAAAAAATCTAAGTGGCAAGACATCGTTCACAATGCAGAAAATAATTATATCAGGCAGATTTTTATTTCAGATTGTAATTTAGGCAGTTTACTATGCTGGTTTTTCTGAAATATGCAGAAAACAGTCACATAAGTTGATGTTATTATAAGTAACACCAAATGAGTACAGAACAGTGGGGAAAACATATTTGCTGATACATCTTATTTTTTAGACATGTTGGAAATTGTTTAATAACTCTTATGAACATGATTTCTAGATGGTTAAATAGACCGACAAAAAATTACACCAGCTGACTAACATGCTACACTTTTATTAGAAACTTAAAGCTTAATTAAAATTTGATTAATTAACAAGATTAAGTTATTCTGAAATTATTCAAACTATTTGTCTAGCCTCAATTTTATTAGTGAAATTCTATGAGCATAATTTCTAAAGAACAAACTTTACAACTTATAATCATGGTTTCTAACCCCAAATAACATATTAAAACCATTAGATCCTATAAGCATGCTTTTCTAAGCGTGATGCGAGTATTAACTTCGAAACTTAGGAATACATTATAACTAAACCTATATGCAAAAAAAAAAAAAAAAAAAAAAAAACCCATACTCAAAGATATAAAATATTTCAATATAAAATACATTATGACACTATTCAAAATTTATTCATTTATTATATAAAAGGTCTTTTTTGAATTAATCGAAACAGGGAGCAAACAACATATTCTGTTCATTTTGTTAATAATTAAGAAGGTGGTTAATGCCAATCCACAACATATTATAATAAGTAATTCAACACGATCAACTTTTAAATTATAATTAAAGATTAGATAAATTATTAACTATAATGACATGTTTGTTTTATTTAAATTAGATATAACAACATATTTGGTAAAATACGAATCAAAATCCTATAGGCATGCTTTTCTAACACGGATAGTTTGCGATAAAGTAACAAGTAGCACGTATATCCCTACCCCCCTTAGACGATCCCCAAATATATATTATGTATAGAGAGTGTTATACAAATTTTACAACACCGAATGCCGAAAGAAATAAAAGACATAATACAATCAACAAAAGAAATAAACATAAAAATGTACAAATAACTTTCCAACATCCCGCCCAGGCGGCTCTTCAAACTCCCATATTTTCATCCTGCTAAACAAATAATATACACAATACCACAAAAAAATTAAGACCAAATTACAGAATCCATGACCATATTACAGATTACCATATAACAAATTTTGATGGAGTCAAGCACAACACACAATTATTGAAAGCTATGTACCGAATAATCATAACAAGAGGATAACAGACTAACCCGTACGCTTCCTTTTATTTATCAAAATCCATTTCTTTGGATTTATGCATAACAGTAAGCAAGTAACAATGTAAAAAAAATAAAATCTGTATAGGAAATACACTAACCAGTTAAGTAGTTAAAGAAATCAGCAATGAGGACAACACGAGATTTCAATAATTGACACGAACACAGCAAAACAGAAACAGCAGAAATAGAGAAGAACTTTGAAGTAACGAAAGAACTGAATTCCTTTTAGAGTAGGGAGCAAATATTTTTTTTTCGTGTGAGCCAAGGTTGAATGAATAATCAAAGAGGGGAGAGGTCCTACTTATAGTCACTAAAATACGGGAAAAATAAGGAAAAAGAAATAAGGGAATCAATTAAATATTTTCTTATTTTACAAGAGCAAATAAAATCAGATTTTATTTATTTTATTTTATAAAAAAATTTACCCAATAAAAAGAGACAAGAAACCTGTCCATTTTAATTAAGGAAAAAAAAATAGATTAAAAGAGGCCTACAAATCCGTATCAATAAATCAGTATAACAATAAATCACACGCCTTCCTATTAATTCAAAAACTTACCATAAAGAAATTAATAAATCAGTATCACGATAATATCACAGACCTTCCATAAAGACATTAATAAATCAGTATCACAATAATATCACAGAATCTCCATAAAGACATTAATAAATCAGTATCACAATAATATCACAAACCCTCCATAAAGACATTAATAAATCAGTATCACAATAATATCACATGCCTTCCTGTTAATTCAAAAACTTACTATAAAGACATTAATAAATCAGTATCACAATAATATCACAGGCCTTCCTATTAATTCAAAAACTTACCATAAAGGCATTAATAAATCAGTATCACAATAAAATCACAGGCCTTCCTATTAATTCAAAAACTTACCATAAAGGCATTAATAAATCAGTATCATAATAATATCACACGCCTTCCTGTTAATTCAAAGACTTACCATAAAGACATTAGAATATTCAATCAACTTAAGCATAACTTAAGCCACCTCCCAGTAAATAGCTAATTCCAAAAATCAAGAATATCAATTAACCCATTGATCTATCATAATTTAGCTAACAGCCAGAGTTGATTAACACAAAGAGATTTATAATAGCCCATCACTCATAGTGAATAGAGAGCAAAGATCGGTCGAGCATACGAATAACCAAATAATAGTAACTAGTTTTAAGCAAATAGATTGCAAACTTCTCAAAACTAAGTTAAAATTGACAGAAAGATATGAATCATGAGCTGTAATCAAAGATTTGCCGAGTTGCTTTATGCATTTAAAGAAGTCGATCGGTAAACAAGACATGAGATGAATATTTAAAGAATGTACCTCATCGAATCCTTAT
This sequence comes from Solanum bulbocastanum, assembly GCA_037074985.1. Classification (NCBI taxonomy): domain Eukaryota; kingdom Viridiplantae; phylum Streptophyta; class Magnoliopsida; order Solanales; family Solanaceae; genus Solanum; species Solanum bulbocastanum. The sequence goes on along the minus strand of CM073605.1, from coordinate 18,426,911 downwards.
CTATGCTTTAGAAATTTTATGAAATTTGTCGATTTCGTAGCCGCTGTTTGGAACTTGTTGTTGCTACTGCCATCCAGAGCTGTTGTTGCAGGTGATTTTCGCCGGAGTTTCGTCATCTCAAAACGGTGTCGCTGCTGGTTGCTTCTGCCAGCGGTTGCTAGTTGGAGCTGGTGTCATCGGAGTTGTTGGTGTCGTCTATCGTTGCTGGAACTACTACCGTTGTCCGAATCTCACCGGTGGTAGGTTGAAGCTGCCGGTCGCAGCTGTTGGTCGCAGCAGTTGTCGCTGGCTGCTGCTGATTCTGGTCAGAAGGGAGAAGAAGAGAAAGGGCGAGGGGCTGAGAGAGGAGAAGAGAGAATGACGCCGGAGCTCGCTAGCCGGAGCTGGAGGAGACGAGGAGGGGAAGGTGTTGCCGCCTTCGATCTTCGCCGGCTGCTATTCTTATGGCAGTTGCCGTTGGTTGGAGAGAGAAAAAAAAAAGACGGCGGCGGCTTCTTTGAGAGAGGAAAGGGGAAGAAGAGAATGGGAAAATGATAGGGTTAGGTCTTTTTAGGGCTAAAATAGGAAGGGTTTGGAAGGATTGATCTCGACCGTTGATTTAATAAGAGATGAAGGGATGAGATTTGATTTTAGATATAGAGGGTCAAGATTAAAAGCCTGAAAAATTTTGAATTGAATTTTGGATGGCCACAATTGTAATAGCATTGGCTAGAACTGAAATGAAAAGTGGCTATAATTGAAATAAGCATTTGAATTGAAGTGGCTAAAATTGGAATGAATTGAATAAGAAAAGGCTTGAATTGAAATAAAATTGAATAGAATAGGCTGAAATTTAAATAATTGGAGGAAAATTAAGAGCATGCTATTCAATTAAATATATTTAATATTTTAAAAAAAATAACTACGTAAAGTAAAGTTTCAAGTTTAACTATTGGTAAATATAATTTATCACAATAATTAATTTATATATATATATATATATATATATATATATATATATATATATATATATATATATATATATATATATAATAAATACAACAATTTTGAAAATTAGGCATACTAAACATATTAATTTTAAACAAAATTAATTAAAATTTAAATTTTGAAATATGCTTTAAAATACGTATTTAATCAAATAACATACCCGAAAATGGTTAAAGGTCGGTCAAAATTGGGTGTCAACAGCTGCCCTTTGGTTGCTTGGGAATGAAGAATGAATTTTTGGGCAACCAACGTTGACTTAGTAGCCGATTTTGTCCGATCGACGAAAGCTGTCGGTGGGATCAGTTGAAATAATAAAAATTGGAAAAGGGTACGACCGCGACTTTGGTATTAAGCCGCTTACATATCTCTGGTTATACGAGAATCAGGTCGTGTGTAGTTCTAGATTTAGAAGCAAACGAAACTCCTAAAAAAAGATAAATTAAAAGGCGATACGATATTCGAACAGGAACGATAACGGCTTGAATAGATAAGATTAGAGTAGCGAGAAAAGTATGACAGAAGTATTTCCGAATTTAAGAGCAACGAATCAATGAAGCGATGATATAAGTAGCAAAGAATTAACTGTAAAGCGAGTAGCAAAGAATTCGGTAGGGCATTTGGTGCGATGGACAACAAGGCAATCGTAGCAGAGAAGGCAATTGGTTCTATCTGCAAAATGTCAGTCTCTGCAAATCTGTAGCTTGTAATAGAAAGATAAGATCATAGACAATAAATGTAAACATGATACATTTTCCCATATCGATCATGATGTTTTGCCTTAAGACTATGAAAATGATGCCTTAGGCTATGATGTCTAAGGCCATGATACACAAAAAATATATCCTTAGGTCATAAAAATGTGTCTGCGGGCCATGAAAATGATGCCTTTAGACTATGACACCTTTGGATCATGATAAGTGGAAAGTAAATCCTTAGGCCATAATATGATGTCTGCATGCCATGAAAATGATGCATTTAGACCATGACGCCTTAGGAACATAAGTAATGAGTAAAGAAAGCGTATTTGTAATACAGGCATCTGTTGATACTCACGACTTGATTTGAACATATTTGGGCACTTGCAATCTTCGAGCTCATGCAATATCAGACACAATGCAATTCTTGGGCACAATGCAATTCACGGGCACATGCAATAATGCAATTCTCAGGCTCAATATAATTCTAGGGTACATGCAATAATGTAATTCTTGGGTTCAATGCGATTCTCGGGCACATGTAGTAATGTCATTCTTGGGCATATGCAGCTCGGGCATAATGCAATCTTCGGGCACATGCGATAATGCATTTCTTAGGCACAATGCATTCTTCGGGCCATGCAATAATGCAATTCTCGTGGTCAATGCAATTCTTGGGCACATGCAATTCAGGCACAATGCAATCTGCAGACATAAATGCAATCTTGAGCTTATGCAATTCTCGGGCACAATGCAATATCGGGCACAAATACAATCTCGAGCTTATACAATTCTCGGGCACAATGTAATATCGGGCACATGTGATAATGCAATTCTTGGGCTCAATGCAATTTTCGAGCATATGCAATTCTCGGGCGCAATGTAATAGTTGATTTGAGGGCATAAATTAGCTTGGACCTTGCCTTGTTGGAAGGGTCGAGTGCCATTGTTGGAGACTTTGAACTAGGAGTAACGTGGCTTCATCTCCCGTCCTATAGAGAAGAGGTTGTCATTGAATGGCAAAATTTCAGGATTGATATGATGATTCTTCCGTCTAATTGAAAATATGGGGTGTTGTGATTAGCGATTGTCGAGCTCAATATAGTGGTCCTTCAAGTGATGTTGAAGTTGCTTCTTATGTAAGTACCTGTCTTTTTGTATTCAAAGAAAATTTGTGAGTTTATAATTGGGGGTGGTTGATCTGTTCCAATCGGTGTGCTCCCTTTGACTTGGCATCTAGACCTTTTCGGGCATTTGCTTTGGAGAGAATATAAAAATAAAATGAGAGAGAGTTTTTGAAAAGCTTTTGAAAATATTAATTTATAAAAGTAATGTCGAATCTTTGACCATGGCACAATTTGAGACTTTATAACATCTGTCTCAACAACATTCCAAATTTCAATTCCATTAACGCTTTTGTCTTTCTGATCTTTGTCGTAGATCGTAGCTTGATTGTTGTGAATTTTTGAGACCCTCTCAAAAATTCTGCCCTAGTCTTGATTTGTGTGGAAAATGCTTGTTGAAGAAATTTTTGAGACCCCCTAAAAAATTCTGCCCCAATTACGTAGTCAAAAGGGGAAAATGAAAGTTTTATTATGATGAGACCGAACTCCAAAGGAGCTCCTACGTATCTCCTCTTAAATGGGAATCAGGTCTGACGTAGTTCCAAATACAAAGGAAGAAAGCATGAAACGAACTTAGATGTAATATCTCTTCACAGCATCCGAGTTGATAGGTTTAAGCTAGACTTCTCCGTCCATTTTTGCAAGTATGAGCGCTCCACCTGTCAATACTCGAGAGACTATGTATGGACCTTGCCAGTTTGGTGAGAATTTACCCTTTGCTTCATCTTGATTTGGGAAAATACGCTTCAGAACTAGCTGCCCAGGTGAGAAATGTCTAAGTCTAACCTTCTTGTTGAAAGCTCTGGCCATTCTATTTTGATAGAGCTGACCATGACAAATGATGCTAATCCTCCTTCCATCTATTAATGCCAGATTCTCCGACCGAACCTGTATCCATTCAGCATCACTCAACTCTGCTTCCTGAATAATCCTTAGAGAGGGTATCTCTACTTCGGTGGGTATCATAGCTTCATTACCATATACCAGAAAATAAGGTGTATCCCCAGTAGAAGTTCTAATGGTGGTACGATACCCCAACAATGCAAAAGGTATCTTCTCATGCCAAAGTTTATGATTATCGATCATCTTGCATAATATCCTCTTAATGTTCTTATTTGCAGCCTCGACCGCTCTATCCATCTGTGGTTTGTATGTTGTAGAATTTCGATGGTTGATCTTGAACTTCTCACACAATGACCTCATCAAATCACTATTTAGGTTGGTTCCGTTATCAGTGATGATTGACTCCGAAATCTCGAACCTACAGATGATATTATTTTTGACAAAGTCATCCACAACCTTTTTTGTCACCGATTTATGAGAGGTGGCTTCGACCCATTTGGTGAAGTAATCGATTGCAACTAGAATGAATCTATGTCCATTGGATGTTGCTGGCTCGATAGGACCAATGATGTCCATGCCCCAAGCTGCAAAGGGCCAGGGTGAACTAGTAACATGGAGTTCGTTGGGAGGAACTCAAATCATATCTGCATGAGTCTGACATCGATGGCATTTCTGAACATAGCGAATACAATCTGTCTCCATAGTTAACCAAAAATACCCTGACCTCAAAATCTTCTTTGACAAAGTAAAACCGTTCATGTGAGGACCATATGTTCCTGCATGTATCTCTTCAATCAATCTGCTAGCTTCTCCAGCTTCAACGCACCTTAGCAACCCCAAGTCGGGAGTCCTCCCATAAAGGATTTCTCCACTAAGAAAGAATTGGTTTGCTAACCTTCGGATTGCACACTTTTGCACACTTGTTGCCTCTTTTGTATACTCATCATTCTTCAAATACTCTCGTATGTCATTGTACCATGGCTTCAGGCTCTTCTTCAACATGGAAGCAGTATGCTGGTTGCTCATATATATGGATACAGATAGGATCAATATAATTATGGTCAGGATGTTGAATCATGGACGACAAAGTGGCTAATGCATCTGCAAATTCATTCTGGATCCTTGGCACATGTTTGAATTCTACCTTGCTAAACCTTTTGCACAACCTATGTACGCACTCCAAATATGGTAACAACATTCGATTTCTGGTAGCCCACTCGCCTTGAACCTGATGAATCAATAAATCTGAATCTCCTATTATCAGCATTTCCTTGACATCAAGATCAATAGCATGTCGTAGCCTTAGTATGCAAGCTTCGTATTCAGCTATATTATTTGAACAAAGAAATCTAAGCTTTGCCAATACCAGATAGTGCTGCCCAGTTGGTGAAATCAGAACAGCTCCAATGCTAGATCCACTCAAATTCATAGCTCCATCAAAGAACATCCTCCAACCATCATATTCTTCAGAAATATCTTCCCCTACGAAAGCTACTTCTTCATCCGGGAAGTAAGTCTTCAAGGGTCTATAATCATCATCTACGGGATTTTCCGCCATATGATCCGCTAATGCCTGGGCCTTCACTGCTTTTTGCGTGATGTATACTATGTCAAACTCACCCAATAGTATCTGCCATTTAGCTAGTTTTCTCGTAGGCATGGGCTTCTGAAATATATACTTCAAAGGATCTATCTTTGAAATCAGATAAGTAGTGTGCGAAGAAAGGTAGTGTCGCAGCTTCTGGGCGACCCACGTTAAAGCACAACATATACGCTCCAATAGAGAGTATCGAGCTTCATATGACGTAAACTTCTTGCTCATGTAATATATCGCTTGTTCCTTCTTCCCTATTTCATCATGCTGCCCCATAATACAACTGAAAGCATTATCCAACGCTGATATGTATAACAACAGTGGTCTACCAGATTCTGGTGGAACCAACACAGGAGGATTGGACAAATAATCCTTGATCCTGTCAAATGCTTGTTGACAATCGTCTGTCCATTTTACCGCAGCATTCTTCTTCAACAACTTAAAAATAGGTTCATAAATAATAGTAGATTGGGCTATGAAACGACTAATGTAATTAAGTCGTCCCAGAAAACTCATTACCTCCTTCTTACTCTTCGACGGAGGTAGATCACAAATGGCCTTGATTTTTTATGGATCTAATTCAATACCCCGGTGACTGACAATGAAACCCAGAAGCTTTCCAGCAGGAACCCCAAAAACATACTTTGCAGGATTCAACTTCAAGTTATACTTGCGTAGTATGGCAAAGAACTTTCACAGATCATCCAGATGATTTGAACTCTTTTTCGATTTGATGATGAGGTCATCCACATAAACTTTAATTTCCTTGTGGATCATGTCGTGAAACAAGGTAGTCATTGCCCTCATAGATGTAGCCCCAGCATTCTTCAACCCGAAAGAAATTACCTTGTAATGGTAGCCACCCCACGGTGTGATGATAGCAGTCTTCTCAGCATCGTCCTTGTGCATCTCAATTTGATGATAACCGGCGAAGCAATCCATGAATGATTGTGTCTCACGCTTAGCACAATTATCAATCAAGATATGTATGTTGGGCAATGGAAAATTATCTTTGGGACTAGCTTTGTTGAGATCCCGATAATGCAAACAAACTCTAACCTTCCCGTCTTTCTTCGGCACTGGAACGATATTTGCAAGCCAGGTTGGGTATTTTGTCACTTGAAGGATTCCAGCATCTAATTGCTTCGATATTTCTTCTTTGAATTTCAAACTCAACTCAGGCTTGTATTTTCGTAGCTTCTGCTCCACTGGAGGGCAAGCTGGATCAGTAGGCAATCGATGAGCTACTATTGAGGTGCTTAGCCCTGTCATGTTTGCATAGGACCAGGCGAAGATATCCTTATTCTCCATGAGGCACTCAATGTACTTTTTCTTGTCATCTTCCGTCATATGGATGCTTACTCCGATCTTTTGTGTTACCTTCGAATTTCCCAGATTTACCACCTCTGTTTCTGCCAAATTTGGATTGGGATTTTCCTCAAATTCTTCAACCTTTCTGATTAACTCTTCAGGGACCTCACTTTCCTCGACCTCTTCTAAATCATTAACGTTAAATTGTGCGGTCTCATTATATGCCATAGTCTCAGATTCAACATTTTTATAACAGATTTTGCTGGAAAAGAATAAAGCATAAATAAATATAGGATATTAAATAGATGGAAAAAAAACTTTATTGATTAAAACTCAAAAGTTTCAGAATACTAGTATTTGAAAACAATAACAGAGAACTGGAAAAAACTTGTTTATTGAAAATTTCAAAATTTGATAGAAAAATCTCCCAAGGCTACCCCAATGCCCAAAGAGGTCTGGATGGAGTTGATGTCCAGGTGCTGATGCTGATATTTGCTTCGTTGCTTCCTTTAGGGTCCCCTTTATCCTCCTCGTTAATCACGACATTGCAACCTTTTCCTTCCTCCTTGGTCAGAGACAACCCCTTCATATCTTCCAGAAGCTTCTCCATGATTCCACCCATGAGACCTGCTGATCGGAAGGATTGGTGCAACGGTGGTATTGGTTTCTTCAATGGATAGTAGTACCCATCTCTAGGTGGTTGCAAGTCAAGCCATTCCTCCATAGTATATTTATATCCCAAGCCGAAAGTGGTTGAATGCCGAATAGGTTGTATAGGTTCAACTATACCTTGTAGATTAGCTCCCAAACATTTCCCGAGCTCGAAACCAAACCAGGCCATCATGTTTATGATCTTCTGACTGAACCACGGTTGCACTTCAATATTGCCAACAAGCTCCACTGTGTGATACATTTCCCCGTCCAGATAACCCCTTCCTTCTATCTATATACTGGATGTCCCTTTTCCCCATGGACTACGACCTCTTCACGATCCCATTCAAACTTTAAACATTGACGAAGAGTGGAGAGAACTGCTCCAGCCATATGAATCCAAGGACGACCCAACAATAGGTTATACGAGGATGGAATGTTCAAAACCTAAAAGGTTATTGGGAAAGTCGCAGGACCAATGAGCATGTACAGGGTTATTTCCCCAATGGTACCCTTCTGAGAGCCGTCAAATGCTCTCACGTTTATCTTCCAGGTCTGGATCTTTGCACTATCCACGTCCAGCCTTGTCAACGTGCTCAGCGGGCAAATATTCAAACCAAAACCTAAATCCACCAAAGCTTTGGTGATAACCTTGTCCTGATATTGTACTGAAATATATAAAGCCATATTGTGGGTTGTTCCTTCCAGTGGCAACTCATCTTCGTGAAAGGATATTCTGTATGCTTCAAAAACCTGCCTGACCATTTGGGCTACCTCTTTATGAGTGATGCTAGATGGGACATAGGCTTCACCCAAGACCTTCAGAAGAGCGTTCTGATGAGTTTCGAAAGACTGCAGCAACGACAAGATTGAGATTTAGGACGGAGTTTTGCTCAATTGTTCCACAACAGAGTACTCCTTAGCCTGCACCATTTTCCAGATACTCTGGTCTTCAAGCTCTACAATGGGTGCCTTGGATTTTTTGGAACTTCCCTGAACCAACTTTTTGGAAGTGTAAATTCTTTCGGATCTAGTCGCTCCTGTTGCAGTGTCTGCTTCTTCTACTTTTGTTTTTTCCTTTTTGTAGTTCCATGGAACAACATGAGTATCATATTGGACAGGGGAAGGTGCCGTGCATACAGTGAATGGAGGCTTGGGCATGGCAACCTCAACCTCAAAAGGAATATGCCTTTGCACTACAATTGGTGTCTGGGTGGTAGCATTCATTGCTTCTTCTGACTCAAGGGCTCAAATAGACTGCTCCCAATCCGAAGTATCATCAACCTCTACCATGTTGACTTGATGGTTAGGTAGAGGGTTGTTTGCAACATTTGGGGTAGGATCCTTGAGCTGGATGGCCTTCGTATCAATTAACATCTGAACCTTATCCTTAAAGGCTCTGCAAACTTCAGTAGTATGTCCTTTCATCCCAGAATGGTAAGAACAAAACTTGTTAGGATCATACCATTTTGCACGGACATCCACAGGCAATGCAGGAATTGGGGTCACATAGCCCGCTTCTTTCAATCTTTCATAAAGCTGGGCTATGGGCTCAGCTAGAGGAGTGTAGTTTTTTCCTGGTCTTTTTTTGTATGGAGGTCTGTTTCGATAGTTTGGAGTTTGAGTTGGTGGTGGAGTTTGGAAATATGTTGGCTGGGCATTATAAACGGGATATGAAACTTGTTGATACTGGGGAAGGGCATTTTGGTAATATACTGGCATGGGATGTGGAGATATAGGTGATGGAGCTGAGGGATATGGAGTTTGATGATATGGAGATGGAGATGGGGTTGTTGTTTGGTACTTATAAGGAGTTCGGGTTCCTTGAGCCATTATGACCGTACCTATTTTCTTTTGGTTTTCTGACATTCCATCGGATTGCAGAGCTTTGTTAGTGGCTTGTAAGGCCTCTAAGTTGATGATAGTCCCATTTCTTATGCCCTCTTCAATCATTTTGCCTAATTTGATAATTTCGGCGAAACTCTTCTCAGCCACCAACATCATCCTGTCATAATACTGTGGTTCTTGGGCACGGATGAAATAATCTTTCATCTGAGATTCTTCCATGGGGGGTCTGGCTTTGGCCGCCTCAGACCTCCATTTTATGGCGTACTCCCCGAAGGATTCACTGGGTTTCTTCTTCAAGTTTTGGATGTAAAACCAATCAGGTGCATTTTCTATGTTAAATCCAAACCTATTCATGAAGTTAGTTGCCATATCCACCCACTCAACCTATTTTCGAGGATCTTGTTCAATATACCATGATAGAGCCTCCCCAGTGAGACTCCTTATAAATAGCTTCATGAGTATCCTCTCATCTCTTCCTATCCCTACAAGCTTGTCACAGTACATCCGCAAGTGAGTTTTAGGATCTCTCATGCCATTAAACATTTCAAACTTTGGAAGCTTCTATCCTTCAGGCAACTCTACGTCGGGATGCATGCACAAATCCTCGTAGTTTAGACCTCCTAACCTCTTGCTTCCTTCCACATGTTGTACCCTGTTGGCCAAGCTATCTAGTTTCTCGGTCAGGTTTTTAATCAGAATGTCCTTCTGGGAGGACTCTGATTCATGGTAATTATGAGTAACGGGAGCAGTTTCCACATATATGGGGTTGAGATTATTGTTTCCCAGAATATATGAAGGGTTTGCATTTGGAATTGGTTCTGGGATTGTTGGCTTAGTTTGTTGGTGGTAATGGTAAAACGGGATTTGAGTTTTTTGGATATGAGGTGGTAGGAATATATTTGGATGAGTGGGTTCACGTCGGGATATATTGATCGAAGGATTGTTTGGTAAAGTTGTTTGGTTAGAGTGGGGAGGATTGTCTATATTTTCCCCAAAATGGGTTCTGAGAGAATAGACAACTTGGCCAAATCGCGCATATGTGCTACTTATTCCAATTCCAAAATTTTGTGCTCAAGTCTAAGGACATGATCATTTTGTAGTTGTTCTACCTCAGAATTTTCTCCTTTTTCGTTGCTGCTGTTGTTGTCGACCATTTTACCTTTGTCTCTGTAGCTTATTCTCTGAGGAGAAGGAGAAGGAGGGGTCCCTTTTGATCGTGTATGTGCCAGGATGAAGAACAGATCAACCTTAGGAATGGGAAAAATAATACAATCAACATAAAACAGTGTTAGAAGGTTAGAGTAAATAATAGCACATTGTTTGAAATAAACGCCCTAAATGCAAAGGACCTCGTTGAGCCAGAGGTAGGCCTAAAACGACATATAAGTGATGCACAATGATTAATTTAAGCCTTATTTTCCAATTGGAGTTTAGAGTTAGGGAAAATAAAATTAATAAAAAAAAAAAAAAAACTTCAGATATTGAATAATTTCAACTTATTACATCAGACTAAAAATAAACTAAAGGACTAGGGAAAACATAGGGAAATAAAAAATCCTAAAAAAATCAATGCTGGTCTTCAATGTTGGGCATGATCTGCTGCTTCATTTCAGGGGTGATCTCGTAGTTGTTGTTGAGAAGGTTGCGAGCCCATCTTTTTTCTCTCTCATCACCAAAGCCTGGAATGCCCTCCTTGCTCAAATTTGCATGCTCCGCATACTCCAAAAGCCATACATAATATTCTAGCGTGCAGAAAGGTCGATGCTCTTGCACATCGATAGTCACTACTCTCTCCCACCTTCACAGTATGGTGCCTACTCGTGGTATTTCTGGCCCAAAGTCATACCCATAGTGGCTCATATTGGATCGTAGAGGTATCATCTGTATTTGTCCAAATTGTTTGAGGACTCGGAGTGGTGCGTATGGTTGTACGCCATGTAAAAAAATAAGCTCGATGAAGTAAAGCTCATTACCCCTTATAATAGCACAGCGAGGTTTCAACCAGTAATATTTCCATTGAACTTAGATGGCTGAACATTCTCTCAAGTATACAAACCAGTCCTTCGTTCCTACAGGGGCAGCAAAATATTTCATCCTTGAAGTATGATTGATGATTTTATTCCCCATACTCCTTCTAATAATGTCTACCATACTAGCCCTTTAGTAGAAGTCTCCACAGCCCAGAGTTGCAATAGAAAGTTACACCCCTCGAAATATCTTTTACCTCTAGTACACTTAGTCAGTGCCCTAATAATTTCTGCCAGTATCATGGGAAATATGGTATTTCTGCCTCGAGCCAACATGCGGACCACATAACTTAGGCTAATGTGGATTTTTCCCCTTTCCATAGGGAAAACTAGTGATCCTAAGAGTGCGACAGTAAATGCATTAAGACGGTATCTTTCCCATTTTGCCGGAGAACAAGCAAATTCTCTAGTAAAGTTTTCATAGCCCTCCTCATCTCCAAAGCGTGCATATAAGAATTCTAAAGAAATCCATCCCTCTTCCAGGCATAGTAGACTCGGATTATGACGCATGCCCATTTGCTTCAAAAAAGACCTTAGTGTTGGCTTGCGTGGAACAATCATTTCCCACTCTTTGTAACGGAGACCAAGAAACCCACCAATCTCTTCAATCGTCGGAGTTAGTTCAAAGTCCTTAAATTTGAAAACTAATCTCTCGGATTCCCAAAACTTCAACAGTGCTTTGATCAAATGATGATCTGACTCGACGGAAATTAGAGCAGTAAGGCCACCTAGTAGTTCATTTGCTTTTAACTCTCGATTCTTCTTAATATCCCTCCACCAGACCTTCGGGGTAGGATTCACTTTGACCACCATTTGTGTGTTGGGGAAGTGAGGATAGGCCATGAATCTGCAAACAAAACAACAGACAAATTCTAAACTCCATTTTGGCAAATTTGGCTTAATTTAATTATTATGACCACGTAGACACATAATTATGCAATTTGTCTAAAGGGTATTGGGGCCCTTTAGACGATAGGGTGGCTACTAATTATGAGGATCGACACCAAGGGTCAAACCACCTAGGGCTTATGCAGCATGTATGACATAATTGGACTTCTAAGAGTTGGCTTGACATGGACTAGAAAGGGATTCTATGTGAGAAGGCTCGTGGTTTTCCGGTAGTAAAACTATTTGTTCCATCCACGCATGTGCCGACTCTCTATAATTAGGTGTTTAAAAGGATTGGAGTAGTTGTGAGAGGTGCAAAAGCATGACATCACGGTAACAAAATAAAAAAAGGAAGAGGGTCCCAATTGAGGGAAGTATGAACGGAATGACAGTTTTATCAAAGCGGTAAACATTTAGCACGTAGTTTAAAAGTGGTAACACATAAACAATTTTAAAGAAAGCAATAAATAAATACATAAATATAAACAAACAAGAATTACACAAATAGGGAAAAGGGATAAGGGCGAAACATGAAAAATAAACAAATAAGGAAATGGGAAAGGGATTAAACATAAAAATAAATCTATATAAGGAAAGAAAATAAACATGAAAATCAAATAACAATTAACATGATAAAAATCAAACAAACAATGAAGTAACAAAAAAAAACCCCATAAAGCACAAAGCATTTAATGGTCTAAACCTAATTCCCCAGTGGAGTCGCCATTCTGTCGCGCCCCGTTTTTCTTCAAAATGGGTTTTGGTGCACGACCTAACAACTCTTTTGGGTTTCGGGTAGATGAAGAGTCGCCACCTAATGAATTAAGGTGCGTTAGGATACCTATCTAACCTAACTAAGTCTAGCTAAGGTCAATGAACTAGAGATCGAACAAGGGTTCAAATTACCTCGAGGGGAAGGTATTAGGTATCCTTCAAGGTCCACAAATGTGGGTCTCGGCAGTATCTCGTGCAATTATGTGGGGGTTACAAGTAGCAATCAAGGTCACTTCATTATTATTTAATTTAAACATGCGAATTAGGTGATAATAATATATATATTTTTTATTTATTATTTCGATTAATTAATCATGCTTACTAGGTGATAACATAAAAATAAATAAATAAACAACTAATAAAGAGATAAGCGAGGAGACAGAAATTGCACAAATAAATAGGTAATCAGATTTTATTTTTTTTAATTAAACTACCCCAAATAATTATAATTAAACACAAAAAGGGGTAAAGAAAAAAAAAAAGAAAAGGGGGACTCCGAAGGACTTTTATTGATCATCACTCGACTTTTTCATTTTATTTCGATAGGCTTCCATATAGGGACAGACAAAACCAAGGTTTGTCGCTTAAGCCTGAGTCGATGTCATCACATCCATAGGGCCTAAACTACCCCTACCCCCACCACCACATGCTTTTCGTCCTAAAAGGTGCCTAGCGCCCCCGCTTAATGTCCAAGAGGCGTTGGACTACTATTGGGTTGATTTTGGACAAATAAAATCCTAATAGGCCCACCTATACACCAAGTTAAAACAAATTGGACAACACTTAGCATATAAAGTTTTCATATTGGCCTCTTAAGTTTTATTAACATGCTAGTAAAACACACATAAAGTGAAAGGTCAAATGTTAGGTGTGTGCGTACAAAATTAACAAGCATAACAACAACAATATTACTTAATTAAGAATGGAAAAAAAAAAAAAAACATTACACGACAGATTTAATCAATTTGATTTTAAAATATAGCAGCGAAGTGATCACAAATGCAAAAATATTTTAAAACAGAAGCAGGTTTAATTTAATTATTGGCAAAGATCAGTCAAGAATAAGGGCACATATTTTAAAATAGAGGCAAATTTAATTGGTAATTATTCTCAACATGGACAGATTAGAATAGGTACAAAAAAAAAAAAACTTTAAGTGGCAGGACATCGTTCACAATGCAGAAAATAATTATATCATGCAGATTTTTATTTCAGATTGTAATTTAGGCAGTTTACTATGCTGGTTTTTCTGAAATATGCAGAAAACAGTCATATAAGTTGATGTTATTATAAGTAATACCAAATGAGTACAAAACAGTGGGGAAAACATATTTGCTGATACATCTTATTTTTTAGACATACTGGAAATTGTTTAATAACTCTTATGAACATGATTTCTAGATGGTTAAATAGACCAACAAAAAATTACACCAGCTGACTAACATTCTACACTTTTATTAGCAACTTAAAGCTTAATTAAAATTTGATTAATTAACAAGATTAAGTTATTCTGAAATTATTCAAACTATTTGTCTAGCCTCAATTTTATTAGTGAAATTCTATGAGCATAATTTCTAAAGAACAAACTTTACAACTTATAATCATGGTTTCTAACCCCAAATAACATATTAAAACCATTAGATCCTATAAGCATGCTTTTCTAAGCGTGATGCAAGTATTAACTTCGAAACTTAGGAATACATTATAACTAAACCTATATGCAAAAAAAAAAAAAAAAAAAAAAAAACCCATACTCAAAGATATAAAATATTTCAATATAAAATACATTATGACACTATTCAAAATTTATTCATTTATTATATAAAAGGTCTTCGTTGAATTAATCGAAACAGGGAGCAAACAACATATTCTGTTCATTTTGTTAATAATTAAGAAGGTGGTTAATTCCAATCCACAACATATTATAATAAGTAATTCAACACGATCAACTTTTAAATTATAATTAAAGATTAGATAAATTATTAACTATAATGACATGTTTGTTTTATTTAAATTAGATATAACAACATATTTGGTAAAATACGAATCAAAATCCTATAGGCATGCTTTTCTAACACGGATAGTTTGCGATAAAGTAACAAGTAGCACGTATATCCCTACCCCCTTAGACGATCCCCAAATATATAGTATGTATAGAGAGTGTTATACAAATTTTACAACACCGAATGCCGAAAGAAATAAAAGACATAATACAATCAACAAAAGAAATAAACATAAAAATGTACAAATAACTTTCCAACATCCCGCCCAGGCGGCTCTTCAAACTCCCATATTTTCATCCTGCTAAACAAATAATATACACAATACCACAGAAAAATTAAGACCAAATTACAGAATCCATGACCATATTACAGATTACCATATAACAAATTTTGATGGAGTCAAGCACAACACACAATTATTGAAAGTTATGTACCGAATAATCACAACAAGAGGAGAAAAGACTAACCCGTGCGCTTCCTTTTATTTATCAAAATCCATTTCTTTGGATTTATGCATAACAGTAAGCAAGTAACAGTGTAAAAAAAATAAAAAAATAAAATGAGTATAGGAAATACACTAACCAATTAAGCAGTTAAAGAAATCAGCAATGAAGACAACACGAGATTAAAATAATTGACACGAACACAGCAAAATAGCAACAGCAGAAACAGAGAAGAACTTTGAAGTAACAAAAGAACTGAATTCTTTTTAGGGTAGGGCGCAAATATTTTTTTTTTTCAGTGTGAGCCAAGGCTGAATGAATAATCAAAGAGGGGAGAGGTCCTACTTATAGTCACTAAAATTTGGGCAAAATAAGGAAAAAGAAATATGGAAATCAATTAAATATTTTCTTATTTTACAAGAGCAAATAAAATCAGATTTTATTTATTTTATTTTATAAAAAAATTTATCCAATAAAAAGAGGCAAGAAATCTGTCCATTTTAATTAAGGAAAAAAAATTATTAAAAGAGGCCTGCAAATCCGTATCAATAAATCAGTATAACAATAAATCACACGCCTTCCTGTTAATTCAAAAACTTACCATAAAGAAATTAATAAATCAGTATCACAATAATATCACAGACCTTCCATAAAGACATTAATAAATTAGTATCAAACTAATATCACAGACCCTCCATAAAGACATTAATAAATCAGTATCACAATAATATCACAGACCCTCCATAAAGACATTAATAAATCAGTATCACAATAATATCACACGCCTTCCTGTTAATTCAAAAACTTACCATAAAGACATTAATAAATAAGTATCACAATAATACCACAGGCCTTCCTGTTAATTCAAAAACTTACCATAAAGGCATTAATAAATCAGTATCACAATAAAATCACAGGCCTTCCTATTAATTCAAAAACTTACCATAAAGGCATTAATAAATCAATATCATAATAATATCACATGCATTCCTGTTAATTCAAAAATTTACCATAAAGACATTAGAATATTCAATCAACTTAAGCATAACTTAAGCCACCTCCCAGTAAACATCTAATTCCAAAAATTAAGCATATCAATTAACCCATTGATTTATCATAATTTAGCTAACAACCAGAATTGATTAACACAAAGAGATTTATAATAAACCATCACTCACAGTGAATAGAGAGCACAGATCAGTCGAGCATACAAATAACCAAATAATAGTAACCAGTTTTAAGCAAATAGATTGCAAAGTTCTCAAAACTAAGTTAAAATTGACAGAAAAATATGAATCATGAGCAGTAATCAAAGATTTTCCGAGTTGCTTTATGAATTTAAAGAAGTCGATCGGTAAACAAGACATGAGATGAATATTTAAAGAACGTACCTGACCGAATCCTTATCTAGGCTTTAGAAATTTTACCGAAATTTGTCGATTTCGTAGCCGCTGTTCGAAACTTGATGTTGCTCTGCTGTTCAGAGTTGTTGTCGCAGGTGAATTTCGCTGAAGTTTCGTTATCTCAAAACGGCGCCGCTGCTGGTTGCCTCCGCCGGCGGTTGCTAGTTGGAGATGGTGTCGTCTGTTGTTCTGGAGCTACTACCGCTGTCTGGATCTCACCGGTGGTACGTTGAAGCTGTTGGTCGCAGCAGTTGTCGCTGGCTGCTGTTGATTCTGGTCAGAAGGGAGAAGAAGAGAAAGGGCGAGGGGAGGAGAGAGGAGAAGAGAGAACGATGCCGGAGCTCGCTGGCCGGAGCTAGAGAAGATGAAGAGGGGAAGGCGTTGCCGCCTCCGATCTTTGCCGGCTGCTATTCTCATGGCAGCTGCCGTTGGTTGGAGAGAAAAAAAATGACGGCGACGGCTTCTTTGAGAGAGGAAAGGGGAAGAAGAGAATGGGAAAATGATAGGGTTAGGTCTTTTTAGGGCTAAAATAGGAAGGGTTTGGAAGGATTGATCTCGGCCGTTGATTTAATAAGAGATGAAGGGATGAGATTTGATCTTAGATATAGATGGTCAAGATTAAAAGCCTGAAAAATTTTGAATTGAATTTTGGATGGCCACAATTGTAATAGCATTGGCTAGAACTGAAATGAAAAGTGGCTATAATTGAAATAAGAATTTGAATTGAAATAAAATTGAATAGAATAGGCTGAAATTTAAATAATTGGAGGAAAATTAAGAGAATGCTATTCAATTAAATATATTTAATATTTTAAAAAAATAACTACGTAAAGTAAAGTTTCAAGTTTAACTATTGGTAAATATAATTTATCACAATAATTTATTGTTATTTTTTATTTATTTATTTATATTTATATATATATATTTTTAATAAATACAACTATTTTGAAAATCAGGTATACTAAACATATTAATTTTTAAAAAAATTAATTAAAATTTAAATTTTGAAATATGTTTTAAAATAAGTATTTAATCAAATAGCATTTCCGAAAATGGTTAAAGGTCTGTCAAAATTGGGTGTCAACAGTAAGTTACCAGAATCAGGTGTTATGAGATGATAATAGTTTCTTACCTAGTCATGGCACTTGTGCTATGCCAAATCATACCTTGAATCCTCCATAAATGTTTCTGAATGTTGATTATACTTCTAAGGAAAAATAAGTAAAATTAATAGGATAGACACAATTACGAAAGGAAGTAAATTAATGGGATAGACACAATTTAATGAACTAATCAAATATTAAGCAAACATCTACTACCATGTTTAAATATTCAAGAAAACATTACAATGATCCTATAATAGATAGTTGATCACACCAAAAAACATAAAGTTTCGTAGAATTTATTTATTCTAAGTTGTCCCTGACCTGAAGCAAGATTAGCTATAATATTGGATCCTAAAGGGTGAAATATTACTTATTGAAGGACTTTGAATAAGAAGAGTTGTTAAATTTTTCAATACTCTAGAAGTGTTCAAGGCATAACAGAATCCTGTGATAAGGTTTACTAGAAACCTGATTTTAAAAAGAGTTCATTAATTTTACTTCAAGTGTTATGTAGCCTTCCAAGTTCTAAAAATAGGAAGAAAACAATTAACACGATCTAAAGCAAGCAAGTTGAACAAGATTTTAAGGCTAAAGTTGACAACATTTTAGAGAAGGAAAAACATGCCCTGATGAATGTTATATGTGCCATCAGACAATGTTGGAGAGTGCTAGGCATATATTTTTGCACTGTAAAGTAGCAGTTGGCATATGGAGTGTGTTCTTATCAGTTTTCTTATCTATTGCAGTTAACTTCCAGGACTCACCCTATAATCAGAACATTCCAGGACTACCAGATCACTCAGCTTCCTTCATCAAAAATTCTATAACCTGAACCTATGCACCTCCATTATTCAGAAATATACCAGTCATATTCAACCATTCTGCATTAGAGTTCTGCCTCCTGAACCTTGTGTTCCCAAGCAGGCAGACTATGTCCAATAGCAGAACAGAGTTCTGCCTCTTGAACCCTTTCTTATTCAATTCTTTTGTGTTCTGTTTTGTATAGAAGTTTGTTGCTTTGGTATATTGAGTTTTAATATTTATTTGGATTTTTTTTAGTCTTGTTAGAAATTTACAAGAAAATAGAATCAGCACTTTGTCATACACAACTTTATATCTGTTCTCCAACCCAAATTTCCTGAGTAGACAGTTCTAGAGCTGAAAAGCTTAAATTGGTGAAGGTATTAATCAAAAATATGTTCATCTGCTGAAATAAACATGTTCCTTATGCAAATGAGTAAACAATATCATTCAGAAAAACAAGAGGAGCTTCTAGTCACAAAATAGGAGAAACTAATACTGGACCTCCCATTCCTCCAAACATCCAACATGGAGTATGGCTACATATCGAAAGAGAAGACTCTGTAATTTTTGTAAAAAGCACAGGAATAAGAAAGTAATATTCCAAATATCAGCCAACCTCCAATGCAAGTAAATTAAACTGCCCAAGATTGATTGGCAACTAAAACTAACAAAAGAGATAAAACTATCTGGATTGCATATCGAAAAAATCCTCTGGGAAGTAATATCCAACAACTTAATAAACTGCATACACAAAGCATCTCTATAGGCATACATTTGCATTAATTAAGATTTTAGAGACTGTAATGTTTTGTGTAGCTGAGCTTACAGAGTTATAGGATTATTTGGCTATACTTGTGAGTATGTTAGACTTGAACACTACGGAGACAGATTTATATGATTATAGGATTTTATTTGGCTATACTTTTGTGTTGCTCAGCTTACAAAGTTATAGGATTTTAGAGACTGTAATGTTTTGTGTAGCTGAGCTTACAGAGTTATACTTGTGGCTTATTTGCATTACTATAGTCTTGAACACTATGGAGCTGAATAGTTTAATTCAAAATTTATAATACTAAGGAAAACAAAGATAGATACTTACTGGCTCAAATGCTTCTAAGTAGTAATTCCCTCTTTTTCGTTTGCTCAATATGCCTAGGGCTAACTTTGACGTTCAGATATTTGGCACCTTTTTCCCCTACTTTGGAATTTCAGCTGTAAGAACCCTAAAGTAATCAATTCCTTCTAAACACAAAACAAAAATTCAGTCAATTGACTGTATTTAGTACTAGATGATTAGTAGAGAATAAAAAGGAATCTGGGTTGTATGAATCGGTACTTACGCTTGAAGAAATCGGTATAGAAGAAATCTTTAGCTCAGCTCTTTAGTTCTTCAGCTTCCGCTCTTTAGTTCTTCGATCCTCAGTTCTTTAGCTTCAGCTCTTCATCTCTTCGAGAAAATCAGGTTCTGGAGAAAAGAATCTTCAGCTCATCTCTTCAGTTCTTCAGCTTCCTCTCTTCGATCTTCAGTTCTGGAGAAAAGCTTGTTCTACAGACAAAGAGTAAAGCATATGTTCAAGGAAAGAAGAGTAAAGCGTATGTTCTAGGAAAGAAGAGAAAGAGAAAAGTTTTTATTTATGTTTTATCAATTTTTTTTTTTGGCCAATAAAAATGGGAGGGAGAGTTAAAAATGTTGGAGGGAGTATAATATTTTAGTGAAAACTTTTAGGCCACACTTTGAATGTGTTGTTTTTATAATTATAAAGATAAGACACTTTAAAAGTGTAGCCATATATGTAAATAGTTGTTGCCATTTATTTCATACTATGACAACGCTTATAAAGTGTAGCCTACACCATTAAAGAGTATGCTTTACAAGTGTTGCCAATATTATCGATGCCAAAAGTTAAAAATTTAGGCTACATTTTAAAAGTGTTCCTAAAAATATTTTAGGCAACACTTTACAAACGTTGTCTAGATTTAGTGTGGCCGTAGGCCTAAAATGTTGTAGTGGTAGGGGACTTATAAGCCTATGGGGCACGTAGTTTTGAGACTTTGAGGGTGACAGACCCTAGTCCAACTTGGTATTAAGCCTACTCCAAACTAGAATGTGTAAATTACAGTATAACACAAATATACTGGATAGCTTAATATTCTGACATGCTAATTGAAAATGCAACATTAAGTACTAATAATGAAACATTTGAAAACTGAGGTATGTATATCAATTTTTCTAACCTAGCATTTGTAATTCATGAACTAGAAGAACTATACAACTAGGGTTCTGAGTTTCATGCAAAATCTATGCAAAAATGTTACTAAGACATGAAAATTCGACTAAGAACGTTACAACAACTAAATCATAATAATTATCTAAAATTCTAGAAACCCTAGGTCTAGATAATATGAGGGGAATCAAGAAAATGACTGAATTCTAGAGACCTAATGGGTGAAAGGAACCCACTAGTGAAATCCCACATACCTAGTGACGAATTTCATAGAGAAATATTTTGATTTCAAGGCTGGAACTAAAGAAAACCTTGTTGTTGTTCTTAAGGATCCTAACGAATGAGTTCTCTTATTTTTTTCTTTAGTTTTTGTGAAATTAGGTGAATGATCGATTAGAATAAGTTCTAATTAAGTTACTAGGCTCAAACTGACTAAAACTACGTATTTTAGGGGTTAAACGATGTAGTTTAGGTGTCCAACACATAAGGAAAATACCAGAACGACCCCACTTAAAATTTGATGAGGGTTGACCACGGGTCCTATGGCGGACCGTCACAAGGACCACGAACCGTCAAGTGGGTCGTGGTCCCTAGACAGTAGTTGTTGGTTCTAGGTGGTTTGACCACGAGCCCTACCACGACCCATGTAAAAGGACCACAAATCGTAAAGGTTGACGTGGTTCTTCACTTGTGCTAGTGGTCTGCTGGCTCAGGTCCATAGACCCTCTTATGGCCCATCATCAAGACCACGGCCTATGGAGGGCTCCGTGGTCTGATACCTGAGGTGGGGTGGTTCTTCCTGGTTTACACAAGCCTTTTGATGGTTCGTGGGGTGGTCCATGGCCCATGAAGGCCCCCATGGTCCACCTCTTTTTTGTTGGGTGTGAACCACGGATAGGTCGACGAACTGTGGTTCCTTTCACGGTCCGTGAACTCGTTGTGGTTCACCTGCTTATGCTTGTTTTTTGCTGAAAGTTCTAAGTTTTATTTCTGAGGTGTTACAATAGGGATATTTTTGAACCAAATTCTCCGAGCAAGAAAGAGGATATTGAAAGAAATCCTTTCTATCCACAATCTCGCTGTGTCTACAACCTTCTTTTTTTTTTGTACCTCATTAGCTCCCAAACTGGTTTAACAGTGAACTTACCATTGTTAATTTTAGTCCACCAAGCTTCATCACCATGATTATAGAGATAGGCATGATGAAAATTAGATTTGACATGTACAACATACACAAGAACAAGCTTTCCCATTGTTGGATAGTTCCATGTCCCTTCCTCCTTTAGAAACTCACCAAAGTCTTTGATGGGATGACAAGTCTGCACCTCAAATGCATGTAAATGTAAAGGTCCCAAATTATACTGGTTTTGATTCCATATAGTAGAAGTGTCTCCTCTAGGTTCACACCATATGTTATGTTATAGCAACCCTCCCCCCCCCCCAGCCCCCCCCCCCTCCATTCACCAGTATGTGTTTCCAAATATGGGAATCTCCTTTCCATTGAACAAGGGCATGTATTTGCTTCCTACAATAGTTTATCCATATGAATTTAGACCATAATGTACCTTGAATTCTGGAAAAGCTTTTAAGTATTTTTATAGTGTTAGCTTAAATAAGGAAATATATTTAAGCACTTATTCATAACTTGTGATTTTTTTGGCTTATAAGAAAAGAGATAGAATCCTATACAAATGGGCTCTTAGTCTTATCTCATGCACTACATTAATCTATCAAGAGAATAAACCTTTAATATCAATACATTATAGATAATTCAGAAGTATAATATATTCAATATTAGGCACTTTAATATTGAACTCATTAAAATTAAATTATGAATATAATTTGAGAAATAGTACTAGATTAATTATGGCCGAAAACACCTAAAATGAGAGTTTCAAGTTCCGTATAAGATAAAGTAGGAAATATAAGTTAAAACATCAAATTTAGAGAAACAAGAAGAGAACAAGAGGGTTTGAGAATAATCTATGAAGGCTTACATAAATAGCAAATAACAAGTAGTGTCAATTTATTTTGGGCTTACTTAGGGGATGTAATGTGTCAAGCCTTCATATTTTTGGATGAAGGTTAGAAAGTCAATTAAAAGTTAAAAGTGATTTTTGTATAGTTTTGATTCTTATTTGTATAGTTTTAATTCTAAGTGTATGATGATGACAACACCGATCGATTCAAGTTTTCCTTATAAAATCATGGATATGATAATAATGTATTTTCACCTATTGGTGTTCCCTCTCCGATGTGTTGTGACGAAAAAAATGAAAACGAAAATCTAAAAATAAAGAACACTAAGTTTATCGTGGAAAAATCCTTCAAACTGAAGGTAACACCCACGGGATCAGCAAGATCTGAATTGCTTCACAATAAAAATAAGAGGGTTAAAAATATTATTCTAATGGCTACACAGTAAGTTTCAAAAGAGAACAAACAATAGCTACACCAACAAAAGATAAATAGAAAGAAACACCACCCAAACCCAACTGCTGTTCAGGACCTAATTCAGGATTTTGCTAACCTTCAAATTCGATCTCCACTGTTCCAATAGACCACCAATATGCTAGGAACAACCAGCCAAAATTTCAGCCCGATCCAACGGTTAGAAAATCGGTAAACATAATCTGAAGGTTGCTAGTGGGAGAAAAAGACTGCAGCAAAAGAACCCTTTTTCTTCTCTCTTCTCTCTTGTTGAAAGCTCTCTCAAAAACCTCTCTTATGTCCTAATGTCTTTCAAAGACAATACAAATGAGCAATTGAATTATTCTCTCAAAACCATCCTCTATTTAAAGTATTGTGCTTTTCCTTACAGAACCAAAACCAACTTCAAATAGAACTACTATTCCAATCCTTTTCCTAATCGAATTGGAAACTGAATAAAGAGAATAATTTTCAATCAATTTTCAAGTAGGATTAGTCCATGGGCCTTTGGATGGAACATGGGTCATAGCCCAACAAACTCCCCCTCCAACCAAGGGACCAAAAGGACTTCAAGTGGAGGAACTCTTGACCCATGGCCAAATGGACATTAGATTCCAGACAGAAATAAAATTTGAAGGTATCTTAGATTAAGAGACAGCTATAAAACAAAAATCTCACCAACAGATAACATTCTCAGTGCGGCACCTGATATTTCCCGTATTGAATTGATCGTAGAACCATGTCTAAGAATCAAATGAATGGCTTGTGATGAAGCCCCCAATAACCTTAAAGAGCAGAATGCAGCACTAGAAGCTACTACTCCTAGATCATTATTGTTTTGCCCGGCAACGCACTTGAAAATTCTTAAAGCAGCATCCCTGGCTGGAGATACCTTTGCATCTGAATTTTCTCTTCCATATATTAAGACTTGAAAAACATATGAAGGAAGTCAACAAAAATTATAAAACAATATGAATTGGAACATATCAAAAAGGAAAAATAAACAATGAAAGAAGCAACATAAAATATTATGATTTCAGAACCTACCAAAACGAAAAAAAATAAACAAACCCTAAGAAGTGTCAGATTAGAACTGAATACCAACTAGAGGTTCCCCTACTCGAAGGCAATTGCGAGAGTGAATATTAAGTCATCTCAGAGGGAAAAGCACCATAAAATGTTTTATGAGGTAGAGAGTGAAGCCTTTAAGGTTAAGGCCTACACCTCAAGCATTCAGATACACAACTTTTAAGCCTTTAGGATCTATTTTAAGTTATGAATTACAACTAAGCCAACATTGGAAAGAGGACCCAATGTAACTTTATAGCATTTAGCAAAGATTTAAAAAAATGATGTTTTCCTCTAAATCAATAGTCTATACATTAAAATTGCAACTCAGGCAAAAAACCAACTAGTAGTACAATCTCAAGAGATACAAATTCATTTCAACTCAAATGTTCACACAAGTTCTTGATAGTGTACTCTACTGTAACCGACTCATCATTTCCACCGCAGATGAGCCTTGAATTGATGGTGGAAATGATGAGTCAGTTATAGTAGAGTACACCATCAAGAACCCATGTGAACATTTGAGTTGAAATGAATTTGTATCTCTTGAGATTATACTGCTAGTTGGGTTTTTGCTTGAGTTGCATTTTTAATGTATAAACTATTTCTTTAGAGGAAAAAAATCTTTTTTTTTAAATCTTTGCTAAATGCTATAAATTTACATTGGGACCTCTTTCCAATGTTGGCTTAGTTGTAATTCATAACTTAAAATAGATCCAAAAGGCTTAAAAAGTGTGCATCTGAATGCTTGAGGTGTAGGCTAACCTTAAAGGCTTCCCTTTGTGCCTCATAAAATATATTATAGTGTTTTTTCCCCTCTGAGATGAGTTAAGATTCACTCTCACAATTGCCTTCGAGTAGGGGAACCTCTAGTTGGTATTCAATTCTAATCTGACACCTCTTAGGGTTTTTTTTTTCTTCTTTTTGGTAGTTTCTAGAATCATATTATTTTATGTTGCTTGTTTCATTGTTTATATTGCCTTTTTCATATGTTCAAAATCATATTATTTTATATTTCTTGCTAACTTCTTTCATATGTTTTTCAGGTCCTAATATATGGTAGAGAAAATCCAGATGCAGAGGTATCTCCAGCCAGGGATACTGCTTTAAGAATTTTCAAGTACGTTGCTAGGCTAAACAATGATGATCCAGGAGCAGTAGTTGCTAGTGCTGCATTCTGCTCTTCAAGGTTATTAGTGGCTTCATCATAAGCCATTCATTTTATTGGTAGACATGGTTCTATGATTAAGTCAATACAGGAAAGAACGGGTGTCGTGCTTAGAATGTTATCTGTTGGTGAGATTTCTATCTTACAGTTGTCTCTTAATGTAAGATACCTTCAAATGTTATTTATGTCTGGAATTTGATGTCCATTTGGCCATGGGTCATTGGATCATCTACTTGAAGTCCATTTGGCCCCTTGGCTGGAAGGGGAGTTTGTTGGGCTATGACTCATGTTCGAGCCAAAGGCCCATGACCTAATCCTACTTGAAAAAGGATTGAAATTATTTTTTTTTATTTGGTTTCCAATTCTATTAGGAAAATGATTGGAATAGTAGTTCTATTTTGAGTTGGTTTTGATTTTGTTAGGAAAAGCACAACTCTATAAATAGAGGATAGTTTTGAGAGAATAATTCAATCACATATTAGTATTGTATTTGAAATATATTAGGACATAAAAGAGGTTTTTGAGAGAGCTTTCAACAAGAGAGAAGAGAGAAGAGAAAGGGTTCTTTTGTTGCAGTCTTTTTCTCCGACCAAAAACCTTTAGATAGCATTTCCCGATTAACTAACCATTAGATCGGGCTGAAATTTTAACTGAGTGTTTCTGACATCTTAGTGGTTTATTTGAATAGTGAAGATCAGCTTAGCAGGTCAGCAGAATCCTGAATTAGGTCCCGAACAACAGCTGGGTTTGGGTGGTATTTCTTTCTATTTATGTTTTGTTGGTGTAGGTATTGTTTGTTCTCTTTTGGAACATGTTGTGTAGCCATTAGAAGAATATTTGTAACCCTTTTATTGTTATAGTGAAGAAATTCAGATATTTTCAATCCCATGGGAGGTTCATATAAGTGATAGCGTATCAAACTTGTGTCTTATAAATTCTCTCCCTAACCAAAACTTTCAACTCCCCTGGGACTATATTGTGAATGCTGTAAAAGTTAAAAGGAACAAGCCTCTATTTGTAGAGTCCTAAACCTTTTCCTAACAGGAAAACCTATTTATGGTAAGAAACTCGGGGCAATTAATACCCAACAAATCTCCCCATTGGCCTGATTTTCCGACAAAATAAATTTGTCCACGTTCTTCACATAATCTTCAACATCCTGCATCTCTTATACATAATCTTCTCCATCTCGACACAAAAAATCTCTCTGAAACAATTTCTCCAATAAAAATCTCCATTACTGTAAAAAAGGTTGTGGCTAGAACTACACCCGCCAAGATTAACACCAATCTCTAACATGGTTCCATCCTTGAACCTTGACTCTGATACCACTTGTTGTGACAAAAAGTTGAAAACGATAAACTTGGTGTTCTTTAAATTTAACATTTTCGTTTTCATCTTTTCGTAACAACACGATGATGTTGAGTCTACGAGTAAAATCGGTGGTGGAGAAGGTAGTTATGTTGTTTCATCAATTTTTGATGTAAAAATGGAATTTGTTGTTTCTTTCTAGAGGACAAATGGAGAGAGCAACAAGGACGATGTTGTTGTAGATAGGAATAATTGATGTTTTTGCTCCGAAAATGTTGAGTTTTATGAGTATAAACGGTGGTGATGAATTTAATGTGGTTTCACTAGTTACTAGTTATAGATAGTAATAAAATCACATCATTTTCATCCTTATCGATTTTAGTCAACGAACTTAGCATCTTCGGAGCAACGACATCATTCTTGTCGCCTCCGCCAGTGGTCCTTTTGACAAGAATAACAATTTTCACTTTATTTCCATGGACAATCGATGAAACAACAAAGTGTAACACCCCAGAAAATTTTTGAACGAAGACCCGAACGATCCTTCATTTTGAGTAGGATTTTACCAAGGAATTCAAAATTTCTTAAGTATTAAGGTCAGGTCACTAGATATAGCACCTTGAGTTCCAAAAATAATTAAAGAGAATTCATTCAAGTCATTCCTTATTTCTTTTAAGTTTTAGGGCAAGTTCAAATGACCATAACTTTTAGCATATGATGAGTTAGGAGACCCATAAGATATCAAATGAAGGGTCTTGGAATCCTCTTTCCAACCCATTGAGTTTGCTAAATTTTGAGCTCGTATGAGGGAGATATGCCCGTTTGAAGTCAGGCTATACAAATAAGAAAAGTTACCTGAAAATATGAGGGGTATTTTGGTCTTTTCCTTACCCAATCGATTTTAAACGGGTTAATAAGGTTTAAGGAGTCTAAACTGACTAGAATCAGTTTCATTCATCCCTAAAGCATTTAGAGTTTAGAGAGAAGATTCAACAGGAAAAAAAAGTTCAAAGCTTCAAGCATTCGTTCAAGAAATTCAAGATTTCGCCAAAAACCTAGTTCTTTGAGGTATATAAGCTTCCATAGTGCTGGGTTCATTCATCCATACACCGATCATGAGTTTCTGATGCAAATATATTCATAAATATTGAGCAATTTAATTTTCTGATGAATAATTGATAAGTGTTCTTGAAGTTTCCTTATCGATTAAATTTTGATGTAAGATTCTACTTGGGTTAACTTCAAACAACCATATCTCTTAGAATATAAAGAGTTATGTGGGTTATAACCTATCAAATTAAAGGTATTTGAATCTACTTTCCAACGCCACTAATTTTGTGTCAATCCAGTTTTTAAGTAAAAAATATGACTATTTTAGTAAGTTGATACAGTGCTACTACAAATTAGCCGACGGGAAAACATTAAAAAGGGTCATTTTTGTATTTTTACCCCCAAGAAAATCCTAAACGAATTTATTGACTAACAAAAGGCTCAAAACAATCAAATTTTCATCTTTTAATCCATCTTTTTCTTCTGTCTCAAACCCTAGGGCAAAATTCTAAGGAAATATCAAAGTAGAAGACTACATTCAAGATTCTTTCAATTTTTTTCAAGATTCTTCTTCAAGGTAAGTCTTTCTCCAAGAATTCCATTTTTTCAACTCAAATTCCTCCATACAATTGTGAAACACTAATGAAAATCATAATTCTTGGCCATAGAGATTTCAAGAAACTAATTCAAGAATCTCAAGAAAGGTATTCTTGATCGTTTACCTTCAAGCTAGGGTTTCAAGGCTTCTAATCAAGTTCTTCTTCAATATTCTTCAAGAACATTGTTCTTCGATGTAAGTAAGACTATCATAGTGTTGGACTAGTTCTTCCTCATGCCCTACACCTACTTTCAAATCATTGAAAGAGAAATCTAGGATTTTACACCTAGATTTGAGTATTCTTGAGATAAGTTGATTTTGAGTTCATGTTTCTTTTAAAATTCTATTCCTAATTATTGAGTTTCTATATTTATATTGAGATCTTTGAGTTGATTTTTTCATGTCTATAATTCAGAATGAACGTTATTTTGAGTTATAAATCTTGAGAAGTTTTTCAAAGCCAACACTTGAGTTTTAAACTGAGTTTTGAGGAAGTAAGTATGAGATTGAGAAGATTCATATACGTGAGTTCCATATTTTTATTTATATCCTTAAATCGAGTCATTCATGACCATAAATTTCGCATGAACTCCATCAGTTGAGTATCTTTGAGAAGAGTTGTATCTTTAATTTCTAAGTCTTGAGTATTGAGTTCCTAGTCTTTTTGTAATTATATTCCTTATCATGGGGATACTACACGTTACCCATGAAGGTCCTTGAGTTGAGTTGTTCATGCCCATAATTTCACATGAACCCTATGAGTCGAGCAGTCTTGAGATAAGCGGTATCATTGAGTCATTGAGTTAAGTAGTTCATAGCCATAATTCTGGATGAACCCTTCGAGTCGAGCATTCTTGAAATGAGTAGTATTATTGACTCTTTGAGTTTTGGAGTTGTTGAGGTCCAAGTATTGAGTTCTAGGCACAGTTGTTTAAAACCTTGAATTGAGTCGTTCACATTCATAATTCGGCATGAACCCTATTTTAAGAAGTATTTTTACAAATTGTTTTAAAACTTGTTTGAAAGACTTGAGCACTGAGTTGAGGAAGAGTAGATCTGAGTTCATTTTCTTTAAAATGATATATGGGAACTAAGTATTCCCAAGAGTAAATGTTTTTACATTTAAGATTAGAGGAAAGTAAGATTCTAAAAGAGTTTTGAGTAGTTTGAGTACCATTTATTTTAAGAGAAATATTTTTTAGTAATAATCTCAAAACATAGAAACAATTATGTTTTTAACATATGAGCTAGTTATATTTTGGGAGTAGTATTGAGCACCCATATGGGGGAGTGTTCAGACAACTCATAGCCACCATAAACCATATAGCCAAAGTGGGTAGAAAGGGTCATACTTATTCGATGATTCCTTAATGTTTTTTAGCATAGACTAGTGTGAGTAGGTCTCATACCCTAGAAAAGTAGAGGACAATTTTGGTAGCGTAGGCGAGACACTGTATCATCACATAGCTCATAGTGATGGTTGTCGGTTAGAGAAACTCCCGCAGATATATTTTGTATTCTTATATACACTGTTTATTTTGTATTTTTATATAAAAACATAATTTATTTTGTATTCTTGCATACAGATAAAGTTACATTGTATTTTCTAGTACATTGAGTCATTGTCTATTGCTTTTAAAGCTTTCGATATATTGCATATGTTATTGTTTCTTTATATTGTGTTGAGTATCCAGAGTTGAGTATCTAGAGTTGAGTACCTAGAGTAGATTATGATATCATTGATTTCAACCTTATTTCACTAAGTTGAATATCTTATCATTGAGTTGAGCCCTATTTTCTCTAAGTTGAGCTGAACTACGTTTTCTTGAGTTGAGTTTAGTTGAGTGAGTTGAGAAGAGGTAAGTATGTTTCCTTCTATCAAGTTCAAGCCTATGTTTATGCTTTAGATTCCCCTTACATGCTTATACATTCCACATACTGAGCCATTTGGTTTGCATCATTTCATGATGCAAATACAGGTATTCAGGAACATCAACAGGAATTTTGTTGAGGTCATGTGATATTCCAGTCAGCTTTGGTGAGCCTTCTCATATTTAGGAAGACTTCACCTTTAGCTTAAAGTAAGTAGTTTTGAGATGTCTTGGGTCTTGTCCCAATATCATTTTGTAGTAGTAGAGACTTCATAGATAGACAGAGTTGAGAAGTTTCTGTATTTACTTTTATTTTGAGTATTGTACAAACTTTTAAAAAGGTTGAGTATTCAAGTTTATTGAATTTATTTCAGTTTTAAGCTTCTGTATTCTTGAGTTAGTCTTCCTCTTATAGCCAGCCAGGATGAGGGTTCGCTTAGGGACCAACAATGGTTCTTGAGAGCCAGGCACGTCCAAGGTGTAGGCTCGAGTCATGACAAACTAGATATCAGAGCACAGAGTTCAATGTCCTAGGATGTCTATGAAGTTGTGTTAGTAGGGTCTTGTTTATGGTTGTGAGGGCCCTACTTCTATAAACGACTGACTACAAACATTTAAGAAACATTTCCCTTCTTTCATATCTTAATAATTGAATAGAGCTAAGTCATAGAGATTTATTCATACTCATGTGTTTCTCAGATTCATTCGACTACTCGTCATACTAGAGGTGGTTGAAAAGAAAAGTCAATCCTTTATTAATGAGTTGCTCTTAGCAAGAGTCTTGAGGAATTCAAGAGACTCTAAATGGGCTCAAGAGAAGCCCATGAGTGAGTTAAGTGTTGAGTTTCAGAGGAATGCACTCATGTTCTATGAATCGTGCGTTTGAGCTAAAAGTGAGTTGTACACTCTTCCTTAAAACTTATTCAGCTGAGACCTTTCAGATGATGGTATGTTTAGAGCTTGGGTAGTATTATCGTTCTAAAAGATAGTATGAAATACTAGATTATGAGCAATAGTAGTGAAAGTGCCTAGAATTAGAGGAAAGTATGCAGAGGTTCGGTAATATAAGGAACAGAGATAGTGATGGGGTAGATTATGTTATTACAATCGTGCATCTATTCTGTTAAAAGTGATGATTTCCTTTATAAGTCAAGTAAGGAATAGTAAGGTTGTAGAAGAGTTCGTTATAAGAGGAATAGTTATTAGTCAAGATGAGATAGAGTATATTGTTAACCAGAATAGAGTTGATGTCGACATGTCGTCGTGTTAGAGGAGACTAAGTACATGTGTGGAATCAGATAGCAGAGTATTCATGAGGTGATAGACCCAAGCTAGGCTTATGAACTTTGAAGGGGGGAACCATATGGTATTCAGAGGATGATAGAGCTAATTGAGAGATATTGCACAATAAGTGAGTAAATAGTACATAAGTTGTGAAGTGGAATGTGATAGAAATTTTGAGTGTAGATGCTAAGAGGTAAGGATTGACTATTTGTCATAAGGTCCTAGTGGACGAGTGTTTCTACAATTGTACATAGTACTGGTGAGTTAGTATAGTAGGCGAGCAATCATATTGATATTCGGGCTTAGTAATAAACATTAAGCTTGAATTTGAGAAGAGTTTCATGATCTAAAGAATAGCAACATGAGGGTGATGATGTAAGTCTTGAGATTTGATCTAGAAGACTTAACATAGAGCAGGTGAGAAATTAAGGTGATTAGCTGCAATAAATATGAGAGGTGCAAGTGAGAGACCCTAACCTTTAGATAAGAGCAGTGAAGTGTGGCTAAGTCACAAGAGTAACAAGAGCATTAAGAGGTTTACCAAGAGGGTATGTAATCAGAAGAGGTTAAGAGAAACACCTTAGAAAGAGGTCTTAGTACCCGCTTTTAGAGAGTTGGGTAGTCATGAGATAAACTCCTCCCGAGTGTTAGGTAAAAGAGGATGTACACCAGCTAGAGATGATGGAATGGGTCCATAGCTTTCAAATGTCACCTTTAGACCTAAGGAGGAGATGACAAGATGAGAAATCAAGCCAAGTGTTTAAGAGTAATAAAGTAATGAGTTCCAAAAAGCATGGTAGATATCCTTTGGGACGTCTTTTTAGTAATGGAGTGATATTAGAAAGAGGAGGTTGATGTTATTATCGTGATAGTGATGGCGTGATAATTTTGTCTGAGGTTATAAATGAGGAGGTTGTGGTTTTACTATGAGAAATAGCTAAATAAGAAACCATAGCTGGTTCCAATTAGTAATGTGGGCAAATTCTAGTTGGTATGGCAGAGATGATAAGAACAACCCCGTTCCATACCCAGTCCCGCTGTCATTCGAGGACGAATGATCCCAAAGGGGATATATTGTAACACCCCAGAAATTTTTTGAACTAAGACCCGAACCATCCTTCGTTGTGAGTAGGATTTTATCAAAGAATTTAAAATTTCTTAAGTATTAAGGTCAGGTCACTAGATATAGTACCTTGAGTTCCCAAAAGAATTAAAGATTATTCATTCAAGTCATTCCTTAGTTTTTTTAAGTTTTGGGTCAACTTCTAATGAATATAACTTTTAGCACAAGATGAGTTAGGAGACCCATGAGATATCAAATGAAAGTTCTTGGAATCCTCTTTCCAACGCCACCAAGTTTGCTAAATTTCGAGCTCTTATGAGGGAGATATGCCCGTTTGAAGTAGGGTTGTCCAACTAAGAAAAGTTATTCGAAAACTATGAGGGGTATTTTGGTCTTTTCCTTACCCAATCAGATTTTAACATTTTTAGTAAGGTTTTAGGAATCTAAACTGATTAGAATAGTTTCATTCAACCCCAAAGAGTTTAGGGTTTAGAGAGAATATTCAAGAGGAGAAAAAGTTCAAAGTTTCAAGCATTCGTTCAAGAAATTCAAGATTTCACCAAGAAACTAGTTCTTTGAGGTATGTAAGCTTCCATAGTGTTGGGTTCTTTTGCCCACATGCCAATCATGAGTTTATTTTGTGAATCTATCCATAAATATTGAGCAATTTAATTTCATGATGAGTTCTTGATAAATGTTCTTGAAGTTTCCTTATCGATTAAGTTTTGATGTAAGATTCTACTTGGGTCAACTTCAAACGATCATATCTCTTAGAATATAAAGAGTTATGTGGGTCATAACCTATCAAATTAAAGTTATTTGAATCTACTTTCCAACGCCACAAATTTTTTGACCAATTTCTGAGTAAAAAGTTATGACTATTTTAGTAACCTGATACAGTGTTGTTACCAATTAGCCGACGGGAAAACATTAAAAAAGGTCGTTTTTGTCTTTTTGCCTCCAAGAAAACCCTGAACAATTTTCTTGACTAATAAAAGGTTAACACAATTAGATTTTCATCTTTTAATCCATCATTCTCTTCGCTCTCAAACCATAGGGCAAAACCCTAAGGAAAAATCAAAGTAGAAGACTCCATTCAAGATTCTTTCAATCTTTTTCAAGATTCTTCTTCAAGGTAAGTCTTTCTCCAAGAATTCTATTCTTTTCAACTTAAGTTCCTCCATAAAATTATGAATTACTAATTAAAATCATAATTCTTTGTTGTAGAGATTTCAAGAAACTACTTGAAGAATCTCAAGAAAGGTTTTCTTGATCCTTTACCTCAAGCTAGGGTTTCAAGGCTTCTAATCAAGTTCTTCTTCAACATTCTTCAAGAACCTTGTTCTTTCAGGTATGTAAGCCTATCATAGTGTTGGACTAGTTCATCCTCACACTCTACATCTACTTTCAAATCAGTAAAAGAGAAATCTAGGATTTTACCCCTAGATTTGAGTATTCTTGAGATAAGTTGATTTTGAGTTCTTGAGTTCATGTTTCTTTTAAAAATTATATTCCTAATTATTGAGTTTATATATTTTAACTGAGATCTTTGAGTTGATTTGTGCATGTCTATAACTCAGCATGAACCCTATTTTGAGTTATAAATCTTGAGAATTTTTTCAAAGCCAACACTTGAGTTTTAAATTGAGTTTTGAGGAAGTAAGTATAAGAATGAGAAGATTCGTATACATGAGTTTCATATTATTATTTAGACCCTTGATTCGAGTCGTTCATGCCCATAAATTCCACATGAACTCCATTAGTTGAGTATCGTTGAGAGGGGTAATATCTTTAAGTTTTAATCTTGAGTATTAAGTTCCTAATCTTTTGGGGATTGTATTCCTAATCATGGGGCTACTACACATTACCCATTAAGGTCCTAGAGTTGAGTATTTCATGCCCATAATTCCTCATCAACCCTATGAGTCGATCAGTCTTGAGATGAGAGGTATCATTGAGTCCTTGAGTTAAGTAGTTCATGCCCATAATTTCGCATGAACCCTCCGAGTCGAGCGTTCTTGAGATGAGTATATCATTGAATCCTTGAGTTCTGGAGTTGTTGAATTCCAAGTATTGAATTCTATGCATGGTTGTTGAAAACCTTGAATTGATTCGTTCACGTTCATAATTCGACATGAACCCTATTTTAAGATGTCTTTTTAAATATTGTTTTAGAACTTGTTAAAGGACTTGAGCACTGAGTTGAGCAATAGTAAAGCTGAATTCATTTTCTTTAAAATGATATATGGGAGCTAAGTATTCCCAAGATTAAATTTTTTTATATTTAAGATTAGAGGAAACTGAGATTTTCAAAAGAGTTTTGAGCAGTTTGAGTACCATCTCTTTTAAGAGAAAGATTTTTGAGTAATAATCTCAAAACACTGAAACAATATTATTTTTAAACATATGAGCTAGTTATATTTTGCGAGTAGTATTGAGCACCGATATAGGGGAGAGTTTAGACAACTCACATCCCCCATAAACCATGTAGCTAACATGGGTAGAAAGGGTCATACTTTTTTAGATGATTCCTTAATGCTTTTTAGCATATACTAGTGGATCCACTTAGTAAGTAGGTATTATACCCTAGTAAAATACAGTTCAAAAAGTGTGGGCGAGATGTTGTATCATCACATAGCTCATAGTGATGGTTGTCGGTTAGAGCAACTCCCACAAATATATTTTGTATTCTTATATACATAGAGTTTATTTTGTATTTTTATATACAAATAGAGTTTATTTTGTTTTATTGCGTACAAACAAAGTTACGTTGTATTTTCTAATACATTGAGTTGTTATCTACTGTTTTCAAAGCTTTTGATATATTACATCTTTTATTGTTACTTTATATTGAGTTGAGTATCTAGAGTTGAGTATCCAGAGTTGAGTAGCCAGAGTCGAGTATCTTATTATTGAGTTAAGCCTTATTTTCTCTAAGTTGAGTTGAACTGTGTTTTCTTGAGTTGAGTTTAGTTGAGTGAGTTGAGAAGACGTAAGTATGTTTTATTTTATCAAGTTCAAGCCTGTGTTTATTCTTTCAAGCTCCACATGCTCATACATTCCACATACTGTTTTGGCTTGCATCATTTCATGATGCAGATACAGATATGCAGGATCATCAACAGGCATTTCGTTGAGGTCATGTGATATTGGAGTCAGCTTTGGTGAGCTTTCTTATATTTCAGAGGACTTCACCTTTATCTTACAGTTAGTAGTTTTGAGATGTCGTGGGTCTTGTCCCGATATCCTTCTGTAATAGTAGAGGTTTCATAGATAGACAGAGTTTAGGAGTTTTTGTATTTACTTTTATTTTGAGTATTGTACGGACTTTTAAAAACGTTGAGTATTCGAGTTTATTGAATTTATTTCAGTTTTAAGCTGTATACTTGAGTTAGTCTTCCGCTTGAAGCCAGCCGGGATGAGGGTTCGCTTGGGGACCAACAATGGTATTCGAGTGTCGGGCACGTCCAGGGTGTAGGATCGGGTCGTGACACATAGATTCCCTCTCTATCTCTGATTTTACTCGTACAACTCAACGTCATCAGAGCCGGAACACGAATCAGTGAAACCGCATTATAAATTAGATTCAAATTGTACAAAAATATATTGTGAAAAACTCAATAACACAAAAATTACTGGATGGTTGAACATCATGGGGTTGTGTTTGTAACTTGTGTAAAGCAGTCTTCTGCCTCACTTATTTTGGAATCACTACTTATGTAGTAAGAGTTTTTTAAATGAAATTTCCCGTTTGCTAATATTTTTTTATTGTTAACCTTTTATTTTTCTATCTATGTTCTATGTATAAACTTAAGAGGATACACTTACATATTCACTTCAACGAATTATACAGTTGTACCACCGTCTCTTCCTGATACAACACTTTCTAACAATTGTGGTGCTCATTATAAATATAGAGAATCAAATATTAGAAGATCTCTTATGTTTGGATTTTTAAAAAAAAGGCTTTAGTCATCCACGTTCCCTTAAAGTTGCCTGCATATTTAATTTAGACACCTTAACTAGGAATATTACCTATTGAACACTTAAATTGTTCAAAATATGTGCCTATTAAACCCATAATGCTGATATGGCAAAAGAAGTGTTTTCACTTCCTTTAGGCGCATGAAATTTTTTGGAATATTGTTTTATTTTTATTTTTTCCCAAAAAAAAAAAATCTTACATTATTTCTTATTTAATTGACACTTGGCATTTAAATAAATAAATTTTTTAAAAATATTTTTAAAAATATAATTCTTAATACAAAAAATAAAGAGCACCCCTACCCCTGTTCAAGTCATCTTCTTCCCCAAATTTAAATTTTCAAAGACAACTAAAGAATCTACATTTTTTATTTTTGTTATTTTCTATTCTATTTCTTTTCAATATTCATAAAAAAAAATTAAATCACATATCTGAATTTGCAAGAAAAATAACAAAAGCATATATTTGAACATTGGGATGAAAAAAGTTAGTCGATGTTCCATCTCCATTTCTGGTCACCTTGTAATAAATATCACCATTCAAATTAAATTGTAAATCTACTAAACATATCAAAAACAACATCAAATAATTCGATAAAATTAATTTAGGATCTCTTGATTTCTAATTGCAATTGATTTCAAGATGATTAACCATTGGCAAAATTCCTTTCTTCATCACTCTTGTACCGAATCTTCGGAATATCGTTCTCTATCACATATTAGGAATGAAAAATATTTTTTGATAAAATTAATTTCGGTCCTCTCGAATTTTCTTTGCCATCAATTTCTAGATGAGTAACCATTGACGAACTTCTTCATCACTATTGTATATGTCTCTTTGAATATCTTTCTCTCTCACTCATTAGGAATAAAAATATTTTTTTTCAAATCTGAATCTTCAAGTAATTTGCAGTGAAGGTTGTTTTTGTGGTTTGAGAATAAAAATATTCCTGAGAAGAAGATGAAGAAGAAAGGGGGTTGGGTAGGGTGGGGTTGAGTAAAATGTGTTGTCATTTCATTTATTTATTTTATTAAAAAATAGATGTAAAATTTATTTGATATAATTTTCATTCTTTTTATCATAAATATTTTTTTATAGTTGTTGAGGTCTAGTGAAACATATCATCTTTTAATTAGTCGTTGTTGTCACATCATAGCAAGTGTATCACGCACACATTACTTTTTTGTTTACTGATTATCGAAAAAGCTCTAATAGGAACATGTTTTGGATAGATAAAAAATTTCAATTTGTACTAGTCCTAGTTGAAGCGTCTAAGTGAATTATGAGAACAACGTTAAGGGGCCGCAGATGACTTAAGCCTAAAAATAACATACCATATGCCTTTGGATAAAGTATTCTTGGCGATTCAGTGTACACACTCGAAACCTAAAGTTAATTGTTCCCTAAAATTACGTATTCATATTGTTCTTCTTTACCGTGTAGAAACTTTGCAAGAGGAATCAATATATGGATTCGATAGAACCAAACTCCTCATACCGTAGATGTGAAGAATTTTGCAGGAAGAAGAGCTGAAATGGTTGTTTAATATGATGTGATTCGATAAGTATGTTCTTAATTCACTATACTAACATTTTACCATCTGAAATTTTCATAAGACAATGAGAAAAATTGTTGATCAAGGTAAAATGTGAACTGAGACTCATAAGAGAAAAGATAGAGGTTATGTAACTGAGGCATCTAGGGAGATTGGGGTAAGTATTCTTTCTATACATAGTTACTCGAGTAGACTGAAGAAATGATTTTTTCCTGGGTATTAGTAATTCGGTATGTTTGTGAATATTCTCACCGAGAGAAGTCTTGTTGTTATTCCACAAACTAATACTAGATCAGTTGTCTTTACGGTTTGATAGCTCTGTCAAACGAAAGAAGAAGGGGGTGTTAAATAGGTGGAGAAAATGAAGCACCCGTTTTTCTCTTGATAATTTAAGAGTCAATCTGTGCATATGGCCCTTTGTCATGCCAATGTACTAGGAATAAGAATAAATGGTTTATGGATTTGTGTAGAGAAGGGTGGAAGGAAGAAGTGATGAAAATTTAAAGTAATTTGTTTGCGACTGTGGTGGTGGTTGACGGCGGCAACCAGCGGTGGTGGAGGTGGCCAGTGACAGTAGTGGTTGGAAATAAAGGGGAGGAGGAAATATATAAAAAACTAATAGGAGGAAAAATATGATTTTTGAGGTCTTTTGTATTATGTTAGGGTTAAACGAGAGTCATTGGATCAAAAAAATTATGAATGGAGCAGATTAAAATTTGAGTCATTAGACTAGATTTAAAATTGATTGGGCTATTAGAATTGGATTCAAATTAGCCCAATTCAATCAAAATTGAGCCCTATAGGCCAATTCATTTTGTTTACATAGAAAAACAATTTAAAAAATAACATTAACAAAAAGATACAAATACAAATGCAATTAAATATGTTAAAAATTAGCTATTCACAAAAGTCGGGCCTAAAAATTATACTTTGATGGAGCAGTCAATATAAAAGGAACAAGGACTGGGGTGATTCTCATATCGGCCATAGGGCAACATTATCCTGCAAAAACTCGACTTTGTTTCTTCTATACAAATAACACAACAGAGTACGAAGCATGAATAATGGGTCTAAATATGAAATTAGATTTGGAAGTACAAAAATTGATTGTGTTAGGAGATTTTGATTGCTCATTTAGCAAGCTTAAGGCGAATGGAAAGCTAGAGACCTCAAGCTTCTTCCATCTAAACAATGTGTGGAAGACCTCAGCAAAAGATTTAAGTTCATCGACTTTAGATATATCCCCAGGTTTCATAATGAATTGACTGATGCCTTGGCTACTTTGGCCTCCATGCTTCCATATCCTGGCAACACTTGCATCACTCCTTTGAAAATTCAAGTTGGTGACTAGCACTACTATTCCAACACAATTGAAGTAGAACCAGATGGTGAGCAATGGTACCTAGACATCAAGAACTTTCTTGCCGACAGAAAAATATCTAGAACATGCTAATAGAAGTTAGAAAACTATTAGGTGCCTGGCTAGTGGTTTTTTTTAGCAAGAAATTTAATATAAACGAACCCTAAATTTAAATTTTCTGAGATGTGTGAATGCTGAAGAAGACGAGAAAATCATGAATGAAGTACATGTTGAGATATGTGGATCACACCTGTATGGATATGTCATTGATATAAAAGTTACTCCGAGTAGGGTATTATTGGCTTACAATGGAATAGGATTGCTTTCACTTTGTGAACAAAGATCATTGATGTCAAGGTAATTTAATTCATTCACCTCCTTGAGAGTTACACCCTATGTCCACTCTTTGTCCCTTTGTTGCATGGGGAGCCGATGTCATCAGACAAATTGAGACAAAAGCTTCAAAAGTACATCAATTAATTTTGGTCGCAATTGATTAACTAACAAAATATGAGGAGGCAGTCACTTTTAAAGTAGTCACTAAGAAGGCGGTCATGGATTTTTTCCATTCTAACTTCATTTGCCATTTTGGTATCCCAAGAACTATCATCACATACAACACTACAAATCTGAATGCCAATTCAAAATTGTGCATCACAATTTTACTCCATACCGACCAAAAGCCAATGGAGTTGTGGAAGATGCCAACAAAAACTTCAAAAATATCCTTATAAAGATAATTCAAGGCACCTAAAAATGGCATGAAAAGTTACCTTCACACTTTTGGGATATCATATGACAACACATACTTTGATTGGTGCAACCCCTTACTTGATGGTGTATTAAACCAAGGCGGTAACACCAACATAAATTGAAATTCAATCTCTTTGAATTGTTGTGGAAGCTAAAATTGAGGATATTGAATGGGTCAAAACTCGATTAGATCAGCTGACATTAATAGATGAAAAAAGATTAGCGGATGTTTGTTTTGGCTAGCTTTTTCAGCAAAGTATGGCTCGTGTATACAATGCAAGGGTGCACCCAAGACATTTTGAAGTAGTCCAACTTGTCTTAAAATGCATTCTTTCATACCATAAAGAAGACAAGGGAAAGTTTACTCCAAATCGGCAAGGTCTATATCTTATCATGGAAGAGTTGTCCAAAGGAACATTGCACCTTACTGATGTGGAGAAAAAAATTACAAGCTTAATTGTTAATGCAAACGCAGTCAAAACATACTACATCTAATGCGTTTTAAGATCCAGCGACAAACAATGGTTGGCATATTATGGGTGCCAAGATGAAGGACCCCCGTTGCAAAGAAATAAAAAAATCAGTCAATCAAAAAAAATCATCTCATTGAAAGTTGGAACTACGTTCGTCCTAATTCTGGAAGAATACATAGGAAACGCTTTTGGATTTGGTCATACCATCAAAAAAATTAATATTCTATTAGTCATAAAAGCTGGAGTATTTTTTTTTATTTGGTTACAATAGTTCCAAAATTGTAGTTCAATTTATGGTTTTGTTCGGCAACTGACTTTCTAATTTACTCTTTAAGAATACCATATTCAATATATTTTGTGTAGACAATTGATCATCAAGAGAAAAAAAAGACTTATAAGTGAAAATCCTTGCCGGCACCATAAGACAAAAAGAGAAAAAATAGAGTCTTATCAGTGAAAACTTTCATAGGCACCATAAGGCGACAAGAGAGAGGATCTTATCGATGAAATATCTCACGAGCACCTTAAAATAATGAGAGATAACAACATGAAAATGGTTAATTTGAGGAACCTGGATAGATCACCACTTGTCAACCCCTCTACATAAAGTGTTGCTAGCATACATTAGTCAATTTGAAATTCGTAATGGTTCAAACTTTGACAACTCAAACAGATCAAGAGTCAAATACAAAGTGCATGTCATAGTTCATTCAAAGTCAACATATGCCTCTAGATAAGTTCTCTTTGTCTTTTTCCTCAAAAGGAATACCCTGTGTTAAGTATAAATCTATCTTACTTCAATCTTTTTTTTGGTAACTATAAACTTTATTACCAGATATGTCAATTTGTACTAGATTAGAATTCTGGATATGGACATGTTCCATTCACCTAAGTCCTACAAAAACTCAAAATAAACTATTTATAATCTAGGTTAGAGATAAAAATTAAGATGCTGCATATAACCAGTTAATCTAGGTATCATGCTAGCTTTATGATGGATCTTTTGTGTAATTAATCTACTAATCATGATTGTGGTCCTTTCTTTTTGTTGGAAAATTATGAGGTTCCTCTCCTGCCATATATAGTATATTGTTGCTGCCAATGCCATTCTGTAAACATCTGCCCTAATAGATTTTCTTGTAGCATGCCCTATGGCCCATTCCAGTTCTTCATTCCAAACTTCACAACCTCTATTAATGAGTAGCTAGTTGAGCATCTTTCACCATATTTGTTTTGAGAAGCTACAGGAGATAAACAAGTGCTGATGTGTTTCAAATTCTGCCTTGCATAATGCACATACATCATCTTCAATAATTGCCCAATTACTTAGTCTGTCCTTGGTGTACAACCTTCAATGTATAGCCACATATAATGCAAACAGCCATTTAGGACTACCAAGATTGTTACAGGTCAATCTCTTCCAGGATACCTTGTTGTACTCCCCTTTTAGAAATTGATACATTTTCTTAATGCTGAAGTTGGTTTCCTCCATGATCTTAAATATTTACAGGCCCCTTTCTATTAACCATTGTCCTACTTTCAGAATTTTCTTCACCATCTATGATGCTTGCTTGATTTCAACTCCCTATAGATCCTTACCCTTTACATAAAAGGTATGAACCCATACAATCCATAATCAATATTTCTTCTTGTAGAGGTTCCACAAATGTTTTAAAATAGTTGCTTTGTTCCATACATACATGTCTGTGATGTTAAGCCCTCCAGCAGCCTTTTGCCAACACAGTGTCTCCTAGGAAATGAGTGCTTTCCATTTACCTTGTTTTTCACCATTCTATAAAAATCTCTTACACATTGACTATTTTTTTTAAAACTTTCTTAGGCATTAGGAATATTTGAGACCAAAATCCCTGCATGGCTGAAAGGACACTATTCACCAACTGGAGCTTTCCTGCATAGGATCGAAATTTAACTGTAGTGATTTTTTCCATTATTCTGTCTATGAGAGGTTGTCATTGGCTTATGGATAGCTTCTTGGTACTCAGATGCACCCCAAGGTATCTAAATGGAAGATTTCCTTTACTAAAACTTGTATCTTTTGTGTAATTAATCTACTGATCATGATTGTGGTCCTTTCCTTTTGTTAGAAAATTATGAGGTTTCTCTTCTGCCATATATAGTATATTGTTGCTGCCAATGCCATTCTGCAAACATCTTCCCTAATAGATTTTCTTGTAGCATGCCCTATGGCCCATTCCAGTTCTTCATTCCAAACTTCACAACCTCTTGTAATGAGTAGCCAGTTAAGCATCTTTTGCAATATTTGTTTTGAGAAGCTATAGGAGATAAACAAGTGCTGATGTGTTT
This sequence comes from Solanum bulbocastanum, assembly GCA_037074985.1. Taxonomy (NCBI): domain Eukaryota; kingdom Viridiplantae; phylum Streptophyta; class Magnoliopsida; order Solanales; family Solanaceae; genus Solanum; species Solanum bulbocastanum. Next base: position 18,383,891 of record CM073605.1, on the reverse strand, counting down.
CAACTTCTGCCTTGCATAATGCACATACATTATCTTCAACAATTGCCAGTTACTTAGTCTGTCCTTGATGTACAACATTCTATGTATAGCCACATATAATGCAAACACCCATTTAGGACTACCAAGATTGTTACAGGTCAATCTCCTCTAGGATACCTTATTGGTACTCCCCTTTAAGTAATTGATACATTTTCTTAATGCTGGAGTCGGTTTCCTCCATGATCTTAAATATTTACAAGCCCCTTTCTATTAACCATTGTCCTACTTTCAGAATTTTCTTCACCGTCTATAATGCTTGCTTGATTTCAACTCCCCATGGATCCTTGCCCTTTACATAAAAGGTATGAACCCATACAATCCATAATCAATCTTTCTTCTTGTAGAGGTTCCACAAATGTTTTAAAATAGTTGCTTTGTTCCATACATACATGTCTGTGATGTTAAGCCCTCCAGCAGCCTTTTGCCAACACAACGTCTCCTAGGAAATGAGTGCTTCCCATTTACCTTGTTTTTCACCATTCTATAGAAACCTCTTACACATTGACTATTTTTTTTTAAAACTTTCTTAGGCATTAGGAATGTTTGAGACCAAAATCCCTGCATGGCTGAGAGGACACTATTCACCAACTAGAGCTTTCCTACATAGGATCGAAATTTAACTGTCCATGTAGTGATTTTGTTCCATTATTATGTCTATGAGAGGTTGGCATTGGCTTATGGATAGCTTCTTGGTACTCAGAGGCACCCCAAGGTATCTAAATGGAAGATTTCCTTTACTAAAACTTGTATGCTGCAATATTTTTGTTGTATTTCCTCTGACACTCCTCCAAAATATACAAAAATCTTAGCTTAATTAGCTATCAGTCTAGAAATCCTTGAAAAAATGTTAAAAACATTCATACAATAAGGTGGTAGAAGCAACATCTCCTCTACTAAACAACAAGAGATCATCAGCAAAGCTTAACTTTATAATGTGTTGTCTGTGACTTTTAGGATAGTATTTGAATGTTGGTTTGTCTTTTAGAGTCTTCAGTAGCCTGGTGAGAGAATCCATAACAAGAATAAAAAGATACGGTGACATAGGATCCTCTTGTCTCACCCCTCGTTTTGCTTGGAATGCTGGACTAAGACACCCATTTATCATGATTGAATATTACACTGTCCTTACACAATTCATTACCCAACCTACAAACTTTTGTGGAATCTACATTCCTACTAAAACCTCCTCTAGGAATTGCCATTCCATGGAATCATATGCCTTTTGCATGTTAATTTTAAACATGCACCTTAGAGAAATTCCTTTTCTTCCATACCCTTTGACCGATTCATGACTCATTATCACATTATCATGCAACATTCTACCAATTACAAAAGCAGCCTAACTTGGGTCCACTAGATATTCCATTACTGTGTGAAGTCTTTGTGTGAGCATTTTTGAAATGATTTTATACAAGATATAGACAAATGATCCTTGATAAAGGTAGGGTGTTGTGTTTTAGGAATAAAAGTGACATCAGTCTTGTTCACAGGACCATACAGTTTATTTGTTTGGAAAAAAATTAGGATAGCTGAAGTTACCTCCTCCCCTATGTCTAGTCAGGCTGTTTTGAAGAAGTAAGCATTAAATCCATCCTCTCCTAGGGCTTTAGAGTCCCCGATACTACCCAATGTTGCCTTGACATCATCTGCAGTGAAAGGTTGAATAAGCTTGAGCTATTGTATCTTGTTGAGTTTGTATCCAACTTTGAATACCTCAGGTTGAGCAACTGGCATGTGCCTAGTGTTCTGCCCTAGTAGCTTTTGGTAGAATCCCACAACTTCCTGCTTTATTTCATTCACTCTTCTAATGATTGTGACATCCTCTTTTGTTAGCATTGTGATTTGATTATTTGTCTTCCTGTTTTTCATACTAGCAAAAACAAATAAGCAGTGTTATCATCCCCTAATTTGAGTCATTGCACTCTTGACTTCTGCTTGTAAATGCTCTCTTCTATTTGACTCCATTTTATCAGTTTTGTTCTCAGTAGCTTCTCCTCTTCTATCATGTTTTCTTGCACTGTAACTACCCTCATGGTGTTTTGCATGAGTATAAGTTCCTTCCTGATTCTTTGCACTCTATCAGCAACACCCATAAACTCATTTGTGTTCATTTTCTGTATTTCTCTTCTTATCAATTTCAGGTTCTTCCAGGTTCCTTTCAAACTACCTTCTTTTATCTACCAGCCTGCCTAAACTCCTTCCTTGAATTTTTGGTGTTTAAATAAACAGTTGTATAATCTGAATGGTCTTTTTTGTGTGTCCATTTGCTCCTCTACTATCAACCCCAATGGTGAATGATCTGAAAATAGTGGTTCCATGGCCATGACTTGTGCTGGCATTATACCCATCCATGCAACATTGGTTATTGCTTTGTCAATTCTACTATACATATGTCCATTTGTCCAAGTGTATTCCATTCCTCCTATATGTAATTCTGCCAGGTTGCAATCCATTATGCACTCCCTAAAATCCCTTGTCTCTATATCTTGTACTTGACTCCTAACTAGTCTATCTTCATATGATAAAATAGAGTTAAAGTCCCCCATAATCAACCAAGGTTCATTGATGTTGTTATTTAGTTGTTTAATTGTTGTCCACAAAGGTATTCTAGTAGTTAATGTGTTGAGACCATAGACGGCAGTAAACTGAAACTGAATGTTACTGTTTTTGATCTTCACCAGCCCATGAATACATTGATTTCTATCCTCCTTTTTAATAAAAGTAACTTTATTTGGATTCCATATCACCCATATCCTCACTCTCACATTATTACTTTCATTTGTGCACCAGTTCCATCCTGCCATGTTTTTCCTAATAATAAAACTTGATTTATCAGCTCTAACTCTATGTTCATAAATAAGTTTAACTTTAGTCCTTTTAACAAACATCCTCAAGTCATTGTCTTTAACCTCTTGGTTGAGGTCTCTCACATTACATGCTACTATCATATATATATATATATAAAAGGGGTTTTATTGGTACCTCCCTACTTGCCCCACCTGCTTCTCCACTCTGTTGGCCTGCATTGTAACTTTGTTCCCATGTATCATTAATAGTAGCAATATGTTTATCCCTTTTTGTGTTACTCTTGTGTCTTACATTTTATCATCCCCCCTACTCTTGCACTTCATCCCCTTGTTGATGCTCTATCTCTTCCTGCATTTTTTCTGTATCCTGCCCTATATCATTGTTCTGCTCTTTCTCTCTATTATTAATAGGAACCCATTCTTTTTTCTTACATTTATTCAATCATATCTTCTGTACATGTGCATCTGGCTTTTCTACACACGAATGTCCTACTTGGAGACACTTCTGGTAGAATATAGGCTTCCACTCAAAACATACTTGTTTTTCTAACACTTTCCCCTTAGGATCATGAATTTTAATCACTTTTGGAAATGGTCTTGGGATATCCACTTCAACTAGTATTCTTGCAAATGAAATCCTATTCACTTGGGACGTACATTCATCTGCATGCAGTGGTTTCCCTAAGATACTTCAAATTTTACTCGGTACCACTGCAGTTGAGAGGAAGGTTTGGAAGTTTAACCCACAATGGAATAGTGGTCAGTATCTCCTCCTTAAAATTAAATTCATGCCCATGGTTTCATTATAATTGGCCTTTGCATTAGATAGTGAGGCCCTGAACATAGTACCGTATCCCTCGCTTCCTCATTCACAAATCTCGCCACAAAATATCCATTCTTATGGTATAGTATTACAGGTTTAATAGTGAAGGTACCTTGTTCAAGTATGAATCTCTCCATAGCTCATATAGATGGTGCAGTGCCTATCAAATATACTACAAATGAAGGGGGCCATTTTTCATTATCTCTAGCGACATCCTCTTCCAAAATTTCCATTACTTTCTCTCCATCAATGATTACTGGGGAAATATAGTTGAGGTTCATACCTTTCTGCCAATCGATTTGTAACAAATAGATTGGCCCAAGGTGTCGTTGTTGCTACTCCATTTAGCTCAAGTTTCCTCTGAGTTGCTACTGAGGGTTTTGCCTGCGTTACTGTTCCATTGGTTCCTACCGGCGTTTTGTTTTTCCCAGCTCCACTTCCACTCTTCTTAGCTAATTTCGACCATTGTTCATCCCTAATCAGTTGTCCCGATTGAAACTCCTTCAGGTGTTTGGAGTTGGGGTTCCGTAATCTTCCTCCTATCAGTTTGATATGTGCCTGCATTTGAACTACTCGCAATACCCTGAGTTATTTCTTCCTCGCGATTTCACTATGTCTCCCTGTGTGGTCGTCCCCTCCCCATTCTGGCGAACTGCAAGTTATTGCACACTAACGTACGCCAGAGCTTTACTTCAATCATTTAGTATTCTCAAATCTAACATTTTTAGTCCCTTTCAATTAATCTAGTTTCAAAGAAAATCAAAAAGGTTGCAAAGCTCGCGACGGTTTCCCCAAAAGGCAAAGTTGAGTACCTGAGTCGATATGGCATTGATCAAGGACCGAAGACACCTGGGATCTTTTCCCAAAATAAACTTGTGTGAAGGAATACGATAAAGCCTCTTAAGTCATGAGAAAATTTTAGAAAGGGAAATTCGTTCTCCAGGAAATCAATTGCACCATGGCATTTAGTAGTACAAGAACATTAAGGTCTCTGATTAAAAAACATGAAGTTTTAGAAAAGTGGTTTAGCCAAGGATTTGAGTTAGAATTTGACAAATTGGTCGAAAGTATGGTCAAGTCATCAGAACATTAAGGCCGCAAACCACCTACCACTTTTAAACTAACAATTTTCTCTTTCTTTTGCTCTACAATGGTATAAAAGAAAGTGCAGTATTACAAGTTATAAAGATAAAACATCACAAAAGAGGTTTTCAAAAGTCTTCACATTTTTTGGTGTTTCATCACATGCTATTTGTATTTTTCTCAATTCAAAATCTTCAAGTAATACGTCCGATCTCATTCCCTCATTGGGAAAACACCTCCTAGTTGGAAAAATCATGTGCAAAACACATCAATATTTCATTCATGTGCAATATGCACCAGTCTTTCATTCATGTGGAATACACACCAGTCCTTTATTCTTTAATATGCACCATATACTTATCTTGGGAAATATGCATCAGTCTTTCATTCATGTGCAATACGCACCATATTCATACTTTGGATAATATACCCCAAACTTATGTCGATCAACAAGGACAATAATTCCCATTTGAAACCCTTAGGGCAATATGCCTCATTATCCTTTTTCTTCTTAGGGTTATATGTCCTAGTTTGAGATTCTCATATCTTTTCTTTTCCTAGAAAAAGCACAACTTGTTCGGAGTTTTCATTTTGTAACATTAAGTTTTTAGTTTCTATCTCCAACTCAAGTCAAACATATGCATTTGAGAATGATCCTTAATATGCCAAGAGAGCATCAATATCAATCTTAAGAATGATGCACAAAGCAAGTGAAAGATCAACATAAAACCCTAAGAAGACGCATCAAGTAGGGATCTTGTAACTCCTTGAATGCAGTGAAGCATAGTTCCCTAGGTCTTTTTTTATATTTTAATTATAGACAAGATGGTGACAAACAACAACAAGCAACTTTTTGAATTCTATGTTCGATAGTTTCGGCTATCGAATTTTCACGAACTACACTAACCTAATTTCTTTCTAGCCAAGGATATGTACGGAACCTCGAAATCAAGGTTTGTCATATTTTTCAAAATTGCTTTCAATGGAGTTTGAAATAATAAAAAAATTAGCCATTTTTTTCACTTTCTTTGGTTGAAAATCTCTTCATTACTCCAAGCAAAGAGGGGCATGTTGTGAACACCTAATTTTTGTCGTATTTAAATTACCCCTAGAATATATATATATATAAGGTCATTTTTCGTATTTAATAGTTATTTGAATTTTTTTTGTGTCTTTCTATGTTAAAAATTGAATTGGCCCAAAGGACTCATCAATTTTTATTGAATTGGGCTAATTTGAATCCAATTCTGATAGCCCAATCAATTTCAAACCCAATCCAATAAATGGCTCAAATTTAATCTCTACCATTCATAATTTATTGATCCAATGACGCTCATTTGACCATTTCACAAATACAAAGACTTCAAAAATCAGAATTTTTGCCCTAATATTTTTTAAAATTTTTCCTCTCCCCCTTGTATTCCCAACCGCCATCGCCATTGCCGGCCGACGGCCGCCTCCATCGTCGCCAATAAATTACTCCAAAATTTCACCACTTCTTCCTTCCACCCTTCTCTATATAAATCCACAATTCATTTACTCTTAGTTCTAGCCAAACTTCATAGATATAAGAAGATCAAACACAAATCATCACTTATGTTTTTTATTGATGGAGTTTCAATCATCTCCATCCTATACCCCTTACATAAATGTGTAGAGCTATCCATGAGTTATCTCTGGATATAAGTTTCATGTCAATACTCTATCAAAACAAAAAGTATTAGTTGAGTTTTTCTTCGATCCATTTTCACCCTAAAATCTATATCAATATTTTCATCCTCTCACCCTTTATCCAACTCTGCCACAATCACTACATTTTCAACCACATAAGTCATTTTATTGTGGGATTATGTGTTTTCTTGTTAGTTTTTTTTTTAACATTTAGTTTGCTAGTTTTGTTTGAATTTATTTTTTATTTTTATCTCTTATTTATTTTATAGATTAGATGTTTGAATTTTATGTTAGTGGACCAATTTACTTTTTTGTTTTGGGTCTTAATGATTAGAATCAAAGAATCAAACGAGTTCTACCTAATGGACATTAAAATTTTGAGATGGTCCATTTAACTTTTATTCAATCTATATATATATATATATATATATATATATATATATATATATATATATATATATATATATATATATAATCTGGGTGATGTGACACCTCTCAATGGCCACCATTCACATTTTTCTTTTTTCTCAATTTTTTGAATTTTATTATTTATTCTCTATTTATATGCTATATTAAAAGGTTAAAAATAACTTTAAAATTATATTTTCTCCATCATTTACTCTCCTTTATATTTCATAATTTTTTTCAGTTTATGAAACCCAAAAGGCTATCATTAATCCTCCAATAACTCTACCTAAATGGTTACTCTACAAAATAAAATGATTTTTTATCTTCCTTGTGTTTAATTCTCATGACTTCTCCTATAATTATATAAGTATCAGAAAAACATGCTACATTTGACAAAAATTGCTATCATCTCAATGATTTAGGTTATTATGGTTAAATATTTTTGTTTTCATGTTTGTTTATATATATATATATATATATATAAATTTTCATATTTTACATGGACTAATATATTTCAACCTATCAAGTCCAACTTCTTATTTTACAAGTAACTATTTAAAGGAGCATGTTAGAGAAGCACAAGATGGATCAAGATTCGAGACTAAGGAAAATAGAGCTTCTATATATTATAATAATGTTGGATACGAAAAAGATGATGTGGCACCTCTCAATGACCTCTATTAGTATTTATCTATTTTGTCAATTTTTTGAGCTTTTATCTCCTTTTAATTACAAATTAAAAATGTATTCATGATTATTTTTTTTAAAAAAAAAAAAGACATTTAACTCCTATAATCTATATATATATATATATATATATATATATATATATATATATATATATATATATAAGCTAAATATAATCTAGGTGATGTGGCACCTCTCAATGGCCATCATTCACATTTTTCTTTTTTCTCAATTTTTAAAATTTTCTTATTTATTCTCTATTTATATGCTATATTAAAAGGTTAAAAATAACTTTAAAATTATATTTTGTCCCTCATTTACTCTTTTTTATTTTTCATGATTTTTTTCAGATTATGAAACCCAAAAGGCTATCATTAATCCCCAAATAACTCCACCTAAATTGTTACTCTACAAAATAAAATGATTTTTTATGTTCCTTGTGTTTAATTCGCATGACTTCACCTATCACTATATAAGTATTAGAAAAACATGCTACATTTGATAAAAATTTGTATCACCTCAATGATTTAGGGTATTATGGTTCAATATTTTTGTTTTAATGTTTTTTTATATATGTAAATTTTCACATTTTACATGGACTAATATGTTTCAACATATGGAGTCCAACTTCTTATTTTACAAGTAAATGTTTAAAGGAGCATGTTAGAGAAGCGCAAGATGGATCAAGATTCGATACTAAGGAAAAGACAACTTCTTATCAATATTAGAGAAGTGATGCATCCTTTTTTTATAATCAATTTTATTTATTTATTTTATAATCTCTTCTACAATTCTATTTATTTATTATTGTACAAAAGTAAATATGTCAATTAGTATTTCATCCTCTCATTTCTTATATATAAAGAAGAAACATATAGAAGGTGATGTGGCGCCTCTTTATGACCTACATATATTTATATTTAGGAATTTATCTTTTATCTCCTTTTTTAGGCTTTTTTCTTATTTAATCAATTATGTTATTGTAAAGGTAATTACTTAATTTATTGTACATAAATATTTCATTAGTAGGGGAACAATTAATAAAAAAAAAAAAAAAAAAAGCTCTTCATCTGTCAATTTACAAGGACTAAAAATATCTATAATTCACATCTCTCTAATTTTAACTCTTAAAAATTTTATATTTTTTTACCTTCTCGAAATTACAAAATAATAATATAATTTTAATATTTTAAATTCCTCTCTCTTTATTATTTAATTACTTAGAATCAATCTATATATCTATATGTATAATCTATATCTATATATTAGAATATATATATATATATATATATATATATATATATATATATATATATATATATATATATATATATAACGTGTTATGTTTATAAAAAACACTCCTTTAATTTTCTTTATTTATGTTACATATGTTATGTTAGAAAATTAATTTTCTTTAACTCTTTTAATTATGAGAAAAACTCAAAAGTCCCTTATTTAATTACTATTTTCTCACGCGATTGCATCCATTCCATTCAAGCTAATTGTTGCTCTTAAATAACCTATAAATGGGTTCTTTAAAATTTCAATTTTTTTTAATCTTTGGTGACCTATTATAAATATATATTTTGCAGACCTTTATTAACCATTATTGCTCTAATAACATACTTATAGTGAAAATGTATATCACCAAAATAATGTCATTCACTATTTTTTATCTCCATGTGATGAGTAACAAAATTTATGTATAGCACCAATATTTTTCTTGTTGTGTTATCGCAATTCATATTATTTAAAATTTAATTGTAGGTTTGATTTAGTTTTCAAAATTAATGATAGACTTGGACGTTTGTATTATCTTTTCGAACAAAATATAAAAGAGCAAAATAAACTTATTGATTATTTATAATATTGAGGTATTAGACAAAAATTAAACCACAAGTTAATAGAGATTTTTTACTATCGCGGGAAGAGGGAATAGTTTACTAGATAATGAATAAAAGAAATGAGACTCTCTAAGGGGCAATGCAGTCTTTTTGGATTAATATTATCTTGAAAGAAAAAAAAAAAAAAAAAGGGGAACCCATCGGTGGCCCCCTAAACTTGGCACCAATTTTCATTTAGACACCTCAAGTAGGCTTTTTTCATTTTAAACACTTCAAGTAGGGGTCCGTTGTATAATTTTGACACTTTTTGTATTTTCAAAATCACATATTAAGTGTGTACATCCAGACGCAAGAAGAAGAAGAAGAAAAGAGGTGAGGTCATGGGGTTTGGGATCTGGAAAAAAGAAAGTAAAATTGAGTCTTTAAAAAATAATTAAAATTTTCACGTGTCACATATCAATTCGTTTATTTTCCACATAAGAACGTCTGGATGTACGCACTTAATATACGATTTTGAAAATACAAAAAGTGTCAAAATTATACACCGGACCCCTACTTGAGGTGTTTAAAATGAACAAAGCCTATTTGAGGTGTCTAAGTGAAAATTGGTGTCAAGTTTAGGGGGCCACCGATGGGTTCCCCCAAAAAAAAAATATTTCATTGGTCATCTTGGATGGCACACTGGGAAGACAAAGGGTCTTGTGCATGCATTCATTCTTAAATTTTCATGAAAGAATGGTGCTTCATCTTCTACACCTATTTAACATCCCCTTCTTTCATTTGAAAAAAAAAAAAAAAAAGAAAGAGCACAAAAGAAGGGAGTACAAGATACTTAGATTAACAAAAGAGAGAAAAAAAAATTTAGAGTAAAAAGGGAAGACTTAGAAAACAAAAAACGATTTTCATTTTTGTTTATTTGTGATTTCAACTAGTATTGCTTTCATTGTTGTTTGTCATCACTATTCTTAGGTATTTCTCTTTACAATTTACAATGTAATTTATAAGTTTACAATAGGGGTGTCAAAAATGAACTCAAACATTGGTAACCCGCTCAACCTGCCCAAAATTTTAAGAGTTGGGCTCAATCTCAACTCATTCGAGTCTAACCCGTTTTAAGAGAATCCTCAATTGAGCCCAATTCAATCTCCAATATCAACTCGTTTTAAAACTCTTTACTAAGATATGTTCCTATATTAAAGGTATGAATTATTATCTATTCAACATCTTTTAGGATTTATCTATCTATTTGTTACTTTTTTTGAAAAAAAAATCTTGAGCTGAAATTCGAATTGTGATTATAAAAGTTAAATATCACTATGTTAAAATTATTGAGATTAATCGGGTCAAATTGGGTGGGTCAAAATCCAACGCGTCTTTTAGCCCATTTGAACCCAATCCATTTGAGCCCAAAGTAAACTTGAGCGGGTCAAGATCCAACCAGATTTCTATTCGAACTCATTTTAATATCTCCAATTTCAACCCAACCCGCTCATTTGACACCCCTAGTTTACAAAGAATGAAACATGTTTCTTTTGTGCTTGATTAATTATTTATATTAAGTTTTGTTTTAATTAATTAAGCATGTTTTGATATTTGACATAATTATATTTTATTGTCAAGTACATTGTGTTCTTTCTGTTGATTTGATTATCTTTATTTTATTTTTTTTAAATTTTGAATATGGAGATAATACATAGATATATGGTTTACTAAGGAAAGAGTTTAAAAGGAAAATAAAATATTCAAAGTCCATTTTTTTTTCGTATAATAGGTTCTGAAAATTTATTTTTTAAAAAAGATTGTTTTCGCAAAAAACGTAAATCTAGTAATTTTTGCAAAAACACGGATCTGGTTGTTAACACATTCTTTTTTCTTTTTTTTATTAATAAAGCTTATTTTTTTTGTCTTAAATAAATATGTAAGAATGATTTTTTAAGAAAAAAATGTAAATTCGGCTATATTTTGATTAGTATTCTAATTCAGATAAAATTGGTTATTTTTTCTTGCATAAAATTTTATGTGAAATAAATATTAATTATATTGAGTTTCCTTCACTATCTCAAAAAAGGGGTTGTGACAGTTGGAACAATACCCAATCCATGAATCCGTCTAGGGTGATCGGGATCAAGTACTATATCAAGTACATCATTAGGTGAGACTTTGGTAATACTTTTGTCCTTTGACTTTGAAATTATTCAATTTTCTTTTGTAGAGAAGAAAAACAGACATGAGCGACATGTTAAGTTGGTAAAAATTAGAATAACTTCAATTTAGAAATTTAATTAATTAAACATCACCATAATTTGTCAGTGGTACATATAGAATAGTTATAAGTTCTAAACATAAGCAAATTGCTAGACAATTATAGAAAAGAAATCAATGATTTTACTTCCTTCATTTTAAAATAAGTGATGTTTTTACTTTAAATACACTCCTTAAAAAAATTATGTTTACGCTATCGTACCTTTAATTAAATATTTCAAAAAAAAAAAAGATTTAAAACTCTAGGTATTAAAATATGGATAAATTATATTTTTTTTAAAAAATATTTTTGAAATATATAAAATATCATATATTTTGAAATTGGGAATATAAGTTTGAAGTATGGCAATCGTATCGCATTTATTGTCATCTATATTATTATTCTCGAATCCCTTTTTTGTAAGGACAAATTACAATAATACACACATTTCGTTTAACTTATTTCTATTATTCCCTATTACTTTTAACAATCTCCAAAATCTCTTATTTCTTTAATATATCTGAGCTGCATATTAATGTATCCGAGCCAGTATTTAATATATTCGAGCTACATACTATGTATTCGAGCTAGTTTTTAATGTATTCAAACCAGTATTTAATATATCCGAGCTACATATTATGTATCTGAGCTAGTTTTTAATATATCCGAGCTACATATTAATGTATCCGAGAAAGTATTTAATGTATTCAAGTTGCATATTAATGTATCCGAGCTTTAATTATTATATCCGGTGTTTTTAATTTTCAAGGATTAATGTAATTAAAAAATTATTAGGGATAGATTGTAATTTCATATTAAAACTATGAGATTTATGTAATTTACCTTTTTTTTAATGATGAATTGGGATGATAACATTATCAAATGTTTATTATGCATAATTATTTTGTAACTTGTATACATGTAAGTTCGATGTACAATTAATTATTGCTTATGCCTACTGCTAAAATTAGTTCAGTATTTATAGTCGTACGTGTACTCGAACATAAATACTCAAAATTCCAATTTGACATTTTAACATTAGAAGGATAGTACATTCTATTCTTCTACTTTTATTTAACCTCATCATATTAAAATTAGATGTTCAATTTTAAAAAATTAAGAGAATTCTATGTTTTATAATTAGTAATGTTAGTTTATAAAATAAACCTCTAACAAATAAATAATAAAGAGTGTTAATTGTCAAATTAATATGAATCAAGTAAAATAAAACGAGTGAATATGAATTTGAGTTTTTTATATTGATAAGTGATATAACCGACTTGATAATATAATACTTATTATATCAGTAATAATGACTACTTAATTGGTAATTTTTTTTAAAAAAAATTTCAAAGGTTCCCTCATACTTAATTGGTAATTATTTTTGTTATATTAACAATAGCTAATATTTATAAAATAAATTAACTTGAAAATATTTTAGAAATATTTTAATTGGGTAAATTGATGGCAACGTCACTGCACACTGAAACACAAAAAGGCAAAGTAGACAAAAAGAGAAAAAAAAATCCCACTCCCACATAATCGACCCCAGAGCAAAAGCTTTACTAACCAAGTACACACAGTAGCGTAGCTAAGTCTTTGTTTGAGGGTTCTTATATATTGTTTCATAATTGATCATATTGTATTTTATTGTGTTGTATAGTATCATATTATATTGTTTTAATGAATACAATGTTAAGGTAGATTATATTGTTCTATATCTTTACATAATGTCACACATTCATAATTTGAATAATAAACATACAAGAAAAGTAGGATACGAGATAGAGCTACTATGAAAATGTAGGATAAAAGATGAAATATGATTATTAAATGATAAATAAAGAAAAAGATAATTAATAAAGACAAAATTGAGAAGAAAATATTAAGGTAATAATGCGTTCACACTAAATCGGTCGTTACATAGAATGAATTTAAACGATAGAATACAATAAAATTTAAATAACAATCAAAACAAACATTGTATTCAAACATTAGAATACAATAAAATTGTATTTAAACAATTTACAAAATATGTAAACTTCTCTCTCAGTACAGTTAGGAGCAACCAAGGTGTTGGCCTTGATAAGGTCTAGTTTTTTATTGTGTTGTATATTCTAAGTCCACTTCTTCCAAAAGGAAAGACTTGTGTGACAGGCCTATTTGGAAAGTCACCCGTAATTCTAACATGTTTTGTTTTTATTGAGAGTATCGAGATCACTTGCTATGTCATGTGGCAGGTCAAGGGTGTATATAATCACTCTACTGTGTACTTAGTTATGTGGCAGGTCCGGGTGTATATAATCACTCTACTTGCTACGTCATGTGGCAGGTTGTGATAAGAACCCTTAGTTAAGAGACTTACTGTGAGAAAGATCTTTAGTCAAGCTAACACATAGCAAAACAACAAGAATGCAAAGGCATAAAAATCAAGAGTCAAACTTGCTTCAAGGAGATGAGAACATCAAGTTTCCACAAATTTCAAATGCTTTGACAATTTCTTTCATTATTTCTCTCCAACTCCTACAAACACCAGCACAAGCAGCCACATTTTTTTTTGGACGCCAATCAGACGCCTCAATCGTCATTAGTACATGGTCAGCAACTATCAGGTGAATTGAATGTTGATAAAAACAGAAAGCTAAATTGGTCCTAGAGGAAGGCAGGAGTAGGAGTATAATGTGAGGCTTTTGTGAAGATTGATTGATTCTTGCTTAATTATTTTACAAATGGTTGTCTTCTATTTATACTACTAACAAGGGTTAACATATTATTAATAATTGTTATGTGAGTACCTTTTGGAAAAGCAGTTTTCATAATTGCGGGAGTTATGGGGAAGCTTGCCACAAATCCTCTATACATCCCTATCATCTTAAAAATATAGTTAGACATGCTCAACTCTTGTGTGGACAGTATTTTTGATGAATCCCTAATGGTACTTCATTGTATATTATTTTGCTTAGCTTCAATCTTTTAGTTACACTAATTTCTGGACACGTATGTTGCACGTGTGTTTTATGTAAATTTTATCACGATTACAAGTCTATGGAAAAAGGCATCTAATGAGTAATAAAAGAAACAATCATATCATATATACATAAAAAAAAAAAGATCCTAGATTGGGTAACGTGACGCAACTAGAACGCAGGGAAATAGATTTATCTTTTCATACAAGTTTTTGCCAATTTCTTCACATAATTTTTTTACAATTCCTCCTAGGAGGTGTGATACAAAAAGCGACACCACAATTTTCTTTTTATTCCTTCTCTCTTCTTTTTGTTCTCCTTTGTTCTTGTGTATTAAAATATCCCCTCTCTATTTCCTTCCTTCATTCCTCCTAGGGAGAAAACGACTCAGGTATGCTTAAAATATCATAGAGTAGCTCATTAAATCTTGAATCAAGCATGGGTTAGAAAATCTTTCACCAATCCTTAATATGTGACAAAACCATTTCTCAATTTCATAGATGCTTATCTAAAAACAACCAAGTTCATAAAATTTTTCTTTTCATAATCATGCATAACCTTCATGAAAACAACATTTATAGATTCATAGTTTCTTCATAAATTCATGTCTTTGATGTATGGGTTCATGTGATATCAATTGAAAAATATGTAATTGAATCAAAACAGTCATAATAAGATCAAAATCAAACAATTGACTCAACACAATTAGAACCATGAGGTATTGAGTGAAAACCTAATCAAATTGATGAAAATGAACTTGAAGAATTGAGAAACCTTTGGGGCTCAATGGGTGAATGGAACCTATTGATGAAATCCTACATACCTTGAGGATCAAAACCCAAAAGCAATGGTGAAAAAGAAGACTTGATTTGGAAACCCTAGCTTCTTCTTCCTTGAACTGGAGAGAGAGTTGAGGAAGATGAATGTGGATGTGAATTGGGAATTTGAGTGAACGAGAGATTTGGGGTAGTTTTAGGGGTAGAAGGGTAGTTATAGGACTTAGAAAAATGGGTAAAACGACATAGTATAAGCATTTAATGCATAGGAAAAGACCCAAATACCCTTTAAAATAATTGTCAGAGGGTTCCTACTATTTGAACCTACTGTCCGTAGAACTTCCTATGGTCTGCATTGGTCAACCATAGAACCAACTTTAGAAACACAAAATTCACCTTACTTTCCACGAGACCTTTCTATGGTACGTCTAAATTCCTAAGGTCTGTAGAACCCATTGGTAAAAATCCAAGTTTATGTTTAAAATTTCACTAAGTTTGGAACCTTCCTACGACTCGTCAACCTTCATATGGTTCGTCCTGCTAATTCGTAGGTCAACCTTCAGAAACTTGAAATTTCAAAAACTCATCTCCAAGTCTACGACTCTCTTCCTACGACTAGTAGAGTCTTCTATGGTTCGTAGGTTGGATTCATAGAACCTACTTCAGTGCCAAAAATCTGTAGTTTCCTTTTCCTTTCGACTTTCAACTTTCGGGGTGTTACAACCATATTGTGGTATGTATGATAAACATTATAGAACAGATTTATTATATGTGCAACTAATTTTTATTTCATTGTATATTATAGTCATGTGGTCATTGGGTCATCTAGGAGAATGTACCTTATTATTTTATTTGTGGCCTAATTAATGTAAAGCCCATAAATAATATCTAATAAATAGTAGACCTCATTCGTACACCGATTATTTGTTTGGCGTAGTAGATACAATCTTAATTAACCTGTACAAATTGATTCTCCATCCTTCCATTAGCGTAACACATATTTTACACCTTTTTCATCATTGACGATTGTGGTAACGTAAGCTAGGGCAATCCAAGGCTGTAAACAAATAGTTTTGTTATATAATACCAATCTCTGTAATATTAATGTATTAAAGATTCTAATGTGCATTAAGTTTTTCTTACACACTAGCCTTAAAATTCGAAATAAAACATGCACTTTCTGAAATTGTCATATTTTTATACTACTAAAAATCAGTGTGACATAAATGTGTAAGCTAGGTTCACAATTTTGGCCAACTGTTTGCTTAATTTCTGACAAGGAGGATATCAACCATCAACAAATCCTTAACCATATATCGTGTTTAAATTAAGAAAGGTTGTTTGAATTATAGCCTCCTTAATTCAATAAAGGAACACGTACTAAATACCTGTTTCTTACATTTCAAAGTTGCAGTAAATAATTCTGCAAAATAATAATCAGTTCACAACTTCGTATTATTTATAACAACTTCAAGCAACACGACGATTAAATACATATGTAATCTAAGAAATTATAAACTCTAATCCCTTACTACCCAAGACAAAAACCCCCAGGTTTAAGTCTTCAAAGTTACTCCAACTTGTTAGACTTGTCCTACACTCAAAACTCAATTGTAGTCAATAACTTTTAACTACGATTTCAATACCATTTCTCACAATTTCGTAGCATTCCCAAGTAAAATACAAAACTCTCTCAAAACTCTTTGACAGTGTCCTGTCTAACTCTCTATGTAAGTGCAAAATTTTCTCCGAAGAAAATATTGCCCTATTTATAGACTTTGAATTTTTGAAAACCTTTCTCAACTTGAACTTGATTTACATATCTAATCATGCTTCCTACTTCATTCCATATTTGAAACCACATTCACGTCGTTATACTTCCTTCTTTGCTTATGCTTCCTACTAAGCCTGGCAACGGAACCGGGAGGTGCCGGTTCCGTCTCGGTTCCGGTTAGTCCCGGTTAGTACCGGTAATAGCCGGGTCCGGGAGGGGTAACGGGATGGAAATCGGGATTTACTGGTTAGTCCCAGTCCGGTTAGTCCCGGTTCCGGTCCCGGTCCGTCCCGGTCCGGTCCGGTTCGCGGGTTAATTTTTTTTTTTTTTTTTTTTTTGGCAATTAGCCGTTGAGAGCCGTTGGGCAACGGCTTTTGGGCCCCACCAACGGCTCTTTTCACCTCCCCACTCCCCTTTACACCACCCTACCCCCCAAACTTTTTTTAATACCCCAACATTCTAAAAACTACATTTTCATCCCTTTTTTCTACCTATAAATACTCCTAATCTTTAATTCTTTTCACTCACAATTCACAAATATTATCTTCTTTCTACTCTCTAAATATTATCTTCTCTCTACTCTCTAATCTCTTAATTCTCTTATTCTCGTTAAAATTATGAATTTGGTCTTTGGAAATTGGAGCTTCAAAATTCAACTTTCAATTTTCGGCTTTCGGTCATACACGTCTACTTTTTTAAGTAGACGTTTGGTACATTCGTTCCAACTCACTTTTTATTTAGTTATATAATTGTTTGCATTTAATTGTTTATTTTGTGAGTAATTAGTCTCTAGTCTCTACTTATTTAGTTATTTATTTGTTTAAAATTTTGCATTACATTTTTGTATTATATATAATTTACTACTTGTTATATTTGAATATGGATTTCGGTAAAAACAATGTTGAGAAGGGTAAAACAACAATAGTTGATTCGATCACTAATTTATGGAGCTCAAAATCCAAAAAAAATAAAAAAACCGGTAGTACGTCTAAATCTACAACTAAAAAAACTTCTCAATTAAGAATAAATACGGATGATTATACACATGTTGATGATAGTGTTTTTAATATTGATAGTAATAGTGGATTAGATCCTTATCATGAACATTTACAAAGAAGGTTTGGTAATTTTGATGAGGAATTACCTGAAGATGATGAACATGATGATGTTAATGATTATATTGATAGTTTTGATCATAATGTTGATGAATATGATGATGATGAAACTCAGCCAACTACGGCTATTCCCACTCCCAATCCCCCTTCCCCTCTCGCTCCCTTTCGTTGTCCTACTCCCATTCCCTCCGTGCATCCTAGGACTAAGGTAGAACGCGCTAAAAAATCAGTTGTGTGGCAATTTATGACTCAGAATGAAGATAAAACACAAGCTATTTGTAATAAATGTAAACATAGAATGAATCATAAAACTGTAGGAAAACAGGGTGGGACGGGACATTTGAGTAATCATTTAATGTCATGTTGTAAAAATGAATTTTTGCATGCTAAAGCTATAGCCGAAGCTAAAAAGAATGGTACCACCCTTCCTGAAAATGTAGGAGTAGAGGGCTCTAATATGGTCCAAACACAATTAAATCCTTCTAATGTTTCTGGCTCTAGTATACAACGGTCATATAGTAGAGAAAAAGATCTTGAAGAATTAGCTAAAATGATTGTTGTTATGGGTTTGCCATTTAGTTTTGCTGAAAATCCCGGTTTTATTCATTATATTCAAATTGTGTATAATCCACATTTTAAAGGTTTTACTAGAAATACAATTAAAAAGGCTATCTTTGATTATCAAGCTCAACATTTTCAATATCTTCGTTGTTTATTTTATTATAATAATTGTAAAATAGCTATTACTTCTGATATGGGTCGTAGTGTAAATGGTAATGATTATTTTACTATTACTGCACATTGGATTGATGAAAATTGGACACTGCAAAAAAGAATCTTAGGTTATAAATGTTGTGAAATGCATAAAACCGGTAGTTATATAGCTCAAACAATCATAGATGTTTTACAAAACTATGGAATTTGTGATAAAATAAGTAGTGTCACCTTAGATAATGCTTCTAATAATAGAACTGCTGTTGAAATACTAAAACCGTCTCTTTGCCCTATTTATATTGATGGTTTTCATGTTAGGTGTGCTGCACACATATATAATTTAATTGTTAGAGATGGTATATCAATGTATAATGATGGTTGCATAAAAGTTGAAACTGCGTGTCATTTTATTTTTAAATGTCAAGTTAAGTCTAGACGTAGAGATTTTGAAAATCGTTGTCGTGAATTTAATCTTCCACCTAGAAAAATTCCTAAATCAGTGTGTACTAGATGGAATTCTTTGTATGAAATGCTTGAAGTCGCTTATGAATATAGGAAACCTTTACAAATGGTTTGGAATGCTCATAATTCAAATATGACATATAGACTTGATGATAATGATTGGAATGATGTAAAAGAACTTATAGAATTTTTAAAAGTTTTTTATTTAACTACAAAAAAAATATCTGCACTTTATAATCCAACTATTTGCTCTGTTTTACCTAATATTTGTGCTATTTCTAGTAAATTTTATAAATTCAAAAATAAACCAAGATTTGAAGAATCTGTTAACAAAATGATTGAAAAATTTAGAAAATATTTTATTCCTATTCCTCAAATTTATTTAACTGCTTGTTTATTAAATCCACATTATAAAGATGAAGGTGCATCACGAATGGTTGATAAAATATATTTTAATTTAGGTATTGATAGTGAAGATGATGAAATACCTAGTTGTGAAGATGTTAAAGATAGTATAAAAGTTGAAGCTAGAAAATTATATGACTTGTATAATTCAAATATAATTAATGCAATACGTAATGAAGAACCTCAAAGTTCTAGGAGTAGATATAATAATGAAGATGATCTTGATGATATGATAGATTGTTATCTTGAGCTTTCTCATAATGATAGAAATGATTTTGATGCATATATTAATCAAAATACAGAACCTAATACTGTGGATCTTCTAAAATGGTGGAGCAATCGCGGCCAGGGATTTCCAAAGCTTCAACCAGTTGCTCGAGATGTGTTAGCTATTCAAGCATCTTCAGTAGCTTCGAAAGGCGCTTTTAGTGCAGCAAGATATCAAATTGGAGAGCATAGATATTCATTAGCAGCAGATAGCTTGGAGATATCAGTACTATTTCGAGATTGGATTAATGGCGAGAGAAGGAGTTATGGTCGTCCACCTTTACCGACCAAATTTGAAAACGACATTGATGAAATAATGCAAGATTTTAGTGACGATGGCATTGATGCAATGGAGGAACTAGCTAATCAACCAATTCCAGAGCATGTTACTAGAGAAATGTTAAAAGATTTAAAAAAAGATTTTCTTGGTAGCATGAACTATTAAATTTAAATGTCTATTAGTATGAGTATAATAATTCAAGGTCTAATTCAAACAGAACCCTTCCTAGAAGGTGGCTGTGTAGATTAGATTTTTTTAATACTCTACTAATATTTTGTAAATTGTAAGTTTGTAACTCAACGAGTCAACTTGTAGACTGTAGTCTTGTACTAAATAGTTAATATTAATAAAAGTGTAGGCTATTCGCCTTAATTTTTTTTTATTATTGTCTTGATTCTTGAATAAGTTGAATTTAAATTTTCAAACTTTTAAAGTGTGAAATTTAAACTTTTATAGTTTTATAATTTTAAAGTTTGAATTTAAACTTTCAAACTTTTAAAGGGTGAAATTTAAACTTTTATAGTTTTATAATTTTAAAGTTTGAATTTAAATTTTCAAACTTTTAAAGGGTGAAATTTAAACTTTTATAGTTTTAAAGTTTGAATTTAAATTTTCAAACTTTTAAAGAGTGAAATTTAAACTTTTATAGTTTTAAAGTTTGAAATTTAAATTTAAATTTTCAAACTTTTAAAGTGTGAAATTTAAACTTTTATACTTTTAAAGTTTGAAAGTTTGTATTTAAAACTTTAAAAGTATAAAAGTATAAATTTTTAACTTTAAAATTACAAAAGTTTTAATATTATTTGAGTAATATTCTTATTTTTTAATTTTGATAATTTTTTTTTTTTTTTAAATATAGAAGACGGGACCCGGTTTCCGGTTCGGTCCGGTACCGGTCTGTTACCGGTCCGGGACGGAAATTGATATAAATTTCCGGAATTACCGGTTCCGGTCCGTCCCGGTTCCGGTACGGTTCCGGCCCGTGGTGCCCGGTTCCGTTCCGGTTCCGGTCCGTCCCGGTCCGGTAGTTCCGGTTCCGGTACCATTGCCAGGCTTACTTCCTACTTCGTAAAGACTCCTACTTGATTACGAAATCCTACTCGATTGCGACTTTGTACTCTTGAATATTTTCCTCATTCCAATCACATTAGATGAACTTAAATCACCTTGACACAACCTGTTCTATGCAACTTTGTCAATCTTCAAAACACTACCTTATTTTCACCTAACAAATTCTCCCTTTTTGATGATGGCAAATTTTTCAATCTCTGTATTGCATTGAACATTCGAACACACGCAGTCATGCAATCACACACAATCATGTAGCTTCCCCCTTTTGACATCAGACAAAAACTGAAAGAAGGATCTACACAGCCATATCAAGCAATAATAACACAGTAAACCATAACAAAGAAAAACCACCAAACTTAGTCATTAGTTACAAAAGAAATTAAGCAACAAAAACCATGATCCACAAAAGCCAGAAAAGCACACTATAGTTTGAAAAAGAACCCAAAACACATGCCAATGCATAGGTAGGCCAGAGTTTAGGCAGGAGGTGGCACAAAAGAGGATGAGGAAGGAGATCCCTTGGTTAACATATCAAAGATGTTCTTCAGATGACCAGAATTAAATGACCTTTCATTTGCCAGTGCCTCTTGAGTCTTAACAAGATCTTCTTTCACCTTAGAGTTTTTTTTTAATTAACTTCACATGTTCCATCCCATAAGTGATACAGATTTTGATCCAGCTCTGCGGAGTGATTTTATTTTAAGGTAGCTAACTCCTTGTCTTTGGCAGTCAAAGAAGCCTTTAAGCATTGCAACGGTGCATTTTACCCCCTTTTAGTAGCAGGTATAGTTGTGTGATTGACTACTCCCAACACATCTTTAGTAGTCTGAATCTGCCAATTCGTTGCAGGAACACTAAAGTATTCAAACACCTCACCAAGCCAGAATCCATAAGAAAGCCCATGTCTCTTCTTATCTTGCACACATATTCTATGCATATGACTAAGGATCAGTTGAGGCAAGTTAATTTGAATCCGAGACAGTAATAACTCCATAGGGGTAAGATCCAAATAGTTTGCCTCTATACGCTTTTGTTTTCTGGGAAGAACAACTTGTGCACAAAATCGAACAACATCTGATACAAAGGAAGCATAGCCCCTTTATCCACTATAGTGTATTCCTCCATCATCAGATCATTGGAAAATCAACAAGATATTTCAAGAGCAGAGGGAAGTCCCTCCAGAGGAGGCCAATCACGCGTAACATAGTGACACCAGCATCTATTTGGTACCGTTAGTATGGTGGATAGAATCTTAGTAATCAGAGTGAATGAAGTACCACAAACTATACTTGAAATAGAAGAGGTAGACCCCGTTGCATTGATATACAATTCCCTGGTCTCCTCCCTACCCATCCTACGCCTACGATTTCCTTGAAGGAATAAGGCAGTCCACCCTTGAGCTTGTAAAAGGACAAGCAATTCACTAATATCACCACCCCCAAACCCAGTAATGACCCGACCCCGAATCATACTTCTTTTCCTAAATGACCGTACCCTAGCCTTACGTTTTTCAGAGTTAACTTCAATATCACTATCATTATTTTCGTTGTGACCAGATTCCCTCACTGAAGTAATCTATTCCTTTGAACTACCCTTAGACACATTTCTCTTTCTTTTTCTATCCTTCTTAGGTTCAATAGTATCATTAATAATATCTATAGGGTTTGAAGGAGGAACAAACTTACTTTTCACTACACGTGATTTCTTGGGGGACTTAGTAAGAAGTATTTCATCCAGAGTACGTTTCACCGACCGAGTAACTCGAACCGGAATCACCATTGATGGTTGAGAAGTGGGATTTTCTTGAGGGTTATCACCAGAAGTAGCGATGGGTTTACCGGATGCTAGATGAAGTCGTGAAAGAAGTCGTTTAGAAATCACTTTTACCAACGGAGTATCTTTTTCATCAATATAGGGGGTATAACCTGTTCCTTCGACTATTATTGTTCCCCCTCACAATAAAGAGTCGTATTATCATCGAAATCAGGCCCCAAGCTTTGGTTTCGTACTTCCCCTTGAATTTCTTGCTCTATGAGAGGACATTCAAAGTGTGATATTCCTAAAGGGTCAATGAACATTACATCGGGTGGGAAAAATAGGCTTTCTTGATTCTCGAAGGGTATGAGGGCAAGGTTAAGGTTTTTGAATGAACGGTGAGGACATGATTTGGGAATGGTTTGTAGAAATTAAGAAGAGAGAGTCATAATGGAGAATGGAGGTTTTGTGAAGGATGAAGAAGAGTGAGATGCAATTGATAGTGGGAAGTGGAAAGGTTTTTAGAGTAGAGAGAGAGAGAGATTTGATTGGATTTTTGGCGGGTTAAATCATATTTTCTGACAGAGTAGTTTAATGAGGGAACGGGTAGAGTGCGTAAGTCACAATATTTTGGTCCTCTTTAGTAAGTATATTGTACATACCTTTTTTTGTAAAGATGATGGCCTTCGAAGTCCTAATCCCTTTGAGTCTCTAATTACATGAGAATAGTAATTCCTTTAGTTACAATTCATTGTGAATATTAAGACTTGAAATAGCATGCAATTGAGGACCATAGTTGACTGAGTAAACAGCGATACTTAAGTGATTTTTATCATCCCTAATTCCAACCTGTTCCTTTCACCTTGTTCCCTTGCTAATGCCTTGGTGAATATATCGGCAATTTGTTCTTCTGTGGTACAAAAATTCATAGATATCAATCCTTTGTCAACATTATCCCTTAGAAAGTGATGTCTTATATCAATGTGGTTGGTTCTTTTGTGCTGAACTAGATTTTTTGAGATGTTGATGGCACTTGTGTTGTCTCAAAAAATTGGAACACAGTCAGTTTGTAGACCAAAGTCTTGTAACTATTGTTTGATCCATAGTAGTTGTGCACAACATGAAGCAACGACTACATATTCAGCTTCGGCAGTACACAGGGTACCAAATTTTGTTTCTTTGAACCCCGAGAGATTAAACTGGATCCTAAAAAGTGAGCCATACCTGTAGTACTTCTTCTATCTGATAAATAACCAGCGTAGTCAGCATCAACATACCTACAAGTTTGAAATTACTTCCATTTGGATACCAAAGTCTTAATTATGTGGTACATTTTAGATATAGTAGAATTCTTTTGGCAGCTTGTAGATGTTATTCCTTTGGATTGGCTTGAAATCGAGCGCATAGCCCTACGCTGAACACAATATTGGGCCTACTCGATGTAAGGTACAGAAGTGAACCTATCATTCCTCTATACAATTTTTGTTCTACAACTCGACATGTTCCTTCTAGGTCTAACTTAGTGGTAGTTCTATTGGGGTAGTTATCTATTTATCATCTTCCATTTTAAATCTTTTGAGTAGTTCTTTAATG
Source organism: Solanum bulbocastanum (assembly GCA_037074985.1). NCBI lineage: Eukaryota > Viridiplantae > Streptophyta > Magnoliopsida > Solanales > Solanaceae > Solanum > Solanum bulbocastanum. Next base: position 18,359,109 of record CM073605.1, on the reverse strand, counting down.
TACTTCTATTGATGGATCACTGTTCCCATTGGTGTTTACTTGATCTGCAGTCCCAAGAAGTAGTTCAGTTCTTTGATCATGCGCATTTCGAATTCTTTGCTCATGAGAGTTGAGAATTCATCCGTGAATGTCTTCGTTGTGGCTCCAAAAACAATGTCATCAACATATACCTATACAATAAGCAAGTATTTTTCCTTTATTTTTAATGAAGAGCGTATTGTCGATTTTTCCTTTTATGTATCCATGTTTTAAGACAAACTTTGACAATCTATCATACCATGCCCTTGGAGCTTGCTTCAACCCATAAAGAGCTTTCTCAAGCTTATAGACATAGTCGGGATGATCATTGTTCTCAAATTCAAGAGGTTGTTTTACAAATACTACTTCTTTTAGTAGCCCATTGAGAAAAGCACTCTTTACATCCATTTGGTATAATGTAAATTCCATGTAGGCAACAAAGGCTATGAGTAATCTGATTGCTTTAAGCCTAATTATTGGAGTAAAGGTTTCATCATAATCTATGCCTTCTTTTTGATTGTACCCTTGAGGAACCTTGCTTTATTTCTCGTTATGATTCCATGTTCGTCTAATTTGTTCCTGAACACCCATTTAGTTACAATGATAGTTCTGTTCTCAGGCTTTGGCACAAAATGCCAGACTCTACTTCTTTTGAATTAGTTCAGTTCTTCCTCCATCGCTATGATCAAGTCTGCATCTTGGAGAGCCTCATTGTTTCTTTTTGGTTCCACCATAGACAGGAATGCACTGAAGGCACAATGATTTTTTAGTCCTGATCTAATGGTTATTATAGAAGAGAGGTCAGTGAATATGTTGTCCAAGAGATGTGATCCTTGGTATTTGTAGTCTTTTAGTATCAGATCATGTTGTTCTGCATTTGGACTATTATTTAGTTTCCTTTGGTCATCTTCTAGTGTTTCTTCTGTGTTTCCATCATGAGTATCATGTGAGTCTGCATTGTCTTCATTAAATGTGTCGAAAGGACCTGTTTCTTGTACCTGTTCCTACACAACTTTAGTGTATACAAGGATGGTACTTTATTTTCCTGCAAGTTTTGATTAGACATAGTACTACTTTCATAAAATACAACGTGCACACTCTCTTCCACACACATTGTTCTTTTGTAGAGTACACTATAGGCTTTTCTATGTGTGGAGTACTCTAGAGAGATTCCTTCATCACTTCGCGCATCAAATTTACCCAATATATTTTTTCCATTGTTGTGGATGAAACACTTACACCCAAATACTCTTAGATGAGAGATATTGGGTTTTGTTCCTTTTAGTAATTCATAGGGAGTTTTATCTAACACTTGTCTAGACATACATTTATTGATGTATAGAAGGCAATATTTATAGCTTCAACTCAGAATTGATTGGTGATTTTATTTGCAATCATCATGGTTCTATCTATTTCTTGTATGGTTCTGTTTTTTGTTTGACCAACACCATTTTGTTGAGGGGTTCTAGGAGCAGAAAAATTATGGTAAACTCCATGGAGATCATAATATTGAGCTAATTTTGAGTTTTCAAATTTGGTTCCATGATTAGATCTGATTGACATTAGTTGTTTGTCAAATTTCTTTTGAAGTTTTCTTATTAGTGAGCAGAATGCTTCAAATGCATCATCTTTTGATGTCAGGAAGAGTGTCAAGGTAAATCTAGTATAAGCATCAACTAATACAAACACATACCCTTTCCCTCCTTTGCTTTTGACTCTCATCAGTCCATATAGATCCATATGTATTAGTTCCAAGGACCTGGTTGAGCTTATCACCTGTTTTGAGTTAAATGATGATTTTATTTGTTTCCTTAGAGTGCAGGCCTCACACATATTTTCTTTTTTGAACTTAGTTTTAGGAAACCCTATTACAAAGTCCTTAGAGATGAGTTTATTGAGTTGTACCTGACTTGGATGACCTACTCGTTTATGACAAAGTAGAGGATATTTATCTAACACACTTAGACATACTAGATTCTCATCGGATATTTTTGAAGTGTCTACATTGTAAACATGTTTGTACATTTTTCTGTTAGAACAACTTTCTTTGTTTTTAGATTGATTACTTCAACACCAGTAGATAGAAAAAATACCTTGTTTCCTTTGTCACACAGTTGGGATATACTAAGCAGATTGTGTTTCAGTCCTTCCACATGCTACACCTTGTCAATTGATTATTCATCAGATCTTCCTATCTTGCCAACACCTTTGATTTGCCCCCTTTTTCCGCCACCAAAGGCTACCATTCCACCTTTTCCTTCTTCGAGTGAGAGAAACTTTGTTTTATCTCCATTCATGTGTCTTTAGCAAGTGCTATACATACACAAGTGTTGCTTGCTTTCTCTCACTTCTTCCTGAAAAAGATTAAAGGTTAGTTTTAGGAATCCAAATTAACTTGGGTCCTTTATTTTGATCAAAAGGGTGAATAAGATCTCTGTTTATCCAGTTGGGAAGGCATGTTTTCTTTAGAAGGTGTTTGTTCCTTTGGTGTGTATTAATTTTTGATTCGATATTTATTGGTGAAGATTCTTATTCTTTGGCAATTAAATTTGGAATGACCAGTCTTACCATAGAGACTACAAAATGAAGGAATGTCACTTTTGGGTTGTTCAAAACCTATTCCAGCTCTTATATTTCGGGTATTGTTTCCTAGATGTGTGACTATCATGGATGACCTTGTTTATTTATTTGCTCATTCAAGCATATATTTAGTCCTAGCTAATTCAAGATTCATCCTCCTAGAGTTTTCTCTTTTTAAGCTTAAATCATTTTTGAGTTTGTTCACCTCATGTTCATACTTAGGTTGATCACATGCTTTTTCTTTATCGATAATATTTAATTTTATATTTTCAGTATTTAGAGATAGATTGCAAGATAAAAGTTGCTGATTTTTCTTTAACAACAACTTGGTTTTCTCTTGTAGTTTAGTGTTGAGTTTTTTGAGATCCATATACTCACACTTTAAACTAGTCATGGATGCAAGCAACTCATTCTTGTTTCTGATTTGTTCTTGTATTGTGTCCATAAGTGTTAGCATTAGATATGATAGTTTTTTCTTAGAGAATGATTCTAATTTATGTTTGAGATCAAATATATTTATCTCCTTTTCTTCAGAGTCTGAATCAGTTTCACGATCTGACTCTTCCATGGCCATTAGGGCAATGTCATCATTCTTTTCTTCGTAGTCGTTTGAACTTGTTCCCCAAGAGGCATGCATACCATGTTCCTTTTCTTTGGTCTTTATTTTGTTTGCAAGTTCCCTTTTTTTTGTTTTTCAGCTCTTTCTTTTCTCCATTCTACTTCCCACATAAGACAATCCTTAATTTGATGATCAGTTTTACCACACTTGTAGCATCCACCAGTTTGAGCTCTTTCCGTGTTTTTCTCCTTGTTTGGTGATGCCTTTTTCCCAAAATTGATTCCCTTTTTGAAGAATCTCTTAAAGTTTCTAGTGATTATTGCTAGCTCATCATCATCTAAATCTGATTCATCACTTTCAATTGCTTTGAGACCTAGATTCTTCTCTTTGTTTGCTTCACTTCTTTAATCAATATTCATCTCATAGGTTTTAAGATTTCCTACTAGTTCATCCAGAGTCATGTTTGTTAGATTTGTGGCTTCTCTAATCGCAATGACTTTAATTTACCATGATCTAGGTAGAGTTCTTAGTACCTTATCAACCTGTTCCACAATAGTGTATACCTTTTTCTAAGAAAATTAACCTATTCACTACATTAGTTAATCTGGTGATCATATCTTGAAGTGATTCTCCATTCTTCATCTTGAATGCTTCATATTCGGAGCAAAGTCTGCCAATTCTAAATTTCCTAACTTGAATTGTACCTTCATGAGCATTTAAGAGAGTGTCCCATATTTGTTTCGCAGAAGTACAACTTTAGATGCGATTAAATTCATCAGGTCCAAATCCATATACTAAAATGCATTTTTATTTTGCATTTTTTCCTAACATCTTATAGTCAGCGTCTCTATATTTTTCCTTAGGTTTTGGAACATTATTTCCTTCACTGTCTTTGATGGTTAGATTTAAAGGTCCATCAGTGATTCTAATTCATAATTCATAATCTTCAGCTTGAATAAAGTCCTCCATTCTGGCTTTACACCATGAGTAGTATTGACCATTGAAAAGTGGTAGTATGTTGATGTTTTGACCTTGACCATGCCCAATGGGAGGTGCAGAATTCATAGTGATCTTATCTTGAGTTACTAGCCTCTTGTGAAGATACCCTCGCTCTGATACCAATTGTTGGAATTATAGCCTTCTTAATTCAGTAAAGGAACACGTACTAACTACCTATTTCTTACATTTCAAAGTTGCAGTAAATAATTCTGCAAAATAATAATCAGTTCACAACTTCGTATTATTTATAACAACTTCAAGCAACACGACGATTAAATACATATGTAATCTAAGAAATTATAAACTCTAATCCCTTACTACCCAAGACAAAAACCCCCAGGTTTAAGTCTTCAAAGTTGCTCCAACTTGTTAGACTTGTCCTACACTCAAAACTCAATTGCAGTCAATAACTTTTAACTACAATTTCAATACTATTTCTCACAATCTCTCATCACTCCCAAGTAAATACAAAACTCTCTCAAAACTCTTTGATAGTGTTCTGTCTAACTCTTTATGTAAGTGCGCAAATTTCTCCAAAGAAAATATTGCCTATTTATAGACTTTGATTTTTCAAAACCTTTCTCGACTTAAACTTGATTTACATATCTGATCATGCTTCCTACTTCATTCCAGATTTGAAACCATATTTATGTCATTACACTTCCTTCTTTGCCTATGCTTCTTAATTCATAAAGACTCCTACTTGATTGCGAAATCCTACTTGATTGCAACTTTGTACTCTTTAATGTTTTCCTCATTCCAGTCACATTAGATGAACTGAAATCACGTTGACAGAACCTGTTCTATGCAACATTATTAGTCTTCAAAACACTAACTTATTTTCACCTAACAAAGGTAATTAAAGATTTAAAACTTAACTGAGAGACATTACCTAATTAATGTGGATGGTATCTCATCTTCTGATGAAGAAAGTATATATTCATTAAAGATCCTATTTTATTTGGCTTACTTTATTAAAAAAAAGTCCTTTTTTAATCTGGTGAGACCCATTTATTTGTAAAAACAAAGAGAATATTCGTGCCCAAAAGTGACCCAATTCAGAAATAGAAGCAGAAGAAAAGGGTACAAAATATCTGTGGAAATAATAAAAACAAAAAGTATACTAGAAAAGTTAGAAGAGGAACAGTCGAAGGCTTCCAGCTTCTTCCTTATATGCTCCTCTAAAATCTTAATCATCATACACTTCCACTGGTGTGATTCAAGCTACAATCAAGGTGAGATCTTTAATTCTAGCTACAATCAAAGTGAGATCTTTAATTCTTACCCTCTAATGGTAAAAGAGTTTTAATGCTTATACTTTTATGATTTTTAGGCGATGACACAGTGATGGAATTGATCTCGTCTTCACTTTTTTAAACCAATCGAAACTCTAAGCTTAGTCCTCACGCTCTACCTTGTTCATCTCCGAAACTAATCATCATGGGAGTCGTGAATCCCTCAGTTAGATCTACTATCAGTAAGTCTAGATCGTGGTGTAAATGTAACTCGTTATGTAAAACAAGTTCTACTATTTCCCCGAAGCTTAAGTCTTTAGCCTTTATAATGTGCAGATCCACAATCAATAGATGTCATGACCAAAATTAAGGCTCTATGTTTCATCTCTATCTCCCTACAAAGTCTCAATGGATTGAACCCAATTCAGGATTAATACCATCATTTAAGGCTTCTTTGGATGATTCTACCACAATGAACTCAAAGAAAATTTATGTTGCATCCTTTTGTAGGTTTCTGCAAATCCGCCTTGTTGATGGTGATTTCAAGCTAAAACTAAAGTTGAGATTTGGTACTAATGGACACCTTAAGCTCTCACTAGGTGTAAGTACACAAATCTATTGAATTTACTTCAAACTTTTGCTTATCCTAATAGAAAATTTTACGTGAGCAGATTGAACTTACATGTAATTAATAATGGATCATGGACTATGATACACATACCGCTATATGCTATGTTAATCGTGTAGATGTCTCCTTATGTATGTTGTACCATATTTAGCTAGATTAAGTATCTTCTTTTCTGCGCTATGTATTTTTTGAAAGTGGTTAATCTAAAAATCACCTGCAAAAGATAAAACTAAATTAGTAAAAAAATCTACAAGAGTATTTCCTTTTCTAAGGGAATGTTTACTCTTGCGAAATATCTCTTCTCAATCTCCTGATGATACTAATATCCAGTGCCACACTTTATGACACTTTCCACTCTCCCTATAAAATATGCACCATAACTAAAGAGTCAAACTTAAAAGGATGTTGAACTAGGACTAGATTTTCCTTTAGGTGCTCCATCAGTGCTACACTTCCATAAATTAGGAGGAGGAGGGTTCCATCTAACAATTTTGAAAGAGAATTTAGGTTTGTACTGTTCCAATTCTGAAAGAATAAGAACCCAAGAGTTGCTGCTACATTTCCCTATAAATCTAACAAGAATGAATTGTAAAATTATATCATTAATACCCATAGCACTCTAAATTCTGAAAATGAACCTCCGTGAATAATAGTATTCATTCGCTTCCAAACAAACTATAAAATAATGTAAGGGTAGAATGTAAAACTACCTTCACTCTATAGTTGCCATCTACTAGCAACCACAACCTTATGGACTACTTCAAGTTGAAAATAGGGCACACAATTCCAATAGCACTAATAAAGTGGCTTCAAATTCTTGTAGCGTATTCGCCTTTTAGAAAATAATGTTTCATAGTATCTTCTTCCAAAATTATACAACAACTACAATTCCAAGAATAATCAGAGTTCCATCTATGCACCAAAGTAGCCACACAGATCTTTCTAAACCAAATTCTCCAAGCAAGGAAGGAGATTTCAAAAGAAACCCCGTTTATCCACAATCTCACCATGTCTTCAACCTTCTATTTTTTGTACCTTTATAGCTCCCAAACTGATTTAACAATGAAATTACCATTGTTAGTTTCAGTCCACTAAGCTTCATCTCCTTGATTACAGAGCTATGCAAGATGCAAGCTAAATTGTACATGTACAACATACTTAGGAACACGCTCTTCCATTGTTGGATAGTTCCATGTCCCTTCCTCCTTTAGAAACTCAGAAAAGTCTTAGATGGGATGAATAGTCTGCACCTCAAATGCATATATGATAGCATATAGTAGAAGTGTCTCCTCTAGGTTCCCACCACATGTGATGTTATAGTAACGCTCCCACCCACCCCCCCCCCCCCGCCAACTCACCAGCATGTGTTCCCAAGTATGGGAACCTTTTTTCCATTGAACAAGCACATTTATTTGCTTCCTACAATACTTTATCCATATAAAGTTAGACCATAATGTACCTTGAATTCTGAAATAGCTTGTAAGTATTTTTGTAGTGTTAACTAAAATAAGGAAATATTTTAAGTAGTTATTCATAAGTTTTGATTTTTTGGCTTATAAGACAAGATATAATCATATACAAATAGGCTCTTAGTCTTATCTCATGCACTACACAAGCACAAAATCTAGCAAGAGAATAAACATAATTTGCTTGTTTGTTAAACTAAAGTTCCTAAGGTTCTGAATTCATAATGAATTTTGTTTATATACATATTTAAAATATTTTGAGATATCTCAAAATTAGAAATAGTCATCAAGCATTCAACTTCTCAATAAGAAGAACACATTATTTCAGACGTATAATGTATTCAAAATTAAGAATTTCAAGATAGAATTCATTAAATTTAAATTATGAATATACCTCGGGAAATAGCACTAGAGTAATTGTGGCTAAAAACGCCTAAAATGAAAGTTTCAAGTTCCGTATAAGAAAAGCGGAAAATATAAGTTAAAAATTAATTTAGAGAAACATGAAAAGAACAAGATGGTCTGAGTATAATCTATGAAGGCTTAGAGAAATAGCAAATTGAAGGAAAATTACGAATCCTTGTAACGTAACATAACAAGTAGTATCAGTTTAATTTGGGCTTACTTAGATAACATAACGTAACATAATAAGTAGTACTTTGTCAAGCCTTTAGATTTTTGGATGAAGGTTAGAAATTCAATTAACAGTAATAGGTGATTTCTTAATTTGTAGATTGCTTTGAGTAAAATGAACTTTCCTTTAATTATTATTTGTTAAGTTGCTATACCTTTATCATCTTTTGGCGGAGACATATGTGGTGATAAACTTACTATAGTTAAAGATGTTTAGTGTTTCTTCTATTACGAAGCTTATCAAAAGTTATTTTTGTAAAGTTTTGAATCTTATTTGTATCCCCATAAATTTTTATTCTAAGTGTATGATGATGACAACACCGATCGATTCTAGTTTTCCTTATAAAATTGACGGCGATGAAAATAATGCATCTCCATTGGTTGGTGTTCTCGCTTCGATGAAAGTAAGTTCAACGAGTAAAATTGGTGGTGGATAAGGTAGTTGTTTTACCCATTTTTGATGGAAACAAAGTGGAATTTGTTGTTCCTATCCAGAGAACGACTGACGGGAGCAACAAGAACAATGTCTTTGTAGATAGGAACATAATCGATGTCCTGCTCCGAAGATGTTGAGTTCTATGAGTAAAAATGATGGCGATAGAGATGATGAGGTTTCACTACTTCTAGATAGTAAAATCTCATCATTTTCATTGTCATCAATTTTAGTCAAATAACTTAGCATATTCGAAGCAGGAACACCAACTAGATTACTATCTACAACTAGAGAAATGACATTGTTATTATTGCTTCCGCCAATCGTCCTCTTGACAAGAAAAACAATTTTCACTTTGTTTCCATCGGTAATCGATGAAACACCATAGATGCCCTCTCCATCTCTTATTTTACTCGTATGGCTCAACATCATCGAAGTGGAAACACGAAAGAGTGAAACCACATTATTTTCATTGCCATTGATTTTCGAAGGAAAAATAAAACCGGACAGTATTTTTGTTGTTAATATATTTGGTGATACAAATGAGATTCAAATTTGTACAAAAATATGTTGTGAAAAACTCTATAATAAAAGAAAGAGCAAACAAGAATTTCTGGACGGTTGAAGAGAAGTAAGTAATTTAGGTTTTCCTCTTGGAAGGCACTGTTTTCATGTATATATTCTAATCTATGTTCACCAAAACAAAAACATAGATGCTGACTAATCACTCCCTCTTGGTCCTGTTCTTCAACTTTATTGAGTTAGTAGGATGTATGAGTTTAACTTTCTGATTTAGTAATATACCATATGCCTTTGGATAAAGTATTCTTGATGATTTAATGTACACACTTGAAACCTAAAGTAAATTGTTCCCTTAATTTAATTATTTATATTGTTCTTCTTTAACATGTAGAAACTTTGCAAGAGGAATCAATATATGGATTCGACAGAACCAAACTCCTGGAGATATGAAGAGTTTCTTGGTAAGAAGAGCTAAAATGGTTGTTTAATATGATGTGCTTAGATAAGTATGTTCTTAATTCATTATACTAACATTTTACCATTTGAAAATTTCATAAGGAAAAATGAAAAAATGTTGATCGAGGAAAAATGTGGACTGAGACTCATAAGAGAAAAGATGGATGTTATGTAATTGAGGTGGCTAAGGAGATTGGGGTATGTATTCTTTCTATACATGGTTGCTCAAGTAGACTGAAGAAATGTTTTTTTCTTGGGTATTAGTAATTCAATATGTTTGTGGATATTCTCTATGAGAGAAGCCTTGTTGTTATTCCATAAACTAATAGTAGATCGATTGTCTTTGCGGTTTGATAGCTCTGTCAAATGAAAGAAGAATGGGGTGTTAAATAGGTGGGAAGATGAAGCACCCGCCTTTTTCTTGAAAATTTAAGAGTTGATGTGTGCATAAGGCCCTTTGTCATGTCAATGTACCACCCAAGATGACCACTGTAATTTTTTTCTTTTATTTCTTCTTCCAAGAGAAGATTAATTGAAAAAGACTGCATTGCCCTTTAGAGAGTCCCGTTTCATTTTATTCACTAATTGAATAAAGTTAAACGGAACATCTAAAAATTAAAAAATAGGTGTATTATGTAGAACCCATTTAAAACTAATAATTAAGACTCAAGATTAAAAAGTAAATCAGCTCACTAACACAAAATTCAAACATTTAATATATTTTGAAGATCAAATAGTATAAAATAAATAAAAGAAAAAAAAATTTTAAAAAGAAATTCAAACAAACTAATTTTAAAGATTGTGATAGTGGTGGATTTGGATAGGGGATGAGAGGATGAGAAGATTGATATAGACTTCGGGGTGAATGAAGGTCATTAAAAAAACTCCCCGTAAAATTATTCGATGAAGTTTTGACATGAAACTTATATCAAAAGATAGTCATTTAAGAACTCTACACATTTACGTTAGGGGTACATAAAGGAATGACTGGAACTCCATAAATCTAAAAAGAAAGTGATGGTTAGTATTCAATTTTTCTTAAATCTATGAAGTTTGGCTAGGAATAAGAATAAATGGTTCATGGATTTGTGTAGAGGGTGGAATGAAGAAGAGGTGAAAATTTAAAGTAATTTGTCTGCGACTGTGGTGGTGGCCGACAGCGACGACCAACGTTGGTGGAGGCGGCCAGTAGCAGTAGTGGTTGGAAATAAAGGGGAGAGAGGAAAAATTTTAAAAATAATAGGACCAAAATTTGATTTTTGAGGTCTTTTGTATTATGATGGGTCAAACGAGAGTCATTAGATCAAAAAAATTATGAATGGTGGAGATTAAAATATGAGTCATAGTTATTGGACTAGATTTAAAATTGATTGGGCTATTAGAATTGGATTCAAATTAGCCTAATTCAATCAAAATTGAGCCCTTTGGACCAATTCAATTTTTTTCATAGAAAGACAATAAAAAAATAACATTAACAAACAAAAAAAAATACAAAAACAAATACAATTAAATACGTCAAAAATTAGGTGTTCACAAAAGGCATAGGGATTGGGGTAATTCTCATATTGTCCATAGGGCAGCATTACACTGCAACATCTCGACTTCCTCTATACAAATAACACAACAGAGTACAAGCATGAATAATGGGTCTAAATATGAAAATAGATTTGAAAGTACAATAATTGATTGTGTTGGGAGATTTCGATTTGCTTCTTCCATACAAATAATGCGTAGAAGACCTCAACAAAAGGTTTAAGTTCATCAACTTTAGAAATATCCCTTGATTTCAGAAGGAATTGACTGATGCCTTAGCCACTTTGGCCTAAATGCTTCCATATCCTGGCAACACTTGCATCACTCCGTTGGAAATTCAAGTTCGTGACCAATACTACTATTCTAACACAATTGAACTAGAACCAAATGGTGAGCAATGGTACCTACACATCAAGCACTGTCTTGTAGACAGAAAAATATCCAGAATATGCTAATGGAAGCTAGAAAACTATTAGGCGCCTGGCTAGTGGTTTCTTTTTTAGCAGGAAATTTAACATAAACAAACCCCAAATTTAAATTTGCTGAGATGCGTGGATGCTAAAGAAGACGAGAAAATCATGAATGAAGTACATGTTGAGATATGTGGATCAGACATGTTTGGATATGTCCATGATATATAAGTTGCTTCAAGTAGGGTACTACTAGCTTACGATAGAATGCGATTGGTTTCGCTTTGTGAACAAAGATATATAGTGTCAAGGTAATTTAATTCATTCACCTCCTTGAGATTTATACCCTATGTCCACTCCTTGCCCTTCTCTGCATGGGGAGTGGATGTCATCGACAAATTGAGACAAAAGCTTCAAAAGGACATCGATTCACTTAGGTCGTAATTGATTAATTAACCAAATGTGTGGAGGCAATCACTTTTACAATAGTCACTAAGATGGCTGTTATAAGTTTTTCCATTCTAACATCATTTGCCATTTTGGTATCCCAAGAACTATCATCACATACAACACTACAAATTTCAATACCAATTCAAAATTGTGCATCACAATTCTACTCCATACCAACCAAAAGCCAATGGAGTTGTGGAAGATGCTAACAAAAACATCAAAATGATCCTCAAAAAGATAATTCAAGGCACCAAAAAATGGCATGAAAAGTTACCTTTCACACTTTTGGGATATCGTATGACAACACACACTTTGATTGGTGCAACCCCTTTCTTGTTGGTGTATTAAACCAAGGCAGTAACACCAACAGAAGTTGAAATTCAATCTCTCCAAATTATTGTGGAATCTAAAATTTAGGATACTTAATGGGTCAAAACTCGATCAGATCAGCTGACATTAATAGATAAAAAAAGATTGGTGGGCATTTGTTTTGGCTAGCTTTATCAGCAAATTATAGCTCGTGTATACAATAAAAGGGTGCACCCAAGACATTTTTAGGTAGTACAACTTGTATTAAAAATGCATTCTTCCGTACCATAAAGAAGCCAAGGGAAAGTTTGCTCCAAATTGGCAAGGTGTATATCTTATCAAGGAATTGTTGTCCAAAGGAACATTGCACCTTACTGATGAGGAGGGAAAAATCACAGGCATAATTGTTAATGCAAACGCAGTCAAAAGATACTACATCTAATGTGTTTTAAGATACAGTGACAAACGACGATTGACATTTTATGATTGGGAAGATGAAGACCCCACGTTCCAAAGAAATAAAAAAAATCAATCAATCAAAAAAATATCTTCTCATTAAAAGTTTGAACTACGTTTGTCCTGATTCTGAAAGGATACATAGGCAACCCTTTTGAGTTCGGTCATACCATAAAAAAAATTCATATTCTATTATTCATAAGAGCTAGGGTATTTTTTTTATTTGGTTACAATAGTTCCAAAATTGTAGTTCAATTTACGGCTCTATTCAGTAACTGACTTTCTGATTAACTCTTTAAGAAAACCAGATTCAATATGTTCTGGGTAGAAAATTGATCATCAAGAGAAAAAAGAGACTTATAAGTAAAAACCATTGTTGACACCATAAGACAAAAAGAGAAAAAAAGAGTCTTATCGGTGAAAAACTTTGCAGGCACCTAAGGAGACAAGAGAGAGGATCTTATTGGTGAAAAATCTCACGAGCACCCTAAGATAATGAGAGAGAACAACATGAAAATGGTTAATTGGAGGGAACCTAGAAAGAGCACCGCTTGTCAACCATCTACATGAAGTGCTTCTGGGATACGTAAATTAGTTGCAGATTCATAATGGTTCAAGAGTCAAATACAAAGTGCATGTCATGGTTCATTCAAAGTCCACATATGCCTCTAGATAAGTTCTCTTTGTCTTTTCCCTCAAAAGGAATACCCTTTGTTTAGTATAAGTCTGTCTTACTTCAATCTCTTAATATTCTCAAATTTAACATTTTTAGTCCCTTTCGATATAATTTTGTTTCAAAGAAAAGCAAAAAGGTTGCAAAGCTTACGAAAGTTTCTCCAAAAGGAAAACTTGAGTACATAAGTCGATATGGCATTGATCAAGAACTAAAGACGCCGGGATCTTTTCCCAAAAAAATGTGTGAAGGAATACAATAAAGCCTCTTAAGTCATGAGAAAATTTTCAAAAGGGATAGTCATTCTCCAGGAAATCAATTGCACCATGACATTTAGTAGTACTAAGAACATTAAGGTCTCTGATTGACAAAGAGGAATCTTTAGAAAATTTGTTTAGCCAAGGATTGACTTAGAATTTGAGAAATTGGTCAAAAGTATGGTCAAGTCATCAAAACATCAGTGCTGCAAACCAACTATCACTTTTGAAATAACAATTTTCTCTTTCTTTTGCTCAACAATGGGATAAAGAAAATGCAAGTATTACAAGTCAAAAAGATGAAACATAACAACAGAAGTTCTATAACGTCTTCACATTTTTTGGTGTTTCATCACATGCTATTTGTATTTTTTTGCCTCTCAATTTGAAAACTTCGAGTAATACGTCCGGTCTCATTCCCTCATTAGGAAAACATCTCCTAGTTGGAAAAATCATGTGCAATACACACTAGTATTTCATTCATGTGTAATACACACCAGTCCTTTATTCCTTAGCTTATCTTGGGAAATACGCACCAGTCTTTCATTCACGTGCAATATGCACCATATTCATACTTTGGGTAATTCGCTCCTATCTTATGTCAATCAACAAGGTCAATACTTCCCATTTGAAACTGTCAGGGAAATATGCCTCATTCTCCCTTTTCTTCCTAGGGTTATATGTCCCAGTTTGTGATTCTCATATCATTTCTTTTCCTAGAAAAAGCACAACTTGTTCGGAGTTTTCATTTTGCAACATTAAGTTTTTGGCTTCTATCTCCAACTCCATTCAAATACATGCACTTGAGAATGATCCTCAATATGCCAAGAGATCATCACGATCAATCTTAAGAATGACACACAAAGAAAGTCAAAGATAAACACACAACGCTAAGTAGACACATCAAGTAGGGATCTTGTAACTCCTTGAATGTAGTGAAGAATGGTTCTTTAGGTCTTTTTTTTTATATTGTAGTTATAGACGGCAGATAGTGACAAACAACAACAAGCAACTTTTTGACCACTATGTTTGATAGTTTCGGCTATCAAATTTTCATGAACTATGCTGACCTAATTTCCTTCTAGCCAAGGATATGTAGGCAACCTCGAAAGCAAGGTTCGGTACTATATTTTAAAATTGATTTCAATGGAGTTTGAAATAGTAAAAAATTAGTCATGTCGTTCACTTTCTTTGGTTGAAAAGCTCTTCATTATTTCAAGCAAATAGGGGCATGTTGGGTTTTTACCAATGAGTTCTATAAACCTTGGGAATTTAGACGGACCTTAGAAAGGTCTTGTGGAAAGTAAGGTGAATTTTGGGTTTCTGAAGTTGGTTCTGTGGTTGACTAATACAGACCATAGGAAGTTCTACGGACCGTAGGTCCAAATAGTAGGAACCTCCGACAATTATTTTAAAGGGTATATAGGTCTTTTCCTATGCATTAAATGCCTATACTATATTGTTTTACCCCTATTTCTAAGTCCTATAACTATCCTTCTACCCCCTAAAACTACCCCAACTCTCTCATTCACTCAAATTCCCAATTCACATCCACATTCAACTCTCTCCCAATTCCCAACTCTCTCTCTCTCTCAAAGAAGCTAGGATTTCCAAATCAAGTCTTTCTTTTCACCATTGCTTTTGAGATTTGATCCTCAATGTATGTAGGGTTTCATCAATGGTTTCCATTCACCCATTAAGCCTGAAAGTTTTCTCAATTCTCCAAATTCATTTTCATCAATTTGATTAGGTTTTCATTCAATACCTCATGAGTTCTAATTGTGTTGATTCAATTGTTTGATTTTGATCTTATTATGATGGTTTTGATTCAATAACATGCTTTTCAATTGATATCACATGAACCATACATTGATCATAACTCTTTACTATGAACTTTCAAAGACATGAATTTATGAAGAAACTATGAATCTATAAATGATGTTTTCATGAAGGTTATGCATGATTATGAAAAGAAAGGTTTTATGATCTAGGTTGTTTTAAGATAAGCATCTATGAAATTGTGAAATGATTTTTTCACATATTAAGAAATCATTATTGGTGAAAGGTTTTCTCACACATGCTTGATTCAAGATTTAATGAGCTACTCTATGATATTTTAAGCATACCTGAGTCGTTTGCTCCTAAGGAGGAATGAAAGAAGGAAATAGAGTGGGGATATTTTAATACGCAAGAACGAGGAGAACAAAAAGAGAATTGTGGTGTCGCTTTTTGTATCACACCTCCTTGGAGGAATTGCAAAAAATTGTGCGAAGAAATTGGCAAAAACTTGTATGCAAAGATAAATCTATTTCCATGTGTTCTGGTTGGGTCACGTCACCGGGTTTAGGATCCCCCTTTTATATATAAATATATATGATATGATTGTTTCTTTTATTACTCATTATATGCTTTTTTTTAGACTTGTAATCGTAATAAAATTTACATGGAACACATGTGTCCAAAAACTAGTATTACTAAAAGATTGAAGCTAAGCAAAATAATATGCAAGGCAGTACCATTAGGGATTTATCAAAAACACTTTCCACATAAGAATTGATCATGTCTAACCACTCTTAAAGATGATAGGCAAGTATAGAGGATTTGTGGCAAGATTCCTCAAAACTCATCCAAAAAGTACTCACATAACAATTATCAATAATATATTAACCCTAAGTTAATAGAATAAATAGAGGATAACCATTTGTAAAACAATTAAGCATGAATCAAGCAATCTTCACAAAAGTCTCATATTCTACTCTAACTTTTGCCTTCCTTTAGGACCCATTTCAGTTTTCTGTTTTCATCAACATTCAATGTACCTCATAGTTGCTAACTATGTACTAATGAGGATTGAGGCGTGTGAATCTGATTGGCATCTGAGAAATAATGTGATTGCTTATGCTAGTGTTTGTAGGAGTTGGAGAGAAATAATGAAAGAAATTGTCAAAGCACCTAAAATTTACGAAAAATTGATGTTCCCATCTCCTTGGAAAAGGTTCGACTCTTGGTTTTTGAGCCTATGCATTCTTGTTATTTTTCTATGTGTTAGTTTGACTGAAGGTAGTTATCTGCATTGGGTACGAACCATATAGTTGATGTGTATATCTTCCACTATTGTTTGTCGATAACTACCTTCAGTCAAACTAACACATAGCAAAATAACAAGAATGCAAAAATATAACAATATAGAGTCGAACTTGCTTCAAGATGATGGGAACATAATTTTCCAAAAATTTTAGGTGTTTTGACAATTTCTTTCATTATTTCTCTCAAACTCCTACAAGCACTAGCACAAGCAACCATATTTTTTCTCAGACGCCAATCAGAGTAAGACGCCTCAATCCTCATTAGTACATGGTCAGAAACTATGGGGTACGTTGAATGTTGATAAAAATAGAAAGCCGAAATGGGTCCTAGAAGAAGGAGGGAGTAGGAGTAGAATATGAGGCTTTTGTGAAGATTGCTTATTTTTGCTTAATTATTTTAAAAATGGTTGCCCTCTATTTATACTACTAACTTGGGGTTAATATACTATTAATAATTGTTATGTGAGTACCTTTTGGAATAGCAATTGTCGTAACTGCAAGAGTTATGGGGAAGCTTGCCACAAATACTTTGTACCACCCTATCATCTTTAAGAGATGGTTAGACATGCCCAATTCTTGTGTAGACAATGTTTTTGATAAATCCCTAATGGTACTGCCTTGTATATTATTTTGCTTAGCTTCAATATTTTAGTTATACTAGTTTTTGGATATGTGTATTACATGTGTGTCTCATATAAATTTTATTACGATTACAGTATAAGGAAAAAGACATATAAAGAGTAATAAAAGCAACAATCTTATCATTTATATTTATATATAAAAGAGGATCCTAGACCTGGTGACGTGACAGAACCAGAACACGGGAATTAGATTTATCTTTTCATACAAGTTTTTTCCAATTCCTTCGCACAAATAGTTTACAATTCCTCCAAGGAGGTGCAATACAAAAAGCGACGACACAATTCTCTTTCTATTCCTTCAACTTTCTTTCTACTATCCCTGTTCTTGCTTATTGAAACATGCCCTCACGGTTTCCTTCCTTCATTCCTCCTTAAGAGCAAAAGACTCGGGTATGCTTAAAATATCACAGAGTAGCTCATTAAATCTTGAATCAAGCATGTGTGAGAAAGCCTTTCACCAATCATGATTCCTTAATATGTGACAAAATCATTTCACAACTTCATAGATGTTTATCTTAAATCAACCTAGATCATTAAACCTTTCTTTTCATAATCATGCATAACCTTCATGAAAACATTATTTATAGATTCAGTTTCTTATAAATTCATGTCTTTGAAAGTTCATAGTCAAAAATCATGATCAATGTATGGGTTCATGTGACATCAATTGGAAAGCATGTAATTAAATCAAAACCATCATAATAAGATCAAAATCAAATAATTGAATCAACACAATTAGAACCCATGGGGAATTGAATGAAAACCTAATCAAATTGATGAAAATGAAATTGGAGAATTGAGAAACCTTTTGGCTCAATGGACGAATGGGAACTCAGTGATGAAATCCTATATACTTTGAGGATCAAAGGCCAAAAGAAATGGTAAAAAAGAAGACTTGATTTGGAAACCCTAGCTTCGTTTTCCTTGAACTTGAGAGAGTTGAGGAAGATGAATGTGGATGTGAATTGGGAATTTGAGGGAATAAGAGAGTTGGGGTAGTTTTAGGGGTCGAAGGGTAGTTATATGACTTAGAAATAGGGGTAAAACGACATAGTATAGGCATTTAATGCATATAAAAAATCAAACACCCTTAAAAATAACTGTCATAGGGTTCCTATTGTTTGGACCTACGATCCGTAGAACTTATTATTGTCTGTATTGGTCAACCATAGAACCAACTTCAAAATCGCAAAATTCACCTTACTTTCCACGAGGCATTTCTACGGTTCGTTTAAATTCTTACTGTCTATAGAAACCATCCGTAAAATTCCAAGTTTATCTTTAAAATGTCACTACATCTGAAACCTTCCTACGGAACCCACCTACGACTCGTCAACCTTCCTATGATTCGTCTTGTTCATTCGTATGTCAAACTTCAGAAACTTGAAATTTCAAAAACTCATCTCCTAGTCTATGACTCCCTTCAGAAACTTGAAATTCGTAGGTTGGACTCGTAGAACC
Organism: Solanum bulbocastanum; assembly: GCA_037074985.1. Lineage (NCBI taxonomy): Eukaryota > Viridiplantae > Streptophyta > Magnoliopsida > Solanales > Solanaceae > Solanum > Solanum bulbocastanum. Next base: position 18,340,304 of record CM073605.1, on the reverse strand, counting down.
TGCTTCAGTGCCAAAAATCTATAGTTTCCTTTTCCTTTCGACTTCCAACTTCCGGGGTGTTACAGCCATTTTGTGTTTTGTATGATAAAAATCATAAAAGAGATTTATTATATGTACAACTAATTTCATTATTATTATATTATATTTGTTTATAAACTGTCATATCATATATTACTAAAAGTGCATTTACAATTTTACCCTTATACTTAATCAAAATGTAATAAATACAACATCTAATCTAATTAAATAATAATAATAATAATAATAATAATAATAATAATAATAATAATAATAATAATAATAATAATGTATTATCTCTTCAAAATTAATATACATAAATGTAAATTCACTAAATTATCCACACAAAAAAAAGAGAGAGCACTCTTTGGCATTCATATTCCAACAAAAAGATAATGATTAATGACATTTATTATGGCTTGGATTATGTATCTTTGTATATATTGTTTTGTGTTGTTTCTGTTCAAAGTAGAATATTAGTCTGAGGTGAATGTATCGACTTGAATAAAAATGCAAAGAAATAAAACGAGTGTTTAAAGTTAGATTACAATTTTTCTCTCATATTTAATTAAAATAAAATACCTAATCTAATTGAAATAGTAGTAATTGTATTTAAATTTACATGAGATTTGTGAATATGCATATATTCAAAAGTCCAATTTAAATGTAGCCCTTAATGATTTATCCATTAATCAAATTTAAGTGTGCGCTATTCATTGCTAAATAGTTTGGGGAATATGAATAGTTGCATTGAATAATTAAATGTAGACTAATTAATTAGGAGAAATAAATAGTATGGAGAATAGGAAGAGTTGTATTGAATAATTAAATGTAGACTAATGAAAGAAAATGTTCAAGGAATGAATAGCTATAAAAAGACAAGAAAGGATTCTTGAATTCTTACTCACCATTACTATGTCAATCCCTCCGTATTGGTTATGGCTGAAGCCGATCCTCTCCTTGGTACTTCACCTAGTGGCTAAACAAAGCTATCAAAGGGATGTGCCCAGCCGCACATTCCCGAGCCCGAGGTTGCGCCCATTCCGCGTGCCATTCTGGTTCCGAAATTAGAACACCCTCTCCTTCCTGATATCCAAAGGAGAGCGGAGCTTCAACACCGGTTGTCCTTCTATTTTATCGGGAGGAACGAGCATATAATTTTCCGGGTGTTAAGAAAGATATTGAATCGAAAGCGGACATGCTTGCTCACTGGCTAGATCGGGCTGTCTGTACCTTTGCTAACTCTTCTGCCTGTAAGGAAGCTTGAAATAGGGATTTGCATCAATCAACTATAGTATAACCAATGGTGTCGATCACCCCTAAAATGGTTCGAGGTATTGATGGTGATTTTCTAATCTCGCAGAACAGAATGTGATACGATGAGATATATTTGACAAAGAACCTAACGGAATTTAACAAGCAGTCCAGGCTCTTGCATAATTTTAATTTATATTAAATAATTTCATCTTCTTTTTTGTTCTTGAAGAGAAAGCAACAATTTGAGAGGATGAGAAGTACCTAGAGCTATTGGCGTCTAAAGTTCGATTAGTCAGTAACATCAACTTCACTAAACAAAGTTCAATACAAATTTATTGTAATGCACATTGTTTATATATCATTATATATGAAAGTTTAGACACATATATTATTATTCCGACATGTAAAATAGAAAGAGTTGCATTGAATAATTAAATGTAGACTAATGAAAGAAAATGTTCAAGGAATGAATAGCTATAAAAAGACAAGAAAGGATTCTTGAATTCTTACTCACCATTTTTATAGGCTCTTGCATAATTTTAATTTATATTAAATAATTTCATCTTCTTTTTTGTTCTTGAAGAGAAAGCAACAATTTGAGAGGATGAGAAGTACCTAGAGCTATTGGCGTCTAGAGTCCGATTAGCCAGTAACTCAACTTCACTAAACAAAGTTCAATACAAATTTATTGTAATGCACATTGTTTATGTATCATTATATATGAAAGTTTAGACACATATATTATTATTCCGACATGTAATATTTTAATTTTAGCATTTAAATATTCTTGTTATAATTTTAGTAGTTGTTTCTACTTTATATGCAAAGAGAGAATTGATATGTGTTTTAATTTCATTATTTTAGTAAGAATAAGCTTGCATTTTTTTAAAACCAATAGATTTAACTATAATATACTCCCTCCATCTCAATGAAAAAGTTTGAACAAATTAACATGGAATATACGTGCAAAGCACGTGTCCAGATACTAATTATTACTAAAAGTGGAAACAAAAAATGTTAAAAGTTAAAATACCAAAATAACCCTATAAAGTTGAGTAACTACAATAATACCATTAAAACAAGAAATAAATTATTTTTTAACAAAATCTAAAATCTAAATTATTCATTTATGACAATGTAAAAAACTGTTTCATGACAAATATTGGTAATAATCATTATAATAAATTAATAATGTAGTTACATCTCTTCTATTTCTTCCCGTTTTCATATTAGTTTTTGGTGTCACATTCTTACTCTCTTTTTTTTTTTGGCATAATTTCTAATTGACTTATTGATTTTAGATTGGTTGTTTTTTTTCAGGTTTAAACACTTTTATCATTTGTATTAATTTTCTTGTTCTTTATTTATTTATTTATTAATTTTCTCCTTTATTTGCATTAAATATTCATTTTCATAACTCATATCTAATTATTTATTTAATTACCATTCTTAATATTTATAACTCTTATGTTTTTCATATTCATAACCTTTAACTATTTTATTTAAAACTTTAATATAGCTTTTGGTATTCGTCCATTTTTATCTATGTAATTCATCTTTTTTTGCTTAATGAGACCCTTATCCAAGGTCATCCTTTTAATTCAATAGTTATAGTAGTGAAGCACTTATCATTGTTGTATGTTTTATTTGATTCATGCTTTAGTTTAAATTGATGAAGAAGACTCCGCGATTTTGATTGGTTGTTGGAGAAATATCAACAACAACTCAAAATTTATGTACTAATTCTGTATATTTCTTTTTTTCATCTATATTGTAATTATTAAATTCTTTAAAATGATATGTATGTGTTTTTTCTGTTTACTTTATATGTTTCTCTATATTAAGCTTAAATTTTTTTTATTGTTGTAAGTTTTTTATTTGGACTTATATAGTCATTTGTGAATTCATTGGAAGTTTGCTAACCAATACTCACCAAAGTTCAAACCACACATGTTTTTATAGAATTTAATCTTCTAATAAATTTACATGGGACACACGTGCAATGCACGTATCCAGAAACTAATTTATTATAGTCATGTGGTCATTAAGCCATTTGGGAGAACGTAACTCATTATTTTATTTGTGGCCCAATTAATGTAAAGCCCATAAATAATATTTAATAAAAAATACATCTCATTCGTACACCGATTATTTGATTGGCGTAATTCTTAATTAACCTCTACAATTTGGTTCTTCATCCTTCTATTAGGGTTATAACATATTTTACACATTTTTCATCATTGACGAATGTGGTAATGTAAGTTAGGGCAAAGCGAGGCAGTAAAAAGACCAGTTTTGTTATATAATACCAATCTTTGTAATTTTAATGTATTTAAGAAACGGATGTGTATTAGGTTTTCCTTACACATGTCATGACTCGAGTCTACACTCTTGACGTGGCTGACACTCGAGAACCATTGTTGGTCCCCAAGCGAACCATCATCCTGGCTGACCACAAGCGGAAGACAAACTCAAGCATACAAAATCTTAGTACTGAATCAAATCTCATTAAACTCAAATTCTCAACTTTAAAAAGTTTGAACAATACTCAAAAGATATACTCATTTTATAAAACAACTCAAAAGAAAGAAATTACAGAAAACTCCTCAACTCTGTCTATCTATAAAGCTTCTACTATTACAGAAAGATATCAAGATAAGACCCACGACATCTCTAAACTACTAATTGTAAGGTAAAGGAGAAATCCTTCGAAATACAAGAAGGCTCACCACAGCTGGTTGGAATACCACATGACCTCAATGTAACATATGTTGATGATCCTGAGTATCTGTATCTGCATCATGAAACGATGCAAGCCAAATGACGTTAGTACATAGAATGTACGAGTCGTCTCAACTCAATATGACTCAAGAATACTCAACTCGACTCAAGGATACTCAACGCAACTCAAAATCAAGATACTCAACTTAAAATGAAAGCAACAATAAAAGATGCTATATACATGAAACTTCTAGAACCGTAGATAATAACTCAAATGTATATAACAATACAATAATAACTCATTACTCTTATTTGGGAGATTCTCTAACCGTCAACCATTACTATGAGCAATGTGATGATGCAGTGTCTCGCCCATGCTGCCAAATCTATCCTATACCTTGCCGGAGTATAAGGCATCCTCAACTAAGTGGATCCACTAATCTATGCTTAAAATAAATAAGAAATCATCTAAAAAGTATGACCCTTTACCTATGTTAACATACATGGTTTATGGGGGCTGTGAGTTGTCTGAACTCTCCCCCATATTGGTGCTCAATACTACTCCCAATAATATATGCTCATGTTCATATGTTTTAAAAAAAATAACTCTTCCTCTAGTTTGAAATAATTGCTCAAACTACTCTCTTAAAAGAGGTAACTATTCTTGAAATATCTTTTGAACTCATAACTTATTTAGAAATCTCAGTTTCTCTTTTATCAATGTAAAAATTGATGCCTCTAGGAATAAATAGTCCCCTTATACTCATACTTGAAAACTCTTTCTCAAAAACATTTCAAAATCATATTTTAATATGATCATTGATGACTCGGAAAGTCATACTGCAAAAACATTGATGGTATATATAAATACCATAACCATACTGCTCATACATTGATGGCATACTCGATTTTCAAACTAATCATGTTTTAGAAAACCCTTTTCTCAAAACTCAGCTTTACTTTCTCAAAACTCAATTTAAGAATTTAAGTGTTGGCTTAAAAAAGCTTCTCAAAATTTATGACTCAAGTCACAGTGTTCACGTGGAATTATGGACATGAACTACTCAACTCAGGGATCTTAGTAGCAATATGGAATCAATACTCAGAAATCAATACTCAAGAACTCAAGGACTCAATAACTCGGAACTCATAACTCAACGATACTACTAATCTCAAAATACTCAATTCATACGGGTCATGCTGAAATATAGATATGAACGAATCAACTCAAGAATCTTAATGCAAAACATATAGCAATTGAATAATTAGGAATAGAATTTCAAAAAGATTCATGAATTGAAGAACTCAAAATTAATGCATCTCAAGAATACTCAAATCTAGGGATAGATTCCTAGATTACTCTTTGACTGATTTGAAAATAGATGTAGGGCGTGAGGACGAACTATTCCAACACTATGATAGCTTTGCATACATGGAAGAACAATGTTCTTGAAGAATCTTGAATAAGAACTTAATTAGAAGCCTTGAAACTCTAGCTTGAAGGAGAACAATCAAGAAAAGCTTTCTTGAGATTTTAAATTAATTTCTTGAAATCTCTAGGACCAAAAATTATGATCTTCATTAGTGATTCATAATTGTATGGAGGAATTTGAGTTGGAAAGAATGAAATTCTTGGACAGAGACTTATCTAGAAGAAGAATCTTGAAAAAGATTGAATTTTTCTTAATGGAGTCTTCTACTTTGATTTTTCTTTAGAGTTTTGGCTTAGGGCTTGAGAGAGAAGATAATGATGGATTAAGAGATGAAAATCTAATTGTTTTGAGTCCTAAATTAGTTAAGAAATTTGTTTAGGTTTTTCTTAGAGGTAAAAAGACAAAAAGGACCTTTTTAAATATTTTCTCGTCGGCAAATTCATCACTGCACTATAGAAGATTACTAAAATAGTCATAACTATTTACTTAAAACTCGGATTGACGAGAAATTGGTGGTGTTGGAAATAGGATTCAAATACCTTTAATTTGATAGGTTATGGGCCACTTCACTCTTTACATTCTAAGAAATATGGTCGTTTTAAGTTGACCTAAGTAGAATCTTATGTCAAAACTTAATCAATAAGGAAACTTTTAACTCAAATTTGTTCTAGGAGATTCTAGTGACCTTAATTAATATCCAAAATCATTCTCACACTAAAGAATTTTCCTTTAACACTTAATAAAAGTTAAGAGCCACTCAGTACGACCTTATACGCAATTCAAGAATGGTTTGGGGCTTAACTTAGAAATATTCGAGGTGTTACAACACACTAACCTTAAAATCTAAAATAAAACACGAACTTTCTGAAATTGTCATATTTTATGCTAGTGAAAATCACTTCGACATAAATGTGTATGCTAGGTTCACAATTTAGGCCAACTGTTTGCTTAATTTCTGACAAGGAGGATTTCAACCATCAACAAATCCTTAAACCATATATGGTGTTTAAATCAAGAAAGGTAATTAAAAATTAAAAACATAACTAAGCAACGTACCCTAATTAATGTGGATGGTATCTCACCTTCTGATAAAGAATGTACATATTCATTAAAGATCCTATTTGAATTGATTAACTTTTAAAAAAAAAGTCATATTTTAATCAGGCGAGGCCCATTTATTCATAAAAAAAAAAAATATATTGACAAATAACCAAGCCCAAAAGTGACCAGGTCCAGAAACAAAATCATAAGCAAAGGGTACAAAATATCCAATGGACTAATAAAAACATAAAGTATTTAGAAAAGTGAGAACACGAACAGTCGGAAGCTTCCAACTCCTTCCTTATACACTCCTCTAAAATCCTATTCATCATACACCTCCATTGTTGTGATTCAAGCTACAATCAAGGTGATATCTTTAATTCTAGCTACAATCAAAGTGAGATATTTAATTCTTACCCTCCAATGGTAAAAGAGTTTAATGCTTATACTTTTATGGTTTTTAGGTGATGACACAGTGATGGAATCGATCTTATCTTCACTCCATTGAACCAATCAAAACTATAAGCTTAGTCATTCAGCTCATTACTCTACCTTGTTCATCTACGAAACTAATCATCATGGGAGATGTGAATCCCTCAGTTACATCTACTACTAGTAAGTCCAAATCTTGGTGTAAATGTAACTCATCATGTAAAACAAGTTCTACTATTGCCCCGAAGGTTAACTCAAGTCGTTAAAATGTGCAGATCCACTATCCACAGATACTATGACCAAAAATAAGGGTCTATGTTTCAACTCTATCTCATTGCAGTTTTATCTCCTTACAAAGTCTCAATGAATTGAACCCCATTCAGGATTAATACCATCATTTAAGCCTTAATTTGGATGATTCTACCACAATGAAATCGGAGAAAAATTATGTTGCATCCTTTTGTAAGTTTCTGGAAATCTGCCTTGTTGATGGTGAATTTTAACTAAAACTAAAGTTTTGATTTGGTATTAATGGACACTCCAAACTCTCACCAAGTGTAAGTACACAAATCTATTGAATTTACTTCAAACTATAGCTTATCATAATAGAAAATTTTACTTTAGCAGATTGAACTTACATGTAATCAGTAATGGATCATGGACTATAATACACATAATTCTATTTGCTCTGTTAATCGTGTAGATGCCTTCTTATGTATGGTGTACAATATTTTGCTAGATTGAATATCTTCTTTTCTGCGCTATAATTTTTTTGAAAGTGGTTAATCTAAAATCATCTATAAAACTAAATTAGTAAAAATTCTGAAGAATATTTCCTTTTCTAAGAGAATGTTTTCTCTTGCAAAATATCTCTTCTCAATCTCCTAAAGAGTCAGATTCTCCCTTATAGCTCTAGCTTTAGCTACTATGTTGGTTGTATCATGAATTCTTAAACCTTTAGCTACTACCAAATTATTACTATGATCTTGATACAAAATGTTGATGAACTAGGATTAGGATTTTCTTTAGATGCTCCATCAGTACTACACTTCTTCTTTAATCATGATAAATAATTCTTACAACAAAAACACGATATACATCGTAAAATAGTGGCATATAACAATACATGAAAATTTAGGGATGTCATAACATCATAATCAAGTTTCGAACAATCATTTAATTGAACTATATAAGAAATTAGAATTATCTTTTCGTGAAACTTAACTCCCCACAAAAGAAACCGCTACAATCTACTGATTTCTAAAGTTAATTATAGTTAATTAACTTTAAGGAGCCACAAACTTGAATCCACCAACAAAATCTTTTTTTTTTCTTTGGTGTCGTAGTATGTGCGTGTGAATTTTTCTAACTTGGTGTGTTGCTTCTTTTTCTATCTGTGCTGATTGTTTTTCGTATGTAGTGATGTCGATTCCAGGTGTGTATTTTGTTGCTTTATATAGTAATAATTTGGGTGTTGTGTGTTCCATGTACGTGTGTAGTAGTAGCAGTGGCGGATCCAGAATTTAGAATCCGTGGGTGCCAAATAGACTTATCAATTAATGTGCCAGCTTTTTTTCCTTAAAAACGTGCTTGGAGCCTTTTTTTTTTCCTTAAAAAATGTCTGCAGCAAATTTCTCAAAAAAAATAGGTACAAATGGGATTCGAACCCGCAACATTAACCATCTAAAGTTGGCCTCCTACCGTGGCACCACAAGCCAATTTTATTTACTAGGTGACACGCTTTATATTTACATAAATATTATATATATATATATATATATATATATATATATAGAGTTTCCGTCGAAGTTTGGAGGTGGCGTGGCACCCCCACTGGCCTTCATAGATCCGTCCCTGTGTAGTAGTAGTGGTGCGTTTTGGGGGGGGGGGGGGGGGGGTAGTGTCTTGGAAAGTGGGGATGTGTAGGTGTAGTGGAACTGAGGAGTGGGGAAAATGGGGTATTATAGATAGTGGGGTCGGGATAATTGGGAGGGAAAAGTGGGGTAGGTTATTATTATTATTTATTTATTACTCTCTTCGTCCCATTTTATATGACATCATTTCCTTTTTGCTCAGTCCTAGAAAGAATGTCACATTTTCTTACATGATAAATATTTAAAGGTACAATTTCTCTTTTACCCTTGTTGGTCCCACTTAATCTTAAAGATAGTACTCCAATACATTTATGAGGAGAGAGAAAAGTGAGTCTACTTTTTAAATATGACTATTTTTTTAAGGAACAATTTGGTAAACATTTTAAACTCTTCATTTAGTTCTTAAACTCCGTGTCCGGTCAAATGTTGCCAAATAAAATGGAACTGAGGAAGTAATAATTAATTTAATATAATATAATATAATAATATTATTTAACTTTTTTGAAAAAAAAATAATCAAAAATTAAGTAGCTAATAATAAATTATAATTAATAAATACTAGCTTATTTTGTTAAATTGAAATTAAAAGAAACATATATTTTTATAAACTTTCTTTTCCTTAAAACAAAACTTACATTAATAATGCAACTCTTGTTTTTAGTTTTGAAATATCTTAAAATGAACTATGAAAATAAGATAAATATAAAAAATTTCTAGTTCAGATCCAAAATAAATACTTAAATATTAAAAGGTGTAAAATTTTAGGTTTGGTCAAAAATAGGTGTTCACAGCCATATGCATTGATTTGCAAAAATAAATTTGAGAACGATGAATAAGTAGATGCACGTGTGGTCAACGAAGAAGAAGAAGATCATCTTTTTGTTGCAACATGTATCTCAACTAAGGTTTCAATAATTTTTTGATTGATCGATAGTAATTACACTAACCACATACGTCTGACAAAAATTTGTTTAAAGAATTAAAGCCTACTAATATCCAATGTTAAAATTAGAAATGGTGATCAAATTCTTGTTGATGGAAAAGGAACTATTGTCATTAAAACAAGTCCAAGCAATAAGGTATTTCAGATGTCCTTTATGTACCCTATATTGATTAAACCTTGTCGAGTATTTGTCAGTTGGTAGAAAAGGATACAAAATTTCCTTTGTGGATAAACATTGCTTCATCAATGATGGCGCTGGAAAAGAAATTTTAAACATTAAAGCAATAGAGGAGCTATGTATGTTTCAGGAAAATAAAATAGGTAAAATTTAAAATTCAGATGAAAATAAACATGTCAAAAAGATTTAGTATTCAAGGGTTGCAACTTCTAATTTTCAACTTCTCATCTTCGATTTATTTACAGATTAAAACTTTCAAGGAGGAAAAACATATAATTATAAGAGTAAAGCATATTTAAAGAAGCATTTATGATTTAGTAGTCAACGAAGTGGTTAAAAAAAAGAATACGTAGTAATGCATATTCAACCTTGTAAATTAACTCAAATTCTATTCTCTACTCTTTTCTATTTTTTTTAAATTTATATAAATTCTTGGATATAATGAGAATGGACTCTTTCAATGTAACAACATATTAACAAAGTGTAAAAGTTGTTGGGGATGCGTAAAAGCCGAAAAAAAGATTTGTTCAACGTGTAAATTTACCGCATTATGTCCATAAGAGATGGATCTACACATATAAGCATTGAATTTATTTGGAATTTCGAAGAATAAATTATTGATGTATATGTAAATCCATTTGCATAGAAGATAATTTTTGAGAAAGAAAAGAAATTTGAAAATGAATGACACTGATGTATCAAAGCAAATACAGCAAATGGTTAGATTCATTCGGCAGGAAGCCGAAGAGAAGGCCAATGAGATCTCTGTCTCCGCTGAGGAGGTTTACTTTTCATCTTTTTCAGACTATATTGTTAATTGGAGTACTAGTACTTATGTGAATATGCAAAGTTGAATGAAAATAAATAATATTACATTTTTGCAGGAATTTCAAATTGAAAAATTACAATTAGTTGAGGCTGAGAAGAAAAAGGTGAGACAAGAGTATGAGAGGAAAACGAAGCAGATGGAAGTACGTAAGAAAATGTGAGTTTTAATTATAATTAATGTATAGGATGAGAGTTATATAGTTTTTGTGCTAATACATATATGAAAGTATTTTGTTGAAATTAGAGAGTATTCTATGCAACTAAATGCATCCCGCATCAAAGTTCTGCAAGCACAAGATGATGTGGTGAGTGGAATGAAGGAGTCTGCTAGAAAGGCACTTTTAAAGATTTCTGGTGAAAAAAATAATTACAAAAAGATTCTCAGAGGATTGATTGTTCAGGTAAATTAAATATACGTTTTCGTTCTGCAATCAACCTGGTAATTAGTATAGATAATTCTTGACGGTTTTTTCTTAATTTGTTTTAGAGTCTGTTGCGACTTAAGGAGCCATCATTGTTATTGAGGTGTAGGGAGATGGATGTTTCATTAGTTAAATCAGTTGTAGAGGATGCAAAAAAAGAGTATGCAGAGAAAGCCAAAGTTCGCGCCCCTAATGTCACCATTGATAATGTCTATCTGCCTCCACCTCCAAATGATGCTGATCCTCATCGTGCCTCTTGGTACCTACCTACTCTCTTTTTTCTAATTTTCCTCAAAATTACTTGCAATTTCTTTTCCTGTTCCATTTGTTGGTACCTATATATGATATTTCTATTTACACTACAAATGGAGATAGCTTTATTTAAATCTTGAAAACTTGCACACTAATAATATGACTCAACCTAACTCCTATATTCTTTTCATAATAATTTATGTTGTTGTACTATGTTTCTATTTTATTTTATTTTGATTTTGATTTGACATGGAGTACAAGAAAATAAAGAAGACGTTGAATTTTATGGTCTTAAACTAAAGAGAGGTATAATATATCAAAATGTCATTTAATCTTGTAATATTAAACATGCCGGTTGAAACTAAATAGTTTCCAAAAAAAAGAAAAAAACATTCTTTTTAAAATGGGCTAAAAAGTGAATAATTAAAACAGATAAATTGAAATGAAGTAATACTTTGTTTTCCCTATCATTATTCCAACATATAAGCCTATTGATAAATGAAATACATATAAGAGGTTAAGAAGCTGTTGAACTCATATTGTTGACATAGAATTTCTCGAATCTAGTTCGATTCTTGAGATTTTGTTGTCAGTGATATCAAAGTCATTTCTTCCTTTGCATCAATGGCGAAGGGTACCCGGTCAAATGGAGATCCAAACAATGATTTACCTACTGCAGATGTAGGTGATTTGCATGAAATGATGCAATAATTAATCACATAAATTGAAACCTTGGAATGGGAGGTTTCTTCCCGACACTGATTGAATTGATGAATCAATCGACATCTAGGAAGACTCAAAGGGAGAAAACACCATTATGAGAAGTATTCCATTGCCCATAAATGCAAGAATTTAAGATAGTTATACATTCTAGAATTACAAGATAATGATTAGTGTTAACAGAACTACTTTAATTGAAGAACAAGAGACAAGAGTTATATTACAATATATTAGAATTCGTCTCAATACAAAAGAATAGGAAATATATAAGCATCCATTAACTAAATCTAACCTAATAGGAATCCATTAACTAAACCTAACCTAATAGGAATCCACTAACTAAACCTAACCTAATAAGAATTCATTAATTAAACCTAACCTAATAGGAAATAGGCCCAAATAACAAAAGCCCAAACATATGGGCTAACATCCTCCCTCAAACTCACAATGCAACAGCAATAAGCATTGAGAGTTTGTCACACAAAAATCGAAACCGAGACGCCGATCTTCTTGTGATCCTTGTAGAACAGTCCCGCGTGCCATTGCAACACCCCATCCACCATCTGGACCATACTGTTCCACAGCAACTGAAACTGCAACTGCATCACCTCTTTCAACATGAGCACTGCATGTCAAAACACTAGGCACATAAACTTGGGCACCACGAAGAACTGCTTCTGCACGCTTTCGGCGAACAATTACCTCCTTAATAGGTTTGCCTTCGTTGTCCCCTTAATGAATTGCAGCAAATCAAAAACCGAACCCTAGTTCGAACAAATCAAAAATCGAACCCTAGTTCGAACAAATCAAAAACTGAACCCTAGTTCGAACAAATCAAAAACCGAACCCTAGTTCTAACAAATAAAAAAAAAAGAACCCTAGTTCGAACAAATAAAAAAAATGAACCACAAATCAAAAACCAAACCGAATAAATCAAAAATCGAACCGAACAAATCAAAAACCAAACCGAACAAATCAAAAACCAAACCAAACAAATCAAAAACCAAACTGAACAAATCAAAAACCGAACCAAATAAATCAAAAACCAAATCGAACAAATCAAAAATCGAAACGAACAAATCAAAAACCAAACCGAACAAATCAAAAACCAAATCGAAAAAATCAAAAACCAAACCAAAAAAATCAAAAACCGAACCGAACAAATCAAAAATCGAACTGAAGTTCGATCCGCGCAACAGATGACCGCTACCAGATCTTCAACCAACAAATCAAGAAGCATGGATTGATTTAGCCGACCCAACTTTTGGTAAACAAATCACGCTCTAAAACCCAATAATCACCAAAAGGAGTATGAGTACTAGAGATGCTGATCATGTGATCTTCATTCTCACGAGTACTAATTGCATTCTAAACAAAAGGATGATTTATTAGTTCATCTTTGCAACAACACACCCTACAGAACATATATCAAAAACTTGATGCTGGCGACTTGTTTCTTATTTAGCTGACCCAACTTTTGCAAACATAATCATTGGCCAGACGGGCAGCATATTTTGGTGTCACCCGCTTGCAACAGAAGCTCTTTGATTGTTTACCAAAATCGTAGAGGCTCTGATACCATGTTAACAGAACTACTTTAATTGAACAACATGAGGCAAGAGTTATATTACAATATATTAGAATTCGTCTCAATACAAAAGAATAGGAAATATATAAGCATCCATTAACTAAATCTAACCTAATAGGAATCCATTAACGAAACCTAACCTAATAGGAATCCATTAACTAAACCTAACCTAATAAGAAATAGGCCCAATAACAAAAACCCAAACATATGGGCTAACAATCAAGATTTTCAAGAAGTTGAGAAGAACCATCATCAAGAATAAATCAAAATACCTTGAAGATCACTGACTATCACTATAATATTTGGATACATGCTATATATTCACATAACTTTATTGATCCCTCCTTGGTGGATAAGTTGGGATGTTCATTTATTGCTACTATTCCTCATATGGTTGCAGCAGCTAATTAATAGAACTATGACAATGGAGTTCATGTACATGGGAAAGAGGCATGTGCTAAGAGGATCTGGCAGGCATATTTTGAGCACAAGAGCTGGGAATTAAGTTGGCTAAAATATCAGGTAACGAAGTCCAATAATGCATGATTCAGTTGATACCTTCCATGCATGTGGTATTATGTACAATCGTATGCATTAGAAGCTACCAGGTCACCTGAAACTGAAACTGACTCTAGCCTATCCAGTTTACGAAATTGTTGGAAGAACCTACTTAACTAGTTACCTCTCTCTAGAGGATTGTTTGATCATAGCATGGTGTTATATCTGGAACCGAACCTATTGATAAAAGGCCTTACAGGTATCCAACAGTTAACAAGGCTATGATAAAAATCTTGGTTAATCAATTGTTGGATCAAGGTATTGTTCAGCCAAGTTGCAGTCCCTATGCTGCACCCGTGGTATTGGTGGAGGAAAATGATGGTACATGGAGGTTGTATGTTGACTATAAAGATCTGAACAAGGCCACTATAAAGAACAAGTTTCACATTCCAATAGTGGAAGACTTATTGGATGAACAGGGAGGATCCAAAAATTTTAGCAAGATAGTTCTCAGGTCTGGCTACCACCAACTGAGTATGGCTACTGATGACATACAAAAGACTGCATTTAGGACTCACTCGGGTCACTATGAATATATTATTATGCCATTTGGGTTATCTAATGCACCTTCAACTTTTCAAGGCCTAGTCCGTCTCTCAACCATTTTTGAGCAAGTTTGTCTTGGTATTTTTGATGATATTCCGATTTATAACAGAACCTTGGTAGATCATGTATGGAAGTTGAAGTCTGTTTTCCAAGAAATGAAAGAACACTAATTGGGGTGAAAAGGATTGAATACTTGGGACATTTTATCACAGAAGAAATCAAGGGTGTCCACTGATCCACAGAAGATAGAATCTGTCAAAAATTGGCTCTTCCCTCAACTCTGAAACAACAAAGGGTGTTTATTGGATTGATACGTTACTATAGAAGGTTTATCCAAGACTTGTGAGTGATAGCTAAGCCTCTCACTGACTTCTTGAAGAAATACAGTTTCAAACTGTCTCAACTAGCCACAAATGCTTTTGAGAAGCTCAAGTTGGCCCTCACTGTCTTACCTGTATTGGCTTTGCCTGATATGACCAAGACTTTTTAGTTGAGATTGATGCAAGTGTTATAGAATCAGTGTTCTGTTGATGCATCAGGGACATGCTATCAACAATCCAACACCAAAATCTACTCCAAATAAATTCAAATTTGAAACATAAATTTTTTATATCATAACAAACTTCAATCATCAATTTGTCAAAAGAACAATAAAGTTAAAAGGACGCGACAAAATAGGGTGTCCAATGAAATTTTTTCAAATTCAATAGATTGATAGGAAGCCAAGTCATGTCATCTTATGTAGAAATAGCACCCATTGATCATTTTTCTACTGTACATTTGGAATAGCCACTATCCTATAGTTTAAAATTCTACAAGTGAAACTCTATGACATTATCTTGGAGTTATATTGGTGGAATTTGTAAGTCAAGGAGAATGACAATGTTTTTAACTATCTATGATCCCCCCCATAATCATGCTATATTAGTCCGTTTTAAACAATTAATAACTAAGTTAATATGATTTCCAACATATGAAATTTGATCAAATGTTGATAGTGAATTAATTGGAGTTGATTTTACTTTGGTATAATGAAAGCTCTGGAGGAGTAGTTCTGGCTTCTGATGATGGGAAAATTGTATGTGAGAACACACTGGATGCTCGACTGGATGTCGTTTTCAGGCAGAAACTCCCTGAGGTAATATATTGTACATGATAAACTTGTGATGAGGAAATCAATCTGAATTACAACTTCACATGTTTTGCTCTCTTTCTGCAGATACGTAAACAACTTTTCAGTAAGATGGCTGCATGAGGATTATTCTCACACAATTTCAATAACTTCACTTGTACGGTGGGTGAATTTTATTCACTCATCTTTCCATCTTTACTGTTACATTCCTTCACATAGATGTGCAATCTTGTTCAGAATATTAATTGTTAGAACTGAAAATCATTCAATAAACATCATTTTTTTACTTTAGAAACAAATTCAACAATGTGCAACACGACACTGATGACGTCTCTTGAATTTACAAATTGTTTTAGGAAACAGAATACCTTCTACTCCTAGCAGTTTTCCCTTCTGATTTCCTACGTTTTCCATGAGAAGGACCACCAAATATACCAAACCTTCCTATACCTCTAGAAAGGGAAGTTAAGAATGTTTTGCCCTGTCCTGTTTTGTTTATCATCCCTTGTTTCATAGACACTTGTTCTTTCTCCAGGTCACTTAGCCTCACCCTCATTCTAGATATCTCCAACTTCAGTTCTCGGTTCTCTCTCCTTAAAGATGCATAAGTATCTCTAGGAGACATGGCTGCACTTGTAACACCGCTGCTGATCTTTTGTGTATCTCCACAACTTCCGCATAGAGCATTCTTTAGTCGGAGCTGCTCAAAGTAGAGAACTTGGACAGTCATTTGAACTGGGAACCTGTCATTCTGTGCTGCATGATTGCATGCTTCTTGAGACAGCTTTTGACAATCTATGAATTTGCATAGCTTTTTGCATTCATGCTCACTTAGCATCGGATGGGCCTACTCAAGTAGAAGAATATTCAGACTACAGAAAAAACATGTTATCATTTTTAGGTATTCATATAATCAGATGAGGTCTATAACTATAACTTTGAAGTTTTACCTTCAAATAAATATCAATAGCTCTGTAAAGTCCATCATCAATAACACGAGCATAATCAGGCAAAACTGATATCATAGCAATGAATTTCTCAAGGCTCAAATATGGATCAGGAGCTATTTCAGCTAGATACGTGTCTATAAGCCGTCCAACTTTCAATAGAGAACCATGGCTTGGAGAATCTATATTATCTGATTCATATCCACAATCTCCATTTTCTTCTTGGTCAATCCTTTGGAGGAAATGTATCAATATGCGCTTGACAGTGTCAACATCAAACAAAGAATCACCCGTCTGGACAGATGGTATAAGCAAATCATCAAGTAAGACCATTTCCAACCTGAAGGCAATCCTCCTCTCAATTTCAAGCCTGCAGGCTAGGGCGGCATCCACCATGATAGCTATCCTCAACATCCCAAAAAGAAAATTCAGCGGAACAGATGAACTCTTCTCTGGAGGCAATAGACTAACAAGAGTTTCTACAATTATTTTCTGCCCCTTTTCTCCCTTACATGGATATGCTCTCGCTGGATTCCAAATTTGCGGTTTCCCAATACCCTTTAGAGAGACCTGTGCATAATGCATCAAGGATGCAATTATGCTGTCTATGTGTAACCCAACATGTCCCATTGCCATGATAACTCTGCCATAAAAATCAATGCTTAGAACAGAAAGATCTTCGACCCACCATTCCTTGTGTTCCAAAGAGCCACTATCACAATCTAAACGAGATAGACCTGAAACAAGTTGCTCCTGACAAGCATTCCTGGCAACGGCATCAATGCATCTATCTGAAATACCAACCTCCTCTGCAGTAGGAAGCAGGTCTTCACAAGAAGAAAGAACCTCCACCGATTTTTCAAGATTCGGAAACACAACTTCAACAAGGAAAGTTTCTGTTCTTGCAATGAGGTTCTCTTCATGATAATCTTCTGTCATTTCCAAGTATTCTGCCACACAACGCAAACGTGCTACATTCGTAGTTGTGATCTCAAAGTTCATGCCATAACAAAACTTCGCAGCTAGTTCAAATGTTTCAGGCCCCTCAGGTACATGAGTTAAATGCAATTCTGAGAGATTTGGGTCTTTGGCATCCGCCACCATCTTCCGGATCTTTCCACTCAGAGACACCAAAGGAAACTATAGCAAAACACAAGTGACATAACACAATTATCAACTTCAAGAATCAAATATACAGTTAACTAATAATATTGATTAAGGATTGAAGTGAATTAGTAAATAGTGTGCGATGAAATATCCAGAATAGATCAAGATTCACATGTTACAAACTCAAAATTGATTTCTGGAATACATTGGATGCAATGCCACACCTAAAATTAGTACCATTTTTTATAATTTGCCAATGTTTACTTAATATAGCACGCTCCACTGTCATCATCACTGGGTGCTTAAAAAATAAAAAATTTGGTGAACAGGATGTGTAGTAGTGCCCTCGTCTACGCAGGATAAGGTTGGTCTCAAAGGCAACAAGGAGGTACAGAAGGGCACTACTAGACATGAGGAATATTCTCAACCAAGTTTGACCATTCTAGGTGTTTCGAGTTCCATCTACATCATAATTTGAAAGTATGTAGTTAGTAACCAAGAGCTGAGAAAGGAAGTAGCTTTAAACAGTAAACACAAGCCTCAACCCTCTCTTAAGACGAAGAGAAAGAGAAAAGTACCTTATGCAGTAGGAAAGACTCTCCATTTACAGCAATTGTAATATCCCCAGCAACATCAGAGAATATAGTGCTGATGATCAATATCGTTAACGAGTAAGACATGACAAATCCATAATAAAAGATTATGTCAGAACAAGTAATATTAATCGTTTTGAGGTGCTCTCTAAATTATTCATAAAATAAGTCCTGGAAGAGAGCGGGGTAACATTTCTCCAAAAAGAAGAAAGGGGTTTAGCATATTTAAAGTGGTTAAACCAATAATAATCAGAGGTTAGAAGTAAAGCTGTGGCATTCTACAATTATGTGAAATAGCATATATATTATAGAGAAAACCATATCCTAAAAAATTATACAAGGAACAAAACGAAAAATAGAGGCTTTTGTAGGGTACAATGAGTAGCGTAACAGTCAAAATTGGAAATACATTTTTTTTTGGCTCAAATGAAGGTGAAAACACTAGATTCATTCATGAATTATGCAAGGAACTTGATGGGGAAATCATAATTCTCAGTAAATAACTTTTCATTGTAGAAGTAAAGGAAATTACCGGGTTATGAACGGAGAGTGTTGAGACGACACCATTGTTGTCACATTAACAAAAAACTTGACTGAAACTAGTAGCAGTCAATTAATCCCAACAAGTAGAATGAACAAATGATAAAGAAGAAAGATACAAAGAAAAAAGGGAAAGTGGGACATATATGATATGATAAATTAATAATGCAAAAGGGAAAAAGCTAAAGAATACAGAAATGGGCACAAGGGATGGCAGAAGGTGACCATGTGAAGTGTTTTACTGCAACACAAAATACCTTTTGCTTTACATTCCTTTAATTCTCTACCTACAAAATTGTATTCCTTTTTTACTAAAAAATGTCTAATACTAGTAGAGTCCCTTAGCACGCACTACTTCTACATGAATTCTTCAAACATTATATTGATAGAGTGAAACAGAACTAGTAAGTCATGCATCTAACTAGTTCGGGATTAAAATGCAGTTATCGATGGTTTTGCTTAATCCTAGTATTAATTAATTAATTAAAGAACTGAAAGACTTGATACATACTTAAAGGAATTTGTAGCCACAATTTTCTCAAATGAATTCGAAATTTCATATACTTACAGAGATAGACAGATGACAGGTGGGGTAATAAGGGACTTACTAGACGTTACTCTCAAACGCGCGCATACGTTACCCAATCTCTATTTAACGGAAACCCCCTAACTCCCTACTTTAATTACTTACTTCTATAACTCTTTTTTCTTTTTACTTTTTCTTACCATATACTACTACTTGTTTTATTCTTTATGAAATAATTATTTATTCTATTTTAAATACATATTTTGTTCACATGTGTATCTTTTACTTATAGTAACTTCTATATATTATAAAGTTATGTTTGCGTTTATAGATGAAACTAACAAAACATCTTGATAATTGTGGTGAAAAACTAAAATATAATTTAATCATGATTAGGGGAGTAGATTTATTCAAGGGAAAAGGGTGTGATATACCCCTAAACTTTGCCACGTGAAGTTGATATATTTTTCATTATAAAAGTGGCGCATATATACCCTTATCATTATACAAATGTCTCACATATATCCTTACCGTTACAAAAAGGAGCTCACATATACCCTTCATCTAACGAAAGTGAAAAAATAGTTTTAAATTTATTTTTTTGATTTTAAATTTTTTTAAAAAAATCATGTAGAGGTATATATATGATCCGTCTAGCAAAGTTCAAGGTATATTGTAATCTTTTTCATACAAAAATTATTTTTTGACTTCTTTGATTATCATTATTCAAGTTTCTTTTTTTTTTTTTTTCATTCTTTAGTGTAAATAAAAAAAATTAAAACTAATTTTTTGCGGTTATTTTGTAATTTAGTTTTTCTATTTGTAAAAACAAAATAAAAACAATGGCATCTATAATAAATTTTACAAGAAAAATAGGGAAATATACATAAATTTCACCATCAAAATAATAAATTTAAATTAGTTGTTGAAACAAAAAAGTCAAGAAATAATATGTGTGAGGAGGATCAAATACATCTCATATGGATTATATTTTTTCCAAAAAAAATAGTTAAAAAAATTAAATTTAAACTATTTTTTTCACTTCCGTTAGAGTAAAAAGGGTATATGTGAGTCATTTGTATAACAATAGGGTATAAATGAGTTACTTTCATAATGAAAGGTATATCAGCTTTAAATGACAAAATTGAGGAGTATATCATACATTTTCCCCTTTTTCAAATTTCTTTTGCTAGTACATTTTGTATGTAACGAACGAATAGTAAACATGATTAAGCTAATAAAGAGCTTCCTGATCTTTGGCAAATTGAGCTCGCATCAAGCAAAAAATGAATTTATGAAGGGACTCGGGGAGAATTTCATTATCAAAGTAAATTTTTGTATGGAATATGTGCAACAATTTCTCTAGATCATTAAATGTATGTATACTTTTAATCTTGTTATAATTGCTATGATCAATGTTATTTGCTTATTATTTTGATTTATCAAAAGGTACAATTCTGCCGTGAGTTAGTATATTCCTGATAAATGGTAAGATAATAAATAATATTTTTAAAAAATAATAATTAATTAATTGATAAAATTTATATATCGACCTTGAGATTGATGATACTCTTTTATGATTCTTTACAAGTTCTCATGTGAAAATCATATATGTGTATTTGGTATCCATTACATGCAATAAGTTAAGCATAAGTATAAAACATAAAAGTCAAAATTTAAATTTAATTATTTAATATATGTAATTTCAACTTGAGGCGTTAAATAAGATTTAATGAAAGATTTCAAAATTAAATTGAGGAATACATTTATAAATTTTTTAGTGGAGTAATATATAATTTATTATGACGGAATTAATCTCACACATATTACATGGCGTCAACACAAATCAGGATTTCCTTTTAATTTATTTATTTTCAAAACTAGTCTTTTCCTCCTCTCAGAAACGCCACATTCGGGTGTTTTCTTTCCTATACAATGTAACTCTTCACAACAGTGACCACCATCCTACAAATTAAGCCTCCACCAAAGTTATGTTTTTTTTGTACTTCTAGGTTTTTATCCCTATTTTATTTTTATCTTTAAAGTCGTTTTTCCAACTCTTGTGTCCCTTCAGACTATTGTATCCCTTTGTTTGCGTCTCTTCGGGAACTACCTATAAAAACTAGGCAAACTATATCAGTTGTTGTATTTTTTTTGTGACAAATTTAATCCCTAATTTCTGTGAAACTTCATCAATTCCTTCAAAGTTTACTTTGGATCTTCACGAAAAAAATTAATGAAACAATACTATAATTTACTTGTATTTTTTCCCTCCATTCAACATGTAAAAAGAAAAACTATTTCAACAGCTCAATTCTAAAACAATTGTCACAACTATGATAATTTTTTGGTTCGAATCTACTTCTTTCTATGGGCTTTTTCCTTCTGTCATCACTTTGTCCGACAACTTAACTTTGTGTTTTATTCAATAATCTATAAAAATTTATCTTTTATGAATTTGTATTGAATTATTTTTGTATTTATTGTTGTGGAAACTTTTTAACCATTCTTGATGGAATTAGAATTGAGGAAGAGACAACAAAGAGAGAATAAATTTTGTCGCAACTTGATAAGGTACTTGTACCTATTACTATATTTTATTGGGAGTTGAAATGTTGTTGTATTAATCATATCTGCGGAAATGAAAAACTCACAACCATTCGAAAAAGTCACAATCATTCAAGGTGAAAAGGTATCTGCTTTAATTATATTTTATATTCCCTGTGTTTCGAAAAGAATGATCTCCTTTCTTTTTTAGTTTGTTTCAAAAAGAATGTTCTCTTTCCTTTTTTGGTAACATTTTAATTTCGGTTTTCCATGTGGCATGTTTAAGGCCACAAGATTACAGGGCAATTTAATACATTTGACATAACTTTAATTTAGAACAACAAAATTCAAAAATTTTCTTTATTTTCTACAACTTTGTGCTAAGTCAAACTATGTCATTCTTTTTAAAACAGGGGGAGTAATACAAATAAATATAGTATGTAATATTTTATTGGATTTGGCTAAGACTTTTGGTATTATTAGTTATCCAACATCTTTGAGATGATCAATAAATCGAACTAATGGTCCATAAAGTTGCTTAAAAAAATATAGTATGAAAATATTGAATATGTACTAAATTGGGTGTTAAGAAGAATAGAAAACTTAGAGAATTTGTGGTTTAAAAATGTGATGGCCAAAAAAGGGCAATATGAACAAGTTCTTATTATGCCTTATAAAAAAAGTCACAACCTTCAGAAAAGTCACAACTCTTTAAAAAACTCACAATCCTTCGAAAAAGTCACAATTCTTTGAAGACTAACTACCCTTCAGAAAAGTAATAACCCTTCAGAAAAGTCACAACTTTATCAAAAAGTCATAACTGTCATGACCCGAGCCTACACTCTGGTCGTGGCCAGTAATCGAGAACCATTGTTGACCCTCAAGCGAACCCTCATTTTGGCTGACTACAAGCGGAAGACTAACTTAAGCATATATAAGCATCATATTGAAAGAAACATTTAAAATAGTTTATTGAATCTCCAAACTTCACTGAATATACTTAATATGAAACATAAATTTTAAATAAAATATTTGAATCTGAAAGACTCTCCAAAATTGTTTATCTATGAAGCCTCTACTATACAAAGATGAGTGTCGACATAAGACTCAAGACTCCTCAAAAGAACTACTACTAACGACTCATAAAACTAGAGTCCTCTGAAAGCAAGGATGTCTTACTCATAAGAAGACGAGCGGCTGAAGTGATCTCAACAGTCTCTTGTTGAGGATCCTAAAAACATGTATCTACATCATTAAAAGATATAGGTCAAATGACATCAGTACGTACGAGTATGTAATATAGTTGAATAACAAATAACTGAATGAAAGGACTGGAGTAGATATAGATATATATACTCAACTGAATGTAAAGAAATAAAAAAGTGAAATCATTAAAATTTTACAAAAATACTTACTCATCTCTGAACTCAACATATTAAAGTGATATAATAAAATACACTTTTAACTTTATTTGGGAGATTCTCTAACAGATAACCATCACTATGAGTTACGTGATGATACATCGTCTCGCCCACGCTACCAGAATTGTCCTATACCTTGCCGGGGTAAAAAACACTTCAACTAAGTGGATCTAATAAGCTTTGCCTGAAGGCACTTAGGATTAATCTAATAAGTATGATCATGTACCCATGTTTACATACATGATTTATGAGGAATGTGAGTTGTCTGAACTCATCCTCATATCAGTGCTCAATATTACTCCCAATAATATATATACTCATGTTCAAATGTATAAAACATATTCTTTCTCTGTTTTAAGGTAATTAATCAAAATAACCTCTTAAAAGAGGTAAATGCCCTAAAATATCTCTGAACTCATTAACTCTGTAATAAATCAAAGTTTCTCTTTTCTCAATATAAAAATGGATATCTTTGAAAATACTTAGTTCCCTTATACTCTTATTCAATTCATATTTAAAAACTCTTTCTCAAAACTATATCAAAAATCATATTGTGATCTGATCATTGTTGACTCGGGAAGTCATACTGCATAAACATTGATGGCATATCTAGATACCATACTACTTAAACATTGATGACATACTCGATTGTCATACTAATCATGTTTTAAAAACTCTTTCTCAAAACCCATCTTTGCTTTCTTAGAAAATCAGTTTAAGACAAAAATGTTTGTTTTAAAAGATTCTCAAAATTTATAACTTAAAATAGGGTTCATGCTGAAATATAGACATGAATGAATCAACTCAAGGATCTCAATAACAATATAGAAAACTCAATACGCAGAACTCAAGAATTTAGAACTCAAGAACTTAGAACTCAACAATACTACTCATCTCAAGAATACTCAATTCATAAGGTTCATGCTAAAATATAGACATGAACGAATCAACTAAAGAATGTTAATGCATAACATATAACAATACAATAATTAGGAATAGAATTGCAAAAAGAAATAGGAACTCAAGAACTCAAATCAACTTATCTCAAGAATACTCAAATATAGGGATAGAATCCTAGATTACTCTTTCACTAAATTGAAAGTAGATGTAGGGCGTGGGACAAACTAATTCAACACTATGATAGCCTTACATACCTGAAAAAACAAGGTTCTTGAAGAATCTTGAAAAAAAAACTTGATTAGAAGCCTTGAAACCCTAGCTTGAAGGTAAACGATCAAGAAAACGTTTCTTGAGATTCTTTAATTAGTTTCTTCAAATCTCTATGACCAAGAATTATGATTTTCATTATTGATCCATAATTGTATGGAGTA
Organism: Solanum bulbocastanum; assembly: GCA_037074985.1. NCBI lineage: Eukaryota > Viridiplantae > Streptophyta > Magnoliopsida > Solanales > Solanaceae > Solanum > Solanum bulbocastanum. The sequence goes on along the minus strand of CM073605.1, from coordinate 18,315,349 downwards.
ATTCGAGTTGGAATGAATGTAATTTTTGGAGAAAAACTTACCTTGAAGAAGAATCTTGAAAAAGATTGAAAGAATCTTGAATATTGGAGTCTTCTACTTTGATTTTTCCTTAGGGTTTTGCCCAAGGGTTTGAGAGAGAAGAGAATGATGGATTAAAAGATGAAAATCTATTGTTTTGAGCCTTATATTATTCAAGCAATTCGTTTAGGGTTTTCTTGGAGGTAAAAAGACAAAAAGATCCTTTTTAATGTTTTCCCGTCAGCTAATTCGTCACTGCACTGTATCAGTTACTAAAATGATCATAACTTTTTACTCAAAAATTGGGTTGACACGAAATTCGCAGAGTTGGAAGGAAGATTAAAATACCTTCAATTTGATAGGTTATGGGCCACATAACTCCTTACATTCTTAGAGATATGGTCGTTTGAAGTTGACCCAAGTAGAATCTTACATCAAAACTTAATCGATAAGGTAACTTTCAACTCTACTATGTGCTAGAAGTTTCTAGTGACCTTAATTAATATCCAAAATCATTCCCATACTAATGAATTTACCTTTACACATATGGGCAATTTAAGAATCAACCTATATGACCCTACAAGTAAATGAAGAATGATTTGAGTCTTAACTTAGAAATTTTCTAGGTGTTACAATAACCCTTTGAAAAAGTCACAATCATTCAATGTGAAAAATTGTCTTCTTTTAATATATTTCATATTTTATATACATACATACATATATATATATATATATATATATATATATATATATACAGACACACATAAGAAAATCTTAGGCCCGCCTACGTGGAGTCAGCACAAACCATGATTCTATTTCATGAAAAGTTGTGACTTTCATGAAAGTTGTGTCTTTTATGAAGAGTTGTGACTTTTATGAAGAGTTACGACTTTTATGAAAAATTGTGACTTTTATGAAAGGTTGTGACCTTTCCGAAGGGTTGTAACTTTTCCAAAGAGTTGTGACATTTTCGATAAGGTACAATAAGCATTTTTCACACTACTCTTTGTTGTCTATAAATAGAGGGATTTACTCTCATTTTAAAACAACAAAAATTTTGAACCTCATCTTTTTCTGCCCAATTAAATATTCGTGTACTTTACTCCTATAGAGTGGCTCACTGACACCATTGTTTTTGTATCAATACACTGGTGAATATAATTATTCTATCCTAAGAGAATCTATTCCTTTAAACCTTAGGTACTAGTGGGGAATAATTTCCTTAAGGGGACACTATGCATTCAGTGTGCTCGATTTTTTCCTTTTTGTTTTATTGTATTGTTACAGATCATGGTATTTTTTTTTTATAGTCATTAATTTATGCTTATGTTATTGATTTGAGTACATGTTTTAAACTTTATTGTTTATGTTTCTACGCAGTTATTGTTATACGTATTTGTTAGTACATATTAAATAATACATGTTTATTGAATATTCACACAAGTTTTCTCTACTGAATTGTTGAAGGTACAATAAAAAAATCCTTAAAGATCTATACTACCATCTCTTGAAGACAAAGTTCAAACTTGGTATGCCATTGTAAGGACATAAAGACCTTAAAAACTTTATCGCACCTTGATGTGCGAAGTGAACCAGGAAAAGAAGACATGAATTAATAAGCTTTTGACATGGGTTCAAGGATGTGCCGGATGACCTATAGAGGAATATGACTAGACTTGAGCCTCTTTTAATCCCAAAGACATAGATAACTACACAATAAATTAATTGCTCATATTCTATATGAAGTAAGGACAAATTCTCAAGTTTACTGCAAGTTGTAATAACTTTTCTTGAAGTAATAGATGTGTTTCTCAACGATGAGATTGGAATAGAAGTGTAGTTTCAATTTGAACACCAGCACTCAGGTATGTTGATTTTTTAAATCACCCAAACAAACTAAATATTTTTGTGTAATATTTTTCTCTTTCAAGTATATATAATAAGTTGAATTGTTGTCCAATATAATACATTCTCCCTTTAATTTTCATTTTAATAATTACTTATGATACATTCAAATAAGGAACTTTAAAAAGCATATTTGTAAAGCAAAAGGTAGAACTGAACTTTCTAAACGTTAGAATTAGAATATTTGTTAACTTTTTTTAACCTTTTAAAATTTCTTTATCCCTTCTCTGGTGATTATTAGTTTATTAGAAAATTTAATATTTTAGGCTGATGTTTATTAGATTCTATCACGACCCAACCTACCTGGCCATGCGAGCACCTATTATAACACCTAAGTAGGAGAACCCTCGATTCCCAAACCATGGAAAACATGCGGAAGATTAAGAAAACTAAGATAAAAACAAGTTCACGGAGATTTAATTAAATAAGAGTTTTAAAACAATTCGAGTTAAAACTTGTAAAGTAATTAACACCCCAGGGATCTAGTCTAAACAGATACACGAGCTTCAAAGATTACAAGATACGAACGCAATAACAAAGACAACTTTCACCACATGGGAGGAAACATGGAAACTGTTAGAGATTACCATCATCTTCACCTATGAGACATCACTGAACTTGCATCCAGACTATGCCCAAAAGGCATAAAAAGAGTATTATCAATACAAAAACCACACGTATTGATAGGCACCATCGGTCAACCCGAATACCCACCGCATAATATAAGAAATCGACCAACAAAGCATGCAATAAGACTATTCATTCCTTTACATTTATATTTTTCTACCCTCACCATTTCTGGATAATTAAATCATACTAGTACACTTGACTCTAACCCCTTACTCGCTCCGTTCTTAATCATAACTTGACAGTTCTGCCTCTCGAAGGAGATCTCGAATATAATTATTACCAACCCGGCCAAACACTCACGACACGCCCTCACGTCGTCTATATCACCACTCAACCCCTTGCCTCCATAGTACATTCTATCAAGGTCTATTAACCGTTTCAATACTAATCCTCTACCCGGGTAATACTACTATTCAACATTTACAACGTAAAGCCACCCCGATCCTCTACGACAATAAACACTACCACCTCTCTAAGGTACACATAGTGACACCTAGACCCTTGGTCTCCACTTATCCTATCACATCCCGATTTGGGCCTAGACATTCACAATTCATTACACCACAGATACACCCAATTAACTTATAACACCTCAACCCACACATATATCTATATATAATGAACAAACCAGTTATCCTTTCAGGAGCAATGTACAATTCCACATTCTTTTTAACAAGTAGTTATGACAAGTAAATGGTCCTCTCATGGAACCCATACCTAAACTGTTAATGTATCGAAACGTGGTATCCAATCACAATTAGTGTGCCGGACGTGACACCCGATCCCATATATGCACTAGAAGGTGTCACCCGATCCAAGTTAATGTGTCCAAATGTAACACCCGATTCAATATGTATGTCAGTGCGTGACATTTGATCTATTCAACAAGCCACAATCACAATAAGAATGTACATTTCTCATAATCATACAATGAAGTATTTATTCATGGAATACATTCATTTGTTCATACTCATTTACATTACGTGTGATCGATAGTGCAACATTTGTATACATACATGCATTACAATAAAGCAAATACTAACATACATCACACAAACATGAAATCAAACCATCACCTAGCCCTAGTTCATCGACTAAGGCTTCTTTCTACGGTATAAGTCTGATGTAACACCTAGGATACAAGTACAATCATATCATTTCGGTGCACAAAATCCTACACATGAATTCTACCGTCAAATTCCAATATACTACACAGTGAATAACAGATTTGAAATTACTCAATTAATAAACCTAGAATACCTAGGCGCCAAGCATTTGCAGAGGGATTGCAGCTCAAAATCTGGTTTTTTGAATGACGGGATAGTGGATTTGACCGGAAATCCACAATCTATGGACGCTCTTACGCTAGAAATCTCTTGTTTCTTCCTTCCCAAGCCTAGAGCAACCGCCTTTTGAGGGTTTTTGAGGTGAGTCTAGCCTCGTTTTAGTGTATTTGGAAAAAGGAAAAATTCAGACTTCGCATTATTTACATTATGTTTCGCCTATCCTACTCTGGTGGCCACTTATCACGCTTTAGCGTCGCCGCCCCGGTGGCATCAAGACCGCTCTAGCAGGAGGAAAGACTCAATGTTTCTGACCTTTTTCCTTTCCTAATTAACGATGGTTTGGGTCATTACAATAGATACTAATTTACCCCTCGTTCGTCCCCGAATGACTAGCGGAGGGATAAACATGCGCTTCTTTTTGGAGTACTTTTAACTAACAAATCAGTCAATTGCGAAGCCATGAAGGATGGCAAATTTTCAAATTTGAAACAGGGAAGGTTCTATACGCAAAAGACCTGTTAGGGAACTGACGCAATGCATGAAAAAGAATTCTGTCTAATTTTTACAAAGCCTGACCCCACCAGGGCAACAGTTCTTTCACTGTAGCGGGGCCGCTATGGCGATGGCCTTCCATTGTAGCGGGAAGTTGAAAAATAGTACATAAGGGGAAAAGAAAATTTTCCCCCATTACTTCCTAAACTCTCCCAAAACTTCAAAAACTCTCTCGATCGCTTCACTCCGAATGTCAAGTTTACGGTAAACCTCTTGTTCCTTACGCTATATACTTCATTACTTACTTAACAACGATTGCATGATTCTAGCTGATTGGGTAGAATAGGTTTTGGGGGTAGTTTTCGAAAATGAACATATGTTGACTGATTTGTTAGGACAACGTAGTATGGACACTTCCCTTACATCCTCAACATCTTTACAACGTTCTAGGCGTAATGATTTTGCGAAAATACGATCAAAATAGTTCCAAAATGGGTGGGGGGAAGTTGAATGGTTTCTTGGTGTAAAACTCGGATTCGGGCACCATTTAGGGGTTATTTCGTCAGAATAACAACATAATTAGGTACTAGGGTACTTTATAGACTCTAATCTGCTAAAATTTTTTGAAAATGAGGTTTTGGGACGAAAAGGCACCATGATTATGCCTGGAGTTCATCCCAGAGGAATGCCTCTTTGGCGGCCTTCATTCCGCTGTAGCGGCCTCCATCATCCCACTATTACGGGACTTGGGCCGCTGTGGCGGGACAAAGTGGGGCAGTAGCCCCTTGTTACTTAAATCAGAATTATTTATCTTCCTTTTTAACTCAATAATGTCTAATCCTATAGCGTTCTAACATAAATCTTCCAAACTTTTGCAGGCTTCTCTAAATGGCTGGTGTTAACAAGAAAAACCTACCCTTCATCCGGTTTATCGATGTTGCTGATCGGTAAAAGGCATCATGACTACCGAAACAACAAGTTTTGCTGCGAGAGAAGCTTTATCTTGCAGGGTTTAGAGGGGAAGGGGCCCACCTTTTATACCCGTCTTATGGAGTTTGGCTTGGCCCCATTAACAGAGGTTCCCCCTGATGCGTGTTCTATCTGGGTGAGGGACTTCTATGTTATCCTCCCTACTGTTCGCTAGGATGACCCTCACCCTACCATCCGCATCTAGGGAGTTGACATCCCCCTAAATGCTTTCTACATAAATGATGTGCTTGAGGTACCAAAGGTCCATAATAACGAGTACGAGGCCAATCTGAGGGAGATGGATCTAGGCTGGCTCAAGGATACACTTATCGAGCCTGCGCATCGGGACCGTGTCTATTAGGCCACTACAGAGGCATCACCGGTCCTAACTGGTCATTGGATGCCAAATGGTGGCTGCACTTGGTTACTAGGAGGATTTGCCAGTCCGGCAACCGTACCGACGTGACTCTTCTTTAGGCTTTGGTGGTGGCGTGCGCCATATAGGGCATTGAGCTGAACGTGGGTGGCAAGATCATTTCTAAGTGGAAGGTGTTCTACTGAGGCAACAAGAAGGAATTTTTTCTATCTTGGATGGTGACTGCAATGTGCAAAAGGGCGGGAGTGCCACTCTTGGACACAGACGAGGTACTCCCTATGGATCCCCCCTTCACCCTATTTTAGTTAGGCAGGGTTCTACTTCCAGGAGCAAGAGGAGGAGTACGGACAGGGCCAGTAGCAGCCGGGCAGCTGCGGAGGCGGATGATGAAGGAGGGGAAGACGGTGAAAGCGACGATACTCTTCCCACCCGGTCCCAACCCCCACTCTCAGGTGCACATGTGGAAGAGGACTTGGCAGCTGTCTGGAGGAGATTAGGACGTCCCTTTGCTAGAACCACTCTGGTTCCACCCAGTATTGCCCTTGAGGTCGAGATGCTCCGCCGCAAATTGCGCCAGGAGAGGAGGAATGTTTTGGAGAGGGATCATTTGATGGTTCGGATATGGAAGACCTTGAAAATCATCTTCTCTTGTGTTACCCCCAGACATGAGATTCCTCGAGTCGAGAGAGGAGACTTCCAGCATTTTACCTTTTATAGACGAGGCCGTGACTGGCCTAGTACCCCCGGAGGACCTCGACTTTGATGACGATACCTCCCAATCCCAGGGATCCTGATTTAGTTTTATACTTTATTTTATCCTTTCGCTTTCCTTACTTTTTATATGCACATGGATGCTTGTTTTCATAGCTATTATTTTATTTCTTTGGATTTAACTTAATGTTATATTGCTGAGTATTGGCTGAATTTGCAGGGATTGGCCCACACATGATTCTGGTCTATTCGGGTGACTTAGGAAAAACAGAAGAGACAGGGCTGAGATTCTGCCTCGCCCTGTCCCGCTCTGGTGGGAATAATCCCGCCCCAACGGTTCAGACGGAAACAGTACCCAACCCAACAATTTATTAGGGTTCTTCCCGTTTCTATAATTTCCCATTAACTCTCAGGTTATAACTAAGCAATTTTTATGAAACTCCTTTTAGCTAGGATAGTCATTGTCTACCCCGAGTTAATCCTCACGGTACACACTCCAGAATTCCTATACATTAATTCAACACCACAACCATGCACATCCTTAGGATATGCGCATACACTCACACGATTTATAGTTAATTGGAAGACACGTCCAGATTTCATTTACGAATCACATCGTAGATTATCTAGAGCCTTGCACCGAACTTAGTCATGCCTTTCCTTTCCAACAAAAAGTTCACAAAACTCAAGTAGTCACCACTCGCACAGTTTTCGAATATTTAGTCTAGCATGTTGCATATATCAAAGTTGAAACAAGCACTTATTGTGCACATAATCATATCATAGTATCCAAGAAAAACACATTATTCACACCAACAGTTAATTCAGACCATAAGAAGCATACATTCACAGTTTCAAGTTACAACTCACAGACAAGTCCAAATTATTAATTAGTTCGCTCTATAGATGACCATTACTGATTATCCATGCACTTATACATCCCCTAGGGACATATACCAATTGGAACCTTCTCTATTCTAATTTAACTTGCTTATGTCCCTTCAGCCGCGACTATGGCATCTGGTTCACTTTATTAAGATAACAATTGGAATTGGGAGATACCAATTGGATTTAACTCATACCACAAGCGAAAACTCGCACAAAAGGAGAAAAGGAACAAAATGACTTCCATAATGCTTCATAGCTTCCTGAAGATTAGATGTGGACGTCAACATACCAATCCGCAAGAGTGTAGTCCATATTTTTCTCTTATACTGGGAGATTGGTAACCTAGGCTCTGATACCAATTGTCATGATCCAACCCACCTGCCATGCAAGCACCTACTCTAACAGCTAACTAGGAGAACCTTTGATTCCCAAAACGTGGAAAACATGCGGAAGATTAAGATAATTAAGACAAAAACAAGTTCATGAAGATTTCACAAATAAGAGTTTTAAAACAATTTGAGTTAAGACTTTTAAAGTAATTAACACCCAGGGATCTAGTCTAAACAGGTAAAAGAACTTTTAAGATTATGAGACATGAACACAGTAACAAAGATGCAACTTCCACCATGTGGGAGGAAACATGGAATTTGTTGGAGTTTATCATCGTCTTCACCTATGAGACATCACCGAACCTGCATCCAGACTATGCCCAAAAGGCATAGCAAAAATAGTATTAGTACAAAAACCACATGTACTGGAAGGCATCATCGGTCAACTCAAATACCTACCGCTTAATATAAGAAATCGACCAGCAAAGCATGCAATAAGACTATTCATTTCTCCACCTTTATATTTTTCTTCCTTACCATTTTCGGATAATTAAATCATACTAGTACACTTGACCCTAACCCCTTACTTGCTCCATTCTTAATCATAACTTGACCATTCTGCCTCTTGAAGGAGATCCCGAATATAATTATTACCAACCCGTCCAACCACTCATGATACACCCTCACATCGTCCACATCACAACTCAACCCCTTGCCTCGATAGTACATTCTATCAAGGTCTATTAACCATTTCAATACTAATCCCCTACCCGGGTAATACTATTATTAGACATTTACAATGTAACACCACCCCGATCCTCCACGACAATACACACTACCACCTCTCTAAGGTACACATAGTGACACCTAGACCCTTGATCTCCACTTATCCTATCACATCCCGATTTGGGCCTAACCATTCACAATTCATTATACCACAAATATACCCAATTAACTTACAACACCTCAACCCACACATATATCTATATATAATGCACATACCAGTTATCCTTCCAGTAGAAATGTACAATTCCACATTCTGTTTAACAAGTAGTTATGACCAGCCAATGGTCCTCTGATGGAACTCATACCCAAACGTGTACTAGAACGTGGTACCCGATCCCAATTAGTGTGCCAGACGTGACACTCGATCCCATATATGCGCCAGAAAGTGGCACCCGATCCAAGTTAGTATGTCGGAACATGACACCTGATTCAATATGTATGTCGGTACGTGACATCCGATCCATTCAACAAGCCACAATCACAATCACAATGTACATTCTCATAATCATACAATCAAGTGTTGATTCATGACATACAATCATTCGTTCATAGTCATTAACATTAGGTGTGATCGATAGTGCAACATTCACATACATATATTCATTACAATGAAGTAAATACTAACATATATCACACAACTATGAAATCAAACCATCACCTAGCCCTAGTTCATCGACTAAGGCTTCCTCCTACAGTATATGTCTGATGTAACACCTAGGATACAAGTACAATCATCTCGTTTCGATGCACGAAAGCCTACGCATGAATTCTACTGTCAAATTCCAATATACTATGCAATGAATATCATATTTGAAACTAATCAATTAATAAACCTAGCCTACCTGGGCGCCAAGCATTCACAGAGGGATTGTAGCTCGAAATCTGGTTTACCAGACAACGGGTCGCTGAATTTAACCATAAATCTGCAATCTATTGACGCTCTTACGCTAGAAATCTCTTTCTCCTTCCTTCCTAAGCCTAGAGCAGCGTTTTGAGGGTTTCTGGGGTGAGTCTTGCCTCTTTTTAGTGTATTTGGAAAATGGAGAAAATCAGACTTTGCGATATTTACATTTTGTTTCGCCTATCCTAATTAGGCGGCCACTTATCCTAGTAGAGCGCCGCCGCCCTGGTGGCATCAAGCCCGCTCTGGCAGGAGGAGAGACCCAATGTTTTCTATATTTTTCCTTTCCTAATTAACGACGGTTTTGGTCATTATAGATTCCCCAAAAATATCAAATAGTAACACCTCCTGAAAGCAAAAGGATAAATTATAAAATCAAATTAAAGATGATTGGTTGAAAGATAAATGATAAGATGTTGTAATTGTCATTTTTCTTTACATTATTAATGTTCGTTACTACGTAATCTTGTATGTAAGATAATATAGTGTTATTGTTTTAATGTTTGATATGTTTTAAATATTATTCTATAAATTCCATGATATTAAATTGTCGCATGAGGCATGAATAATTTTACTTGTTTATTCATATTTCAAATTAATGCCAGGAGTCTCACTAATTAATTAGGTGTTCCACTATGCCTAATGGATTAATGAACTTAAAAAGAAAATGAAGATTCTTGAAGGCAAAAAACTGTACACATTTTTGTACTCAAGTTTACCCCTAAAAATGTGAAGCTTTATTTGAAGTAAAAGAATTCTACACGCTTTTGAATTAGGGTTTTATAACCTAAAGGCTTAACCCATCGGTGGCCCTCTAAACATGGTATCATGTTTCACTTTGACACTTTGACTGAATCATGTTCATTTTAGACAACTCATGCAGTGTTCTGTTGTGTCATTGTGACACTTTTTTTAATGTCAACAAAAATATATAGTCTGTGTGTTTTACATTCGTGAATGACGTGTAAAGTGACAAATTAAGGACGACATTTGTCATTTGTGTCCAAAGTAATTTTTAAATAATTAAATTTAAATAAAAATAAAAATGAACCAATGAATTAATGGCACATGATTCAAATAATTACAAAATAAAATAAAAATTAAATTTAAAATCAATAAAAAAAAACCCCACCAACTGAGTCCTCTTCTCCAAATACCCCCAACTCTTTTGCAGCAATCCCCTCCCCCTGGCCCCCGCCTCTTAATTTGTTCTGCGAAATAGCCCCCCAAACCGAAAATCCCCTTGCGCCTCCCACCCACCCATGCACAAACAAAACGCCTTTTGCAGGAAAACCGGCCGCCCCCACTGGCTTATCTTTTTGCAGAAACATCTGCAGCTATGATCATTTTCTTCCTTTTTTGGGGGCTTATTAAATAGCTTGATGGCGAATGAAAGAATTTTGTTAGCTTAAAGAAATATTTTTTAGCTTAGTTTAAGGAAATTTACTTTGTTATTTTGTTGAAATTTTCGTTTACCATGGATGAAATGTAATTTAGTCAAAAAGGTGGTTGAAAATGGGGAAGTAGATGAAAAAAATAATTAAAATTAATAAAATAATCATTTCACGTGCCAATTAATGAGTGTAATACACTCATTATGCCATGTAAGCAAAATGTGTCAAATTGACACAATGAGACTTTACATGGAGTGTATAAAATGAACATCACTTGGATAAGATGTCAAAGTGAAATGTGGTGTCAATTTTAAGGGATTACCGATGAATTAAGTCTAACCTAAAACATAATTATGAATAGAACAATGCCTTTGATCCATAAAAGTACACCATTTCTGAGTTGCAATACTCACCCACACGAATATCTATACTTGTAACAGTCTATGTTGTTGTCCAACTTTCAGTTATCAATATTATTCAGGGAATTCATAGTTCGATTTGGGTTAGTTCAGATGCTAAATTCAAATCAGATTAATATAGTTGATTTTAAATTATTAAAATCAAATTATATCAAAACATAGTTCATATTCATCGGTTGGTATTATTGATTTGGTTCAATTTTTTTATTCTTAAGAAATATACTAATACTTCTCCGTTTTATCCCTCCCCACAATCTCCTGCGACCTCGTCCTCCCCTTTTGCTCATAAGTAAGCTCTTCTCCATGGCATATTAACTTATTGTTTGATAGCTTAGTAACCTTCTATTGTGGTGGCTATAATTGTTAATTATGGAGAAAATGTTTTAACATTTATAAATTTTAATCAAGTGAATAAAATTGATAAAAAATAATATATATATATATATATATATATATATATTTCTTTGACTAAATGATTTTGAATTTATGACTTTTTTGTTTTTTAATAAATGAGTTTAAGGTGTAAAGTTCATTCGCATATCAGAGACAAACAAAATTTTCATGAAAAAGTATACAAAGTATTTATAATTATTTATAAAAAAAAATATATTTGTTTAAATATAACTATAAAATTTATATATTATCAATTTGGCTTTATTTTCATTCGGTTTACTTCTAATAAAACTAAATCAACCAAATATTATTAATTTTTTAAAATTTAAATTCAAACCAAAACAAAGCTGATTTATTTAATCGATTTGAATCGATTCTTATTCAAATCAGGAACACCCCTAAATTTGTAATTTAATTTTTTCTACTAGTTAAAGGTTTATGCCCATACATAGAGAAATTACGAGATCGTCATATCTTATTTCCTACCGGCGGAAGTATAAAACTTCGATCACTAAGAATTATTAAAACCTCATTTACTATTTACATAATAAGTATTCACCAAAGTTAAAAATAGAGAGCTGCAAATAAGTATTAACTATTAAGCTCGACAACATATTTCTTTAACATCTAGTTTGGATTAGCTTTAAAAAAATAGTTTTTAAGTCAAAAATAAAAAGTCAAATTGAAATGACTTTTAAGTCAAAAAATAAAAAGTATGAGGAGACCTACTTGTGGTTGTTGACTTATTTTAAGTCTTTTTTTTACCTTGTCAAACACTTTCTAACTTATTTTAAGTCATTTTTGACTTATTTTAAATTATTTTTTATATTTGTCAAACACTTCCAGAAGTTAAAAACAAACTTAAAAGTAGATTTGACCAACTTTTAAGTCAATCCAAACACCCTCTAAGTCTATCAGGAAAATACCAATAAGGAGTGTGATGGAATGGTAAGTACTTTCTAATTCTTAATTAGAAGTCTCGGATTCAAAGCAATAAAAATAGAATTCTACTATATTGAATTTTGGAAATTAATGTTTAGAGCTTGTTTGACATTGTTATTAGTTGACCAAAAACATTTATTTTGAGATTTTTTTTTATTTTTGAAAAATCAAGGTATTTGACCAACCGTAAAACTGCTTTTTACTGTAATTTGAAAGAAGCTAAGAATTTATGCTACTTAAACATAACATAAGCAATTTTTTTTAAAAACAAAATATCATTATCATATATACATATTTATCATTATCTCTTATATTTATCATATATACAAAATATCATTATCATTATCTCTTATATTTATTTATTTATTTATTTTTATAATAAATTTCACGTACCTACTGATTTATCAATATATTCCTTATAACTTTATTAAGTATTTTTTTCAAATTGAGTGATCCCTTTTAAGAAATTAACTCCGCTTTCCTCCTTCCTCCTTCCTCCCCCAAAGTAATGAAGAATTATTATTTTTATTAAAAGAAGATTTAAGTCATCTACAACCCCTTAAATTTGTCCGCATATTTCACTTAGACACCTCAACTAAGACTATTACTTATTGAACACTTTTATCTATTCAAAACTTGTACCTATTAGATATTTTTCATAATCAACAAAAAATGTAAAGTGTGTGTGATACAATCTCGATGACATGGCAAAATAACTAATGGAAAGAGCACATATGGCAAGTGGGCCCAGAAATTATTGAAAAAATGATTTTTAAATTAAAAAAATAAAATTTATTTGTATATATAAAAACATTGAATATAATATCCACTCCATCCCCTTTCTTCATTTTCTTCCTTGTAACATTTTTCTCCCTACAACATTTCTTTTCCCAAACCACAAAACTTAACATGTTGTCAGATTATTTATCGATTCAACTTAAAAAAAAATAGTAACTTCACACCTAATATGTGAGAGAAAAATATAGAGAGCGACTCCGACTAGAGTGATGAAAAAGAAAAAAAATGTTAACGGATAATCATTCCAAAATCGACAGCAAAAGAGAAATCAAGAGAACCAGAATTAATTTTTTATCGAATGCTCTGATATTATTTTTTTTATAAATAAATGGATTTTGAATGGTGATGTTTGTTTAGAGGTGACCGAAATGGAGTTGAACGAACGTTAGCTAAACTTTTTACTCTAATGTCCAAAGATTTTATTTCTTCTTTCTTTTTGCAGATCTAATTAGTTAATTTTAAAACAAAAATTAGACACAAATAGCAATTGGTTTTGCAAACCTAACTGAGGTGAAAAAGACTAAAAGTGGAGGAGATGGAGTGGGGTGGGCAACTTTTTTTTTTTGATTAAAAAATTATTATTTTCAAAATATTTTTTTAAAAAAATCTTTTAAGTTATTTACAATGCCAAGTGTTAATAGAGGAAGAAAAAGTATTAATTTTTTCGAAAAAAATTAAAATAAAACACGATTTCAGATATTTTCACGAGTCCAAACGAAAGTGAAAAACACTTTTTCTGTCATATTAGCATTTTGTGTTTAATAGATACATGTTTTGAACAAGGGAAAAGTGTCTGAAAAATATTCCAACTTTGGCCGAAATTGTTGTTACGATACCAAATTTTATGAAGGGCCTTTTACTCCCTGCACTATTTAATAATGTATTTTAAAGGTATATATGTGCCCACGTGGACACGTTACTATTTATAATTATGCAATATTTATGATGTCCACGTGAGTTTTTGTGTGTGTGTGTATATATATATATCTTTAAAATACACTATTAAATAGTCCAGGGGGTAAAAGGTTCTTTTCAAAGTTCGGTATTGTTACAATAATTTCGGTCAAAATTCGGATATATTTCAGACTTTTTTCCCTTTGACCAATTTAAGTGCTCATTAGATACTAACCTTAATTAAGATATCTAAGTAAAATATGCGAACAACTTAGGGGCCGCAGATGACTTAAACCTTAAAAAAACCTCACATTATCTTCTTTTACTTCTCTTTTAGGAGGTTATTTAAAGTATAAACAAAAAAGAAAAGAGGAGAAGGATATACAAAGTTGCATTTAGTGGAGTTAAAGAAAGCCGTAAATTAAACAAGCCAAATAAAAGGATTTTGGATGGGACCCACGGCTGACTGATTTGTGCCTTCAAAAGCTATAAAGTAAAAATAAAGCATTCTCGGGTACTAATCCTTACTATCATTTTGTTGCATGTGATGCCATTCAAGTCCATTATGGACATTTTTCCTCCGCTTTGTATTTCAATAGAGCCATTAAGGCTCAAATTCCATCTTTGCTGAGTCGGACATGCCGTATATACTGATGAATAGGTCTCAGAGTTGAAATGACGCAGCATATACACTAATATACAGTGTGATACAACTCGTGTATACAGCAGAAATGGCCCAAAAGGCATCAAATTTCAGCTTTTTATTTTGTTATTATTGTGTCTAAGCCCCCTTCGTATTTATTATTATCTTGTTAAAGTTTAAGACAGGTGGAAGAATTGAGCTTAAGTCTCAAAGGAAAACATTTCTCTATAATAGACTAAGACAAGTACAGGTGATTTAAATGGGCGAAAGGCCCAAAACGAAATTAAACCCAAGTACTGACCCAGGTGGACAGAGAACCAGACGTGGGCCCAAATCTTTCCCTCCTTCTCTATTTATTTGCTATTATGTGTTTTATGTGTTTATTTAATTTTAAGGTTCTTCCTTATCAATTCCCCAAAGGTAACCATTTTGAATTAATTATTTAAAATTAAGTAAATATTTGTCTACTAGACTTTTTTAAGAAAATTTGTGAAATGTTGTACTTAAATAATATTTTCAATATCCCCCTTTCCCCTCTAAGATCTTTTAAAATTTTCAATTGTTTACTTCTTAATTAGTTTAAGTATGAACGCTTTTATTTTAAAGTCAATTAGCGAAATAGTTAGTTACCGGATAACCACACATTAGCGGGCATTTGGGTGCTTTCAAACCTTCCCGAAATACTAATATGAACCCCGAACCCTTTAAATATTTTCAATTGATTTTTATTTTAATCTTTTGAAAAAAAATAATTTTCTTAATTTTTCATTAAAAATTAAATGGCGACTCTTAAAACCTCATTCTCTCTCATTTTTAAAATAAAACAGTTAGACGACGAGAAAACATGTGAGACAAACTTCAATGGTATATCTAGACAATTTGACAAAGTTCAGGGCATATATGATCCTTTTTTTAATGAATTAAATTTAATGGATACATGTGGCATATTAAACTTTTTTTATATATACATTAAACTATATTGCAAATTATCGTTGTATACATTTATTTAACGAGTTGATTAGTTGATGTATACTTTTTTTTATTTGATTCAAAATTTATTGTATATATTGATTATGACATGATAAATGCATATATATTACTTATATTTTATTTGTATACATTTTTAGTATACATAAATATATTATGTTGCCATTGATAGATATATTACATTCCGTCAAAATGTTGCATATAATCAAGTTTGCATACATACGATCAAATGTGTATACATAATACCTATTGCATAGATATTCAATTTGGACGGCGAGGACAATTGAGACTAACTTCAAACAGTATATCTGGACATTTTGGCAAAGTTCAGGGGCATATATGACAAAGAACATTTAAACCCCAAAAGGGAAAACTATTTACAAGTAGCTATCCCTTATTTTCATAACCCCTATTTTTAACTACTAATTTGCATTTACTCTTGATACCATCAAAATATATATATATTTTGATGGTATCAAGAGTAAATGCAAATTAGTAGTTAAAAATAGGGGTTATGAAAATAAGGGATAGCTATATATATATATAGACACTTTGATGGTATGAATACAATAAGGGGGTAGTCAAGTAAATAGTTTAGGCCGTGGGTCTAATTAGGGTAAATATATTGGGTTGGGTCCAATTTGTATAAATATTTTGCCTGATACGCCTAATTTGTGTAGTTTTCCCTTTTTTAAGGAAAAATTACCTAACTATACATCTTTTTTTTACCCTATTTTCTATTATTCCCTACCATTTCAAAAAAAAATTCAAAAATACCTCTTTTTCACAATTTCTCACTTTTTGGATACATCATTGTAAACTATCACTCCCACAAAATTTTTTCCTTTATTTTTCACGCCTAAAATTACTCAATGGTATCACCAATTATCTCCATCACTCTATTTTTTAATTTCAATTTTTTTTCTTTCCGATTTATCGATTGCAAGTTATTGAAGAGGTAGTTCTTCATCATCCATTTTTTTCTTTCTATTTCATCATGTATCAATTTATTTTTATTCTCTTAGCTTTTTCATCTACAAATTTAGCTGAAGAAGGATGCGTCTTCAACTTCAAAATTGATTCAAGGGCGGATCCACATGGTACTCTTCAAGTACTCGAATACCCACTAATTTCGTATCAAACTATATATGTTTATGTAGACATTAAGAAGAATCGTATAAAATTTAAAGGCGAGGATCCATGAACAAATGGTTTGGTTGGTCTGATGGTTATAGGTGGGTGCTCAAGGTCATTTCTTGGTTGTATGCCACACATTGATTCCCCATAGGGACATTACTTTTGGTTTAAAATTCAACTCTTCTCGTTCTACTTATTTATTTTGCTGATTATTTTTTTTTCTCCCTATGCTGATTGTGTTTTGGAAAAACTATTTAACTAGACATACTTTAATACTATGTACACTTAATTTACCTCTAGTTTAAAAAAATCACACAATATCACTTTTAATATTTATACCATATATTTTAAAATATTTAATTAGATATACAAATTCCTTAAATATGATATTAAATAATCATCTTAAAATTTAAAATCCTTAATTAATGATAAATTATCACTTCAAATTCTTTTCCCTCACCTCAATCTATCCTTCCCCTCCCCCAATTCCATTACCTATTGTATCTCTCACCCTCACCCCCACCATCTTCAAACATCTCCATTATCTTTTTTTCTTCCTTAATCCTCTCAATACTTATTTGCATGTCCCAAATTCAAAACTAAATTTTGATAATCACAAGTATACAGAGAGATAAAATATTTTTTTTTTCATTATTCTAATGTATCTTGGTTTTACGTCCAATTCATGTATTTGAGATAGAGTTCATATTTCTCTAAAGTTCGATTGTATAAACTTTTACAAATTAGGCTCCGAGATACATCTATAATTAATGGCAAGATGCATGTATCGAACAATTTTTAAAGTTGAGATACCTACAACTAGATCATTGTACGTTGCATTATCTCTCAAAAGCATTTCATCAATTCTATAATTTTGGTATTCAATTTCTTAAATCCATGAACCCGAATGCCTCAACAATATTGCGATATTGACTATTTGAAAATAAAAACTCAAAACTTTCAAATACAAAGAAAGGAACTGATGAAGAAGATGAAGAGTACTTACTTGGGTGATTTCATTATTTTAGAAAAACTTGTTAAAGTTGATACTCAAGAATCTTGTAAATCTGTTGGGTTGTTAATTAGTCAGCAAGTAATCCTTCAATTAAGGAAATAAGTTACACCCTCTTTAATTTAAATTACCAAATTATGTATCTTAACTTTAAAAAATTGTTGGATACATGTATCTCACCATTAATGATACATGTATCTCAAGACCAAAATATGGTATAAAAGTAATATTACAAACTATCGAGAATTCAATAATTAAGATCTAAAGTAGTGGGATTTATGCAACAGGCCCCTTTTTTTTCCTTTCACAAACTGTCATCTGCTGAATTTTCCTAAACAAAATTTTATAGAAAAAATTGTTATCTTTCTTCTTTTTTTTAATCCAAAATAATTTTTATTGTAGTTTTTTATTGATTTTTTTTTGCTATCATATTTAAATATGATTGCCTTTTTTATGACAAGTGTTAAATTTGTACACTTATATTTTGTGATTGGTAGCTAAATGAGCAGCCACAACATTAAAATCATGGATCCGCCACTGATTGCATATACATATAATTTGAAAACGCATACATCTAAGTACTAGAGTCATGCCTCAATCAAGTTGATGTTTCACATTAAATAAGAATCAAACATTTCTTCGACTTGAATACAAAAGTGAATTTGCATGTGTTGAAATCAATGTTGTTGGTGGAGATTCTTCAAAATCGGAATTATTATTTCAATTCAAGAAAAAATTTCAAAGAGAGACATATACACACAAATAAGGAAATCAGGCTATTGACTAGCTCAAAAAGTTGTCTTTGCCCCCCCCCCCCCCCCCCGCCCCCCCCCGGCCCCCCAAAAAAAGAAGAAGAAGAAGGTATAATAGGGCTATTTAGTAGAAATTTCATGTATAAGTTTATATAGCATGGCATTTTTCCACTAGTAACTGGAGAAAAGAAAAGACAAAGGCAACCCTTGGTCACAATAAAGGCCCTCTGAATAAGTAGAACTCCCGTGTAACTTGTGTGACATCTGGATCGAAACAACAACATCACACTTGTTACCTCTTCAGAAAGCAATTGCAGATGCACAAATTCAATCCCTTTCTGCTGGCAGACACTCAATTGCTAATTACATTTATTTATCATCCCAACCATCTCTTGACCTATCACAGAAATATTACACAACGTGATGGTCAATAGTGTATCAACTTGCTATTTTGTGTTTAGGTTAGATGAGACTAACAAAATCGTCCCAGCCTCAAGGCACTTAAGTCATCAGCATAAACAGACCTAGCTCTAGTTTGAAAAGTTAAAATACACCTTTCAAAAAAATGATATTCGCTCTTTTTTCTTTTTTGTTTGATAAGAGAGGCTTTCGTCATGCCAACACAATAATCACCTCATATAGAAATTACAGGAGCTTCTACTGTGAATGACAAGAAAAGAATAGAATCGCTTTCACAAGACTTTGGGCAAGCCAGTTATATGCAGGCAAAGTTTAGTTCCCACAATACCAGTCAATAATTAACATGGAACAATGAAACTTAGCTTTTCACTTTTCACCATTTGGGTAATGGCTTCCTTCATTAGACAAATCTACATATTCGTTATCCAAAGTCCCCTACATACTCCATCCAAGCAAAAACACGCAGCTATTTTC
Source organism: Solanum bulbocastanum (assembly GCA_037074985.1). NCBI lineage: Eukaryota > Viridiplantae > Streptophyta > Magnoliopsida > Solanales > Solanaceae > Solanum > Solanum bulbocastanum. The sequence continues at coordinate 18,295,793 of CM073605.1, read as the reverse complement.
CTTTAATTAAGAAATTTAACACATAAAACAAAAGAATGTAAGTAAAATAATTAACCATGTGTAATATAACACGGTTCTGCAAGGTGCAAACTGCAGATGAACACACAACAAGAGATATACAAAAGAAACGGTGGCTTTACCAAGGTAGGAACAGGGGAGAAGATGCCCTACTGGAAGGGAAGGGGGGCCGGAGAGAATAGCAGACTGGGGGAGGGATCTGAAAGGATGTTCTAAGGAACCTGAGAGAGGCTAGTAAAGTAATCAGGGTAGAACAGTTAATTTTGGGATTCCATTACTATCAAACTTGGATTTTCACATGGCTGAAGTCAAGCTAGAGCTCAAGGTCAAAGAGTATTTAGGGATGGAGGAAAGTTTTCAATATTTATTTTGGGATTCCATTACTATCAAACTTGGATTTTCACATAGCTGAAGTCAAGCTAAAGCTCAAGGTCGAAGAGTGCTTAGGGATGGAGGAAATTTTTCAATATTTCCATGTCTAGTTGGTCAAAACTTTTGGAAAATGTTTCTCTATAAAAGCAAGTTCCTTAAAATGAGGAAAATGACTTTGCTGATAGAAATAGGAAAAACAAATTCCACAAGTGACATTCCACAATTAACACACCTCATCCCCACACTTTAGTAGCCCACCACGCCCTACGCCTACCCCTACCCCTATACTTCAACCCTCACCTCCCATAGTATTTTTCTATATTGTACACAAATACTTTTGAGATAATAGTACACAAGAAATAAGTAAGAAAGCCATGTATTTTGCAGGAGAACATTTTAAAAGAAATACTTTCATGATGAACATTTTCAATTGAAATACTTTCTACGAGAAAATATTTTCCTTCATACCAAACACACCCTTGATGTTCAAATGAGTGGAGTCAAGCTAGCCCAAAAAAAGAACAAAATTGAATATTAGGTGGCATCCTAGGAACATAACAAAATTGAACAGTTTCCTGAATCCTACTTCCTCAGTTTGAAAAAGTAGTCCAACTTCCCATTTTGCTCAATACCAAAACGATGTCCATATTCATTTGAAAGGAAGGTATTAATCATTTTACAGAAAAGGGTCACAATTTCCCTGAACGTATTGAAAATGGATCAAAATACTCTACTTTCACCTATTGGACCATAATTGCCCTTCATGTTATTTTAAGCACAAAATTGCCCCTCGTTTTGATGGAAGCTGACATGCAATATTTTTTTTTTTTGATGACAAACCCGCAGCCGCTACCCTGCACAGGGCAAAACCCCCACTCCTATGAAATAGCTCGCAAACCATATAGGAGAGGTGACCCATACTAGGCAAGCCCAGTGCGACAAGCTTGACCTAGAAGGCAAACCCTTGCTTTCGCTGGCAAGGGGTTTTGAACTTGAGACCTCCAACATGGAAGTCCCAAGCCCAAACCACTGGGCCACCCCGAAGGGTCAAGCTGACATGGAATATGTGGAGCTTTTAATTGAACATATGGCACAAATTTATTGATCCTAATGGCTATAAAACCCAACCCAAAACTACCTGACCCCATTGTAAAAGACCAACGCTTTGACCCCATTGTATAAGACCAATGCTTGTATATACCATGAACAGATAAACTTAACTCTCAGATGTCATCTTATACAAGAAAATTTCTCATGTACCAACTGGAAATGGGTGAGCGAAATTGGCCTCAGCTAGAAGTACGATTGATAGTATCCACGGTGGCATACCTCAATTAAAGTTTGATGGGTTTCAATGGAAAATCAAGAAGATGCTTATCATGGAAGAACCCAAGAATTATGAAGAGAATGGACTACGTGCTACATGTATTTCATGATTCAAGTTCAAGTCCAAGAGGAGGAAGATTGGGGTCACATGAAGCCCAAGTGAAGGCCCACATGGACCCCAAGAGAAGCCCAAAGGAGTGCCCAACGAGAGGCTTATTTGCATACCCAAAATGTTGAAAGTTAAAACCCTAAAACGGCTGAAATTCATGCCCAACATAGGGCTGAAATTAGGCGTGTGAAATGGAGGGAATTTGGCCACTTTTTCCTTTCATTAGTTAGCTTATTTTAGGAAGAAGTTTGGTATTGTGTTTACATGCTTTCCTAGTTTAGAATTTTCTAATTTAAAAATTTCCTAGATTGGTTTTAGTATTTATTATTTCCATAGAAATAGGATTTGATGAATCTCATGCTATTTGGGGAAAGATATTTTGTTATTTTTTATTAGACGTGATGAATATTATTTGAGAGGTTTATCTCATTTCCACCATTCTGTATGGTGGATACAAATTTATCTTACAACCCTATAAGAATGATTCTTTAAGAGATAAGCTTAATTCTTAATTTGATATCATTGGTTCTTATTAGTACAAATTAAAGAAGGTAATCGGTCTCAAACTATTTATTGTCTTTAATTTCTTCGAAATATGGGTTTAGATTACCTTTTGATCTTCTTGAATTGACTTTATTAGAATCAATAGTTGTTTTTAATGCGCTAATTTGAATATTAAGATCAATTAGAGTTCTTAGCACTTAATCTTGAAATTTGAGGATTTTATTCTCGATTTTCACATATCTTTAAATTTTGTCTTTAATCTTTGTATCGTATTTTTTTTTTTTTTTATCCAAGTAAACTCAATTTTAATGAAATGGAATGATAGTGGTTCTTATCAACTTAATAATCTTGGGAGGTTCTTGATCCACCAAAAAAAAGGTAAGCTACATATATAGCAAAAAAAAAAAAATTGCTTGAGAATTAAGATAGTTTCAAGAAACTCCGGATTTGTTTTGATTCTTGGTTTCCTAAGTCAAAGAGTCAAATCAAGAAGAGGAGGAAAAATTGAAAATAATTCTTGTCACACAAATTTGTTTTTTTTTTCTTGTTTCATCACCCAATTCGTTTGCGTTTTGGTAAATTATTTTGCTTTCTACATCTTACTTCTAAAGGGTTGTTACTAGTAGGGTTTATATATAATCTCTAAAGGATTCAGTCAAAGAGTGAAAAAAGGCAAGAGAGTACAAGATCAAGAGGGGGGGGGGGGGGGGATGCGGGGAGCCAAATTGAGAGATACTTGTTTCTTTGATATTTTCTTGAGATGTCTCAAATAGGTAGGGAAACTAAAGCCAGAACTCAAAACGACAACAACCTAGCCAAGGTGTTCCGAATGAGTATTGTCCGAGTTGGTGCGATAGATGCCATCATAGTTGAGTAAAGGAGGACAACCCAAATGAATGTACAACTTGGCAAGGATGAGGAGGACCAAGGTAGAGTTATTTTTCAAACTAGAGTTTAAAATGTTGTCTAAGCTATGTGCCATGAGAAATGAGAGAGTTTGGATATGACTTATTAGCATTTACATGGTTGAGAGATTGAACTTACCTTGTATTGAGCTTATTGCACCCTACAAGTGGAAAGGAGTAGAGAAAAATAAAAGGGTGTTATTGTCGTTCACTTTTGGAAGTTATGAGGACAAGGTTTGGTGTGATGTTTTTCTTATGTGTAATTTTTCATATCTTAATGGGAAAATCATGGTATGGTATGCTAATAGCAGAGCTTCATACTACATAGAAAATAATAAATATTCTCTCAAGATGAATAGGGAGAGATTTGCTCTCGCATCTTTGACTCCTTCACAAATTCATGAGGATATAAAAAAATTTAGAAAGGATAGATGATGATGAGAGAGAAAAGATTAAGAGGAGCAAGGGAGTGCATGTTGACATTCCAAGAGAGGAAAAAGGAGAAGATGTGTTGTGTGAAGAGAATGGGATGTTAAATGAGGAAAAAAGTGACATTGAGAGAAAAGAAAAGTGAGATTATGACCATGAGAGTAAAATAAGAGGGGGAAGGTCGTGAGATAAAGAGAGAAAAACAAGAGAGTTTGAGTGAGGCTTTTCTTATACTAAATCTAACATTCTTACTTTTTTTCTAGTTGTTTCGACTCTCTTGTAGGTACTCATGGGAAAGTTTGCTTTGAAGAACCATCATTAGATAAACTTTATCCTAAGATGGTCAAAACTACATAACCCATTGTGCAAGTGCATGTTGATGAGAAGGATAAAGGTAAAGAGAATTATTTTGGATTTGTCCAAGATAAGACTCGTGACAAGAAGTCCAACAAGACAAATGTGGATCTAACACTAATGAACAAGAAAAAACAAGGTCATGGTGTTCCTTTGCTAAACAAGACCAAGTACAATATCTATAATTGGTTTATTCATATTCTTGGTATTCCTAAAATACCTAAGTTTTTCTAGAAGTAATGAACTACACTTTTATTTCTTATATTGGTGATTATATTAATTTTGAGGATGATGATATTTTGCTATATAATAAGTCATTAACTATTACCTCTAAGTTCAAGCATAAGAGTAATTTTTTCCTTTTTAAAATTGAGCATGACATCATTTTGATTAGGCATGATGCTTATGGGAGGGGACTTGTGAAAGAGTTAGATGATTCCTCCTCTCTTATTCTTCTAGAGTTGAATGAGTTTTTGTGTGACAACTTGTTGAAATATGATTCTTTCTGTGGGATAAGACATTATTCTTGAAGTCTTGATGATTGTGAGCTTAAAAAGGTGATAATTAGTGATGGGAGATACATGACTATTATGATACTAGTGTCAAATACTCTTTGTTAGACCTTGTTTTAGGAGTAACTACTTAGAAATTATGAGATTCTATTTGAAATTCAAATATTCTTCTAACCTTCTTGAAAACTCATGTGCTTATATGAATAGTTTTTGTGGAAGAATATGTGAGTGGTGTAATAAAGGATACTTGGCAATATCATTAAAGTGTTCAATTTGATGAATGTTTTAGGGATCTTGTGTCGTTTTTTCCATGCCCATTGAAATACTTTATTGATAGAACTAAATTGGAGTTCCATGTATCATTTCCTTAGGCATCTAGATGGGAATTTGGTTGTGATTATATAAGCAAGAGAATTTTCTACTCAGATGAGAATGTCCACATGCTTTATAAGGATGTATTTATACATGCTAGGCTTAATTTGGTTAAGTGGACACGTGGTCACTATCTTGCTTTCCTACCATTGTTGCTTTCAATTAATGAATGCTGTTTACTAATGCATGTCTTCTTATTTTGCAAGATTCAAATTCGAGGAAGAATTATTTTTTAGCATCCACGGTAGCATACCTTCATTAAAGTTGATAGGTTTCAATGGGAATCAAGAAGATGCTTATCGTGGAAGAACCCAAGAATTATAAAGAGAATGGGACTAAGTGCAGCACGTACTTCATGATCCAAGTCCAAGAAGAGAAAGATTGGGGTCACATGAAGCCCAAGAGAAAGGACCCACATGGAGCCCAAAGGAGTGCCCAACAAGGGGGTTATTTGCATCCCCGAAGTGCTGAAAGTTAAAGCCCCAAAAATGGTTGAAATTCACGCCCAAAGTAGGGCTGAAATTAGGCATGTGAATCGGAGGAAATTTGGCCACTCTTTCCTTTCTTGTTTTTAGCTAATTTTAGGAAGAAGTTTGGTGTTATTTTTTACACGCTTTCCTAGTTGAAAATTTCCCAATTTAAAAGTTGTCTAGTTTGGTTTTAGTATTTACTATTTCCATAAACTAGGATTCGAATTTCATGCTATTTGTGATAGGTTTTTCCTATATTAGGGTTGGATATTGTTATTTTTCATTAGACGTGATAAATATTATTTGAGAGATTTCTCTTTTTTACACCTTTGTGTAATGTGACTATAGATTTATCTTAAAACCTTATAAGAACAATTCTTTAAGAGGTAAGATTATTCTTAACTTGATATATTTGGTTCTTATTCATAAATCAAGGATGGTAATCAGTCGTATACTAATTCTTGTCTCTAATTTCGTCGAAATAGGGGTCTAGATTACCTCTTGATCTAAGTTTTTGATTGACTCTATTTGTATCATAATTAGTTCTAATCCGCTAATTTTCAATACTAAGATCAGTTAGGGTTGTTAAACTTAATCTTGAAATTTAGGAATTTTATTCTCAAATTTCGAATATCTTTTAAAAATTGTCTTTAATCTTTGTATTTTTTCTTCTACATTATTTTCTTCTTTTTATTCAAGTTACCCGATTTTTATCAACAATACTATTAGAAGATTCACATGCTAAAAAGCCATCATGAAGAAGTGGTCTAGCACGTGAAGTTTATGATATCACAAGAAAAATCCAAGAATGTCTGCAATATAACTTGGCATTGGCCACGGATGGTATCAAATCAATAGGTAATCCCTTTGGAAAGAAGAAACGAAAGCAGAACAAGAGTTTTGCGTGATTGTTTCCAATGGTGAAATTGGGGGTTAGGTTTATGGTACACAAGGGCATGGGTCTTTTTAAATTGGATTGGGTTGTTTTTGGGCTGGTCTTTTTGCTATGTGGACCAATAAATTGTGCCACATGATTAATTAAAAGGCCCACATATTCCATATCCCATTAAAATGTGGGGGAATTTGCTGCTTAGAGATAACGTTAAAGGGAATTATGGCTCATTAGGTTGAAGGGAGGTATTTTTTTTAATCAATTTTCAATACGTTCATGGCAATTTAAACCCTTTTACGATCATTTTATACCACAAAAAATGTTATCGGGGATACTCTCACTTTTCTTGAATCATGATACCACTTTTCCATTCTTTTATCATTTAAAAACATAAAAGTTAGCATGCAAATGTTGGTTCCCTCACAAATACTCGACAATGCACAATCTCTACTCTTGTCATAATTGCCTTCCATGGTCAACGATAAAGAGGTATATTGGTTAAATGAGAGTTGGTTCAGCTCAACATATATAACAATGATGGACAAATTATTTTCTCAAAACTCATTGGAATGTAAGTATCATGCTTAACATCTATAGTCATGGTTTTAGACCCAGAGTAGGAGTTGTACTTACTTGCTCAAGAGTCAAAAACATGATAACGTTCCACGAACCTAGTCGAAAAAAATTGGGGAGGAAACCCTTATAAAAAGCAAGTGGTCCCTGCATTAGCCATGTTAAGCTACATAAGCATTTCATGTTAATATCTACTAATCCGAAAACCAACTTTTCTTGATATTATCAGGGTAAATTTGAGATCAGTGATGCAACACAATGTAAGTTGAGAATACAGGATCGCCAGCAAGCAGTTTGTCAACTAGTAACTAAAGGGTATCCACTGCTCTGAGCTCCCCGTTGACACCAGTTGATACACCAAGGGATTAAGAAGTATAGGTCTAGACAGGAGGAATTCATACAAAGAAGATAGAAACAAGAGTAATTGTATAGCTGCTTTCTGTGTCTAAAAAAAGTTCCTCTATAGCAATATTTTTCCTCATACATTATTTAGCAATTAGACAAAAATAGGTCATATCCGTCATCTGCTATTTGTTATCTATCTCACTACCTACTCCTGCAACTTTTTTTCTTTCTTTCTTTTTCTTTATGATCAGTGGGAGGAATCCACTTCTCATTGCATGCAGAGGCACATTTCAACTTCTGATTAGTTTTTATGAAATATGATTCTTTCTCTAAAAAGCATCAAGAAGATGCATGGAAAAAATACAAATGAGTGATTTTCAACTTCAACTTTTGGATTCTCCAAATAAAAATAAAACAATCGTATGTGTGATGTTCAAGCTGAAATTTGAAGTTTTCAGCTTTTTCAAGCATGAGTATTGTTTCATACTTTGGGACGTATATTACTTTTCAAAATACAATTACTGAAAGGAACACCTTTAGTTAGATTTGCACAATTCTGTGTCTACATATGCAGTAAACAATTTTAGGTCGCAAATTACTGAAGTACGTTTTACTAATACTTTTCTACCTACAATAAATATGTTATGCTGACAAATGACCATGCGTTCTGAAACAGAAAATGACTTAACAAAATTACCTCGTACTTCAATGTTCTGAAAAAACAATCAAAGGTGTTCCTGTATACTGAATCTCCCATCATTCTTGATTTGACCTAAAAGACAGCAAGCAAAAACCTTTTCATTCATAAAAAAATATTTAATAAGCAACACATTTTTATAAGTTATATTTTGATGAAGTTAGTAGTATTATAAATGGCATCAAGAAGATGCATATGGAAAAATAGTTACAAAAGAGTGAGATTGATAGCTCTGTTACAACGAGAATTGAGACCTATGCTAAGGATAAAGAGCTTACAAAGTCCAACAACTTCAAATGAGATTCTATGGGAAATAAACTATCCCAGCTAAACAAATCTAAAAGATATCTAGCCTTAAGGGAATGGTTTGGAGTTGATATTCCTTCAGAACATCTTTTGTTCCTCTCATCTAAACACACCAAAATAATTCAAGCAGGAATCATTTTCCAGACTTCTCCAATGGATTTATCAACTTGCCATGAAATCCAACCAGTGTAGACATCCTTGATACTGTCAGACATGACCCATCTTAAGCATAAAATTGTCATGAACATGTTCCAAATATAAGCAACCATTGCACAATGTAGGTGAAGTGTCCATGAAATTTCGATTTAAATTTAACACTTTAAGTGTTGACAAATGTAGAAAATATTTTTTTTCATACCGAATGGCGACAAAAATTAAGAAAAATATTTTTGGACATATATAACATGATCCCTGGGTACATAGATGGAGAATGTAATGATGTTCAAAAGACAATATGGAATTACCAACAAAAAAAAATCAACTCAAATGCTAAGGTATTCTCAGGTCATGAAATGGGGACTTAAAATGACAATTTTTTTCCACTAAGTGAGTCTCAAAACAAAGGGAACTATTGGTATTTTCAAACAAACAAACAAAAAAAACTCTTCATTTCTTACTATAACAAATGAATCCAGCTGTCTCACGATGGTTCTTCAAGGGTTTGACGGCTAAGGTCATTTTTATGCTAATCAAGGTAAGTTTTGTCCAATATTTGTGTTAGTTGGAGTTGGTTAATATCTATACAAACAACATTATAATCTTTGGTTAGGGAAGATTTCTACAAGAACATCAAGTATCTTCAAATAATCTCTAAAATTGAAATTTTGGGTTTTTTTCAAGGTAATTTCTACACTTATATACATGATAAATATGAGTTTTTTATGGATATTTTTGGTGGTAAAAAGGCGTTATTTGAGTTGGTCAATGGTTTGAGTGACCATAAATGCAAAACCCTAATATGACATTAATAAAGGGTATGAAATTGGTGAAAGTGATGATCAATAATGTCTATGGGTTTAAATGGTGGACTTATTGTCTAATACGGCTCAAATAAATGTATTTATGCCATTGTTGGGATTATTTCTTAGGTGATTAACCAAGACATCACCTAAAATGAGGGAATATGAATTTTGTGAAAATTCAGCCCAAGTGTAGAACACTTTGTTGATTAAACTGGTATTGGTATGTGCTGTTGATTATTACGAGTTCATGAATGTATATAGAAGTTGTTGGAGTATTTTGAAACAGTTGGAGCGACTCTTAGCTTGATTAAAGAGACTTTGAGGTATGCCAAGCTTCTAGCTACTTGTATGTTTTCAAAAATCACTTCATTACTTGAATGATAGTGCTAATGAGATCCCATGCACATGCGAGACATGGTCTACTCTTGGTTGGGGATTTAAATGATGAAATGCCTAAATAGTTAAGTTCTTGAAAATTTAAAAAACTTAAAGATTCTTTATGACTATTGGGGTTAATTTGCGATGCACTTCATCATTTACTGATCTCTTGTGACTTGTTGGTTACAATTGTTTTTACATGTTTATGAATGAATTGACCTGATTTACCCTATTTTGATTTAATGAAATAGATTCAGCCAAAAGCCATTACTTAAGAAACGGAAGTAAGTAAGAATGTTTACAAAAGACTTTAATATTGATTTGCTCATCGGGTCAAGGAGATGCCTGGGCCCGTGGGTTTTGTACCCCAGTGTACCATTTCTTGTCCGATCGAGGGGATGATCAGGCCCGTGGCTTTCATCCCTGATGTATCATAGCTTATCTAGCAGGGAGAATATGCTGGGCTCGTGGAAGGCACCCCGAGGTATACTCTCACATATGATTATGAGGCTTGAGACATTGACATCAAAACTGTGGGACACTACACAATTGAGATGGTTTTAAGATTCTAAACATGTTATAAAGTAATGTGTGCTTCATTACATCTTTTGATGAATTAAATTATATACTTGGTTCCTCTATTATACGATTCTAGTTATGTTCCCTTTGTATGCTTTTGGTGAGTTAAATAGCTGATGATATATCTTTCATGCACTTGTTACATTCTCCATATATATTTGTATAACACTTCCCCCACCACGAGTGGTGGCTATGACACATATCTGAGTATTCCAATACACAGGCATCATTTTTAAAATGATGTAAAATTTAGGTTTAGGATATGGCCAGATGCAGGGCGATCAACGAACAACAAGAGTTCCTGCAACTTTCTCCTTCTGGTGAGCGCACCTATGTACTTGTGGGATCACCTATTTAATTGTATATTTTTGTACAGTGCCGGATTTCCCCGTAACTTTATCATTTCATTTGTAGTGTCATAGAGACTTTGTATTTAGTTGGTATAATGAATACTCATATGGAATTGTGAATGACATTTCTACTTATGTCTAGTTTATGATTTGATGCACTTTTATCGTTAATGAACTCTTTTCTCATTTCTTTCACTTACTATGGAAATTAATTAGATGATTGAGTTACATGGATATGAGTTGAGTATGTAATACATTATAATGGTTCTCTTGGTGCAAGCTAATAGGCACTGGGTGTCGGCCACATCACAATCCATTTTGGGGCATGACAGTTGGAGGATATGTCTATTGGTTTCTATGTTCTGTTTACACACATAGCATCTTTTAACAGTGATTATCTTCCCTCCACAAAGATTTTCTTGAGTCAACCAGGCCTCATGCAGTACTATCCAGCTAAAACATAACACCTTGGGGATGCTTTAATTTTTCCAGATCAGTTTCCATGGCCAAGTGTCCATTTGATTTTGGGCACACAAAGTTGTATATCCTGCCTTCACTGTATATTTGGCATCTGACTTTCCTTCATATCTGATTTTGTCTGCATCTTGCTCATTGATTATGCAATTCTCCAATATAGAAAGCATATTAAATAAGTCTTCAAGTTCCTAGTCTTCGAAGTGTCTTCTGGAGATTGGAGCTCAAGTGTTGTTGTCTCTGCTCTGGGAGATACGAAATTGGGGTTGCTTGATATTGAGTGGAGAGCTGGATCATTCTGGAGAGTGGTGTTACCAATCCATCTGTCCAGAACTTAACATGTAAACCACAGACAGCTTGGTATTTACGATGCTGGTTGAATTCTTCCCAGAGTTTAGCAATGTACTTCCAAGGGCCAACCCCAAACAGTGCTCTGGAGACTTTGGTGCACCAGTGTGACTGGATTCCATGTTTTTCAGAGACCACCTCTTCCATAATGCTATGTCCCTATTGAACCTCCATAACCATTTCATAATCAGACATCTATTTTGGACAGCCAAGTTCTTGATGCCTAAACCACCCAGGTGCTTAGGGAGGAGTGTGACTTTTGGTCGCTTGACCAAATAGAATTTATGGAACTTGGTGTTTCCTTAGCATAGGAAGCTCCTTCTAATTGTGTCTAGCTGTAGCTATATCTTTTTTGGCATAGGGTCGAGAGACATGTAGTGTGAGGGAATATTATCTAGGACATTGTTTGTGTCTGTAAGCCTGCCCCCTCAAGAAAGGCATTGCATCTGCCATAAAGCCAACTTTTTCTCAAATTTCTCTATGATGCTATCCATACCTCCATATTAAAAAATTTCAGCAAGAACTTCATTTTTCGAAAAACAAAGAGTAAGAATAACATAAATATCAACAATAACATGGAATTAAGCTTGATGGGATTTTAAGTCAGTCCCAAGGGGATTTCCTTTTTCTGGTTCAAACTAAAACTTTTGGTATGGTTTACGAGATCCTAATGGAATTCGAACATGCAACCAAATATGATAGATATAGCTAAGCCCTAAGAGTATGATAGTAATAGCCACATGATCTCAACTACAACTTACTTAGTCATTCTCTTTCTTCTAAAATCAATTGCTTGAAAGATAAAATGCACTGATATCTAGCTAGGCAATATACAACACAACACTTGTATCAGTTCTACCGGATTTTATGGTTTCTTCTATTCTTCCATACTAACAGTGCCCAAGGGTTTAAATCAACTCCACCTATATGAGCTTCAAAAAGCATAGCTGGTCCGACGTTCGGATAAAGGCGGAGGCTTGCAGTAGGTTAACAATCAACATAAACATAGTCTAACATTAATAAATCCTTTAGTCACCGAACTCAAATTGAGACCCACTAGAGCGAACTGAATATTGAGAATATGTACACTGACAGTAACTAGCTTGGAACGAAAAGGTATAGATAATTAAGTTGCGACATCAGTCCTCTAAACCTTCTTTTCTTTTCTTTTACAATAGTGGCATGCAAGCACCAGCTATGCCACATTTTGGTGCATTTCCTATATCTTATCTCAAAAATTTCTGGTCTCAAAACGATAAGAATTTCCATGATTAGAAAAAAGAGTAATTTCTCCGAAAAAACAATTTAAAACAGATAGAGCCAAATAGAAAATGCAGGTTCAAACAATTTAAAACAGATAAAGCCAAAAAGAAAATGCAGGTTCCATAAGTAGATAATCTGTTTTTTGAATTCACTTAAAAACACTTTTAACATATTGAGGAACAGGGAATTTTACCACATCAACTGGAGAACCAATAGAAACTGCAAAGAATCCAGCACCTAAACCAGCTATGAGATGAGTTAAAACAGTGTCTGTAAATCCTGGAAGTTTTAAAATTATCTGCATATGATATAATTTCAGAGAAGCAGTGTATGAAATAGTTGCAGAAAAGTAGTCGATGGACAGCAGGTGAATCAAAATATGATTAGATGTACCTCTTTGAGATGATCATAACTGGCCAGTTCAGCAGCATTGATAATAGCATTCCGTGCAATATTTGGCACAATTCCTGTCCACAAAGCTGCCAGCCCTTCCTATAATTTGATCAACTAAAATATGTAAATGATTGTGCATGAATAAATTTGTTGTGCATGTTAGATCCTCAATCACCTGTTTCACTATGGTATAGTATGCATTGAAAGCACCATCATAGCTCCTAGGTGTACCAGCTTTACCTTCAGCCTGGAGCCGAACTTTTACAAGATCAGTTGGATTAGCCAGAGCAATTGCGATTGCACCTTTGGAAATTTGGAAAGAAGAGGTCAACCGTCAATAAATACAATTATCAAAAGAGTGTGATGATCAAGTTTATCTCACCAGTAACAAGAGCAGCAAACACTTTAGTGAATAAGGAACCTTCTCCTCCAGAATAGGTATGTGCAAAGAAGGCCTTGACCTGATGGAATGAATCAAAAACTGTTACTATATTCTTTAAGGAAATAGGAGTATAAATTCCAAAAATGAATACTTACAGGCTCATATAACCCAATCCTTAGGCCTCCATATATACATTGTCGATGTAAGCCAGGTACAATGCCTTTCCAAAGAGCTAATAAACCTTCCTCCTTAGCAATTGTAGCAACCGTACCTAATAATCCCCTGTACTTGCCGGAACCTTCCCCTGCTCTCTTTTGTAACTGTAGTCTAACTTTAGCGGTGTCCAGAGGTAAAGTACACCACTGCAAATTCACAGATCTAATCAACTAGTTATCTTCTAAATTAACAATATCAATCACTTCAGAGACACAAGAGAAATACCTCCGCAAAACAAGCAGCGACAGCGCTACTAGCCAGGATTCCGGCGATTGAGATCTCAGATGCCAATGACATTGAAAGAATGTTGAATTAACAAAAACATATATTATATATATAAAGACAAGGAAAAACAGTAAAAATAGTAAAACCAATAAATATAGAAAATATAGTAAAACCCGTAAATACAGAAGATACTACTACTAAATAATACACTATTACTAAATAATACTATTTAATTAGTATAACTTTTGATTAATATACTAATATAATTTATACAACTATATTAATATAGTAATATAATAATATTTGTCTACTAAGGACACTTATGGCACCTTTCTCTTAATATAACTTTAAAAGTGGTATATTTATAAAGGGTAAATATATATATATATATATATATAATACTACTAACAAATATATATAATATATATATAATATAGTTATATAATAATATTTGTCTTTATCTTATGACTTTTGATCAATATATTAATATAGTAATATAATAACAATAAAGATAGTATATATTATAAGTGGAAGAGTATATAAATAATAGCAATAATATAGATATGGTACAACTATATAATAATATAGATATATACTGTAACAATCAATTTCAAATATAATAATATAGATATAAAGTTGGAACGTAAATTAGCAAGAATAAAATATTTTAGTGGGTTGCTTCAAATATTTTGTAAATCCTACTTAGTACTCCCTCTCTCATTTAGTTAAATCATGCTAATTTATGACTTAATTCCCTATTTTCCCCATGTTTTATTTTATTTTATTTTTGTTTTTGTTTTTTATATTACCCTGTTCATTTCTTCTTCTTAACCTATATTCTTAACAACTTCATCTTTAACTACACCCTGGATGTAAAAAATGGCAACAAATTCGTCCTTTCATCAAGCGGACTATAAAAGCCAAGAATCCTAGGAATTTACAGGTTAATCCATAGTCGTTATTAAGAAGTTAAGAAGCTAACCATATACTAAGAGTAATATTTTAACACATGTACAACAATTTACATCAAACTAACAACTTCATAAAAAGATAAAATATTTTTTGGGGGGAATTTAGAGAAGTAAACATCGTAAAACTTACATGATAAACGGAGAGAGGTTTCCCTTTCGGGAACCCCGAAGAGCTTTCTTGAAAACTTAAAAACGTAACTATACAAACACACTTTTATTTATTTCACAACACTTTAATATACAAGGGCGGATTTTTGGTACATAGGGGAGTATGGAAGGAGGATGGAGGAAGTATGGGTGGAGTATGGCAACTAACTTATCAAAACTTCTTATGGTTTTTTTTTTTTTCAACTCTAAGGTTTCTATATTTTTGTTTTTTCTCAATCTGTTTTTTCCTCTCATCTACTGCCTTCTTATATAGGCAAAGAAAATTTTTAAAAGACGCTTCTAGACTTGCTACGTGGCCTTCATTATTAATGGCCGACAACTTGATAAGATTTCTTTAATAATGCAGGTCGGGTACTCATTGAGCCCCATTGTCACATGCATCATTAAGTTCATCTTTTGACTTATATTACAGACTTAATTATTTACTAGACGCGTGTTATGTCAATAGTTTTTCCCTCATTTGGAGGGTAGTGATAAAGTGACAACACATTTATTTTTACAGAACACGTAGTGGGTATCCCCACCTACTACTCTTAATATTACATGACACGTAGTGGGCATCCTCACCTAACATTGTTAACTATTAATATTTCTTACACCATTTTTTATCTTATTCTTGACATATGCCTTTCTTGACTTAATTTTTCTTCCTTACCCATGCCTTCCTTGACTTTTACAACTCCTTTTTTCCATGTCTTTTTCCAACTTTTAATTTCTTTGTATTGTGACTTGTCTTGTTCTTCCGTCTTATTTTTCCATGCTACTTTTGACTTTTTCCCATGTCATTTTGTATCTTTTCCACCTTGTCTTTTTAATATAGTTGTAGGAAACTTGTTCGTTGTATATCTTCTTTGTAATAGGGCATGAAGTCTTTAGAATAAAACATAATTAAGTGTCCAGGTTGTGTACTGCATTGGTATCAAAACTCATGCCTGAGTCATCATCTTCATAATGTTTTTGTGAGTCTTGAATATTATTTATCTGTTCCTCGTCTGATAAAGATGCACTGTGAATATCATCTTCCGAACTATTACTTGGATTGGAATTGTCTTTAATAATATGTTTGTCTTGGCTTTTGTCTTGAAATTTTTTTTCTAAAGTTTGTTTAATTATTCTTTCTAATTTTTCATTTTTTTTCTTTTTTAATATTTCATTTTTTCTTAAAGAGTCTTTATGAAAGTATTTAGGTAGTCTTCTTCGTGAGAAAGTGGACCCCTCTTCTTCACCTTTTGGCAAAGTGACAGCCTTTAATGGATTTGATAAGTCTTTACCGATCACCGTTTGAACTGGACTAGTTGTATCATGCTCCGATACAGTAGAGTTCTTAGCATTCAGAGGGGAATGCACACCCGTCTCATCCATTTTTAAAGGAGATGGAGAACTCATTTCTTGCGTCTGAGTACTGTCGGTTCTTGGAACATATTTATTCTGAAAAGTCTCTAGCTGTTTCATATGTCTCATATTTTCTTGGATAAGGATTTCATTTTTTGTATTGAGTCTTTTGAAATCCTCTGTCATGGCTGAACAATGGTCACAAAAAAATATTTTGTCTGAGTCTTTTTGAATATTATATTGTGGTATTTGGTTTGGGCTTTGTCTGAGGGCTGGTGAAATATAATAATTAGGCCCAAGTATTCCTCTTGCGTAGTCTAAAGCTTCAGTAAAATTATTAAAAATCCTTTAAAAAGTGAGTTTTTAACCCCATTTATAGAATCAACTACTTCTATCTATGTTTGGAAAACTCCTTTAGTTTTTCCATGTATAACTACATAATATTTAAATTTATTGTCTCTATTTTTATCTGTAAAGTATTGACACAAAACATTAGATGCAGTAATAAAGTATTTGGTGTCTTGTTTATTCTATGATATCCATAGATTATCTATTAAACATTGCTGAGACTTGTCTAAATTACAGTCTAGATTTACTCTAAAAGATAAATTACACTTAGGATATGAAATTAAATTATATTTACCAAAATAAATTCTCTCAATTAAGTTGTCTGTTGTACTTAGTGGTCTGAAATTTTGTCTTCCTAATAATGTCTGAGCATAAGTATCTGGCTGGGCTATGCCCTTGCCTTTGTCTGCTGGCTGTTGGTCAGTTGGTCTCATGCTTAGTCTCATACTGAAATAAAAATTAATTAGTTTTTAATTGTAGTCTACTTAATTTATCTGCTAAATCATTGTCTTTTTCTTTAACATATTCAAAAACAATATTATTATATATAGATATTATATCTATAAAGTTTAACCATCTTCTTTTACTGCTAGCTTTACTGTTTATTTTTTCGTGAAATTTTACTATTGCTTTGCAGTCTGTTATAACTAATATCTCCTATTTATTTAAAATGTATAATTTAAAACTATTTAGTCCATATATTACTACTAATACTTCTACGTCTATACTACTCATATTACCTTTTTCTTTATATTGTCCACTTTGGTAGGCACATATTTTTTCTTCATTTTTTGGACTGTATTTATTAGGTCTAGATTTTAAAATAGCACCCCATCCTAATTTACTTCCGTCTGTTTGGACTATTAAGTAATCCGATTCTAAAGGTATTTGTAAGTCTGGTATATTTTTAACTTTTTCTTTTATTTGTTAGACTAATTTTATATCTTCTATGTTAAAGTGTTTTTGTCCTTTACTATCTGTCTTAGCATACAATGGTCCTGCTATTTTTCCTAAGTCTTGGATAAAGTTTCTAGCATAATTTACTAAACCTAAGAATTTTTGTAATTCTTTTGTATTATCTAACCTATCTGGCATTTCTAACACTTTTTTAGCTATGTGTGGTTGTAATTTTACTTTTCCTTCTCCTAAAGTTACTCCTAAGAAATTTATATGTGTCTTACACAGTTCCATTTTCTTTTTACTAATTATTAATTCTTATTTTACAAATAGTCTAAATACTGTCTGTAGGTGTCTTAAATGTTCTTGTATATTTTTTCTAAATACTAGAATATCATCTACATATACTAGCACAAAATTCTTATAGTCTCCGAACATCTCATCCATCTTTCTTTGGAAGATAGGCGGAGTTGTCTTTAGACCAAAAGGCATAGCAAGCCATTCAAAATGTCCTTCTGGACAAGTGAAGACTGTCCATTCTATGCTTTCCGGGTGCATTTTTACCTGCTAGTATCCTGATTTACAATTAAATTTACTAAATATCTTTTTAACTTGTATTCTATTAATTAATTCACTTTTATCGGGTAATTTATATGCATCTGTTCTAGTATTATCATTTAGTCTTTTATAATTTATTACCATGCGAGCTGTACTTGTTCGCTATGGTTTCTAACCATAAAAGCTGCTAATCTATGTCTAGATGTAGATCTTCTTATTACTTCTAGTTTTAGTAATTCTTTAATCTGTTTAGTAAATTCTTCAGTGTCTTCATTATTTGCTTCTATTGTTGCTATTTTTATAGTATACTCGGGATTTATTATGTCTAATTTACACATAATTTTATTACTTCCCCAATGTATTAAAGGTTTTTCTCCTATTATTTCCATTTCGTCTAATATTGCTACTATATTTTATAGATCTTTAGGATGTTTTATTGTTCCTATAGTATTTATTCCTTTTTGAAAATTGTAAAATTCTATTTCTACATTTATTAAGGTATAATCCTTTCCTATGTCTTCTATGTATGTATCGTCTATATAATCTTCTTCTTGTTTTTCTTCATATAGGTTGTTTGAACAACTGCCATTATTGTTACAGTTGTCACAACATAGAGTTGTATTTTTTGTATTTATTTTATTGTCTTTATTTAATTCCTTAGTTGGAATTTTTCTAGTTTGTATAGGGGTATATGTTGTATTCCTAAACATCATTATTCCACCTCTAGAAATTAAACAACTTCCGTTATTTTGTATAAGGAAATGTAAACCTAAGACTAAGTTAATTTTAATATATAGTTCTCTTACTAATATCTTATGCATATTATATGTAGGCTTATAGAATTCACTACATGCATTTATAAAACTTATTTGCGCTTTTTCTGTATATTGGTCGTATGGATTATAAGTTCTATCCATTTGTATTGCTTGTATAGGTTCTTTAAAATTTTTTAGAGTTGATAATAAATTATGTGGCAGAATTTTTTTATTTAGGATGCATCAAGTACAACATGTGTCTATTAATGCTAATGTTTCTATTTCTACTTCTTTTATTTTTATTCTTACTAATATTTTTATTGTTCCAAACTTTTTATCTTCATTACATATAAAACTAGTATTTTCTTCTTCATTCATTAATTCACTTTCTATTTGATCTAAATGTATTGTACCTCGTGATTGTGTATTATCCTCGTTTATTTTTTCTTTTCTCTTTTCTAATCTAGTTATTCTTCATTCTAAGTCATTTATTCTTGTTTCTAGAGTTATTAGTCTTAGATTAGTAGCTTGGTCTTTTATATAGACTTGTTCTTCATTTTTATTTACTTTTTGTTTAAATTTATTTTCTATACAACTAATAGAAGCTTCCATGTAACAAATTTTACATTTGGCCCTATTTATTTTACTAGGATACCATTTACATATATTATATTGGTTACTATCTATTCCTTTTAGTCTTTCAAATTCATGACTACATTCTTGTGCAATATTCATCATAGTATTTAGTAATATATTTTCTAGGAAATCTTTATTTCTTTCTATTCCTATTTCATTAATTAAATCATTATTTTCTGAATCAAATGAGTTTGATTGATTTCTTTCTTCTATTATATCCATACTAACTACAGAATATATACTTTCCGTGTCTGACATATATTCATCTACATTTAATAGGATTTCTTGAAACTCTTCTATTAACTGAGAATTTCTAGTTTTCATATTATTTCTTTTGGGGCATGTATTTGCTAAGTGTTCTATACTTCCGCAAGTATAACATTCTAATTTATTTTTGTAATTTCTATCATTTCTATATTTTCTAACATGTCTATCTCTATTTAAATATGGTTTTCTAGCTGAAAATTTTCTTAAGAAATATTTTTTATGTCTATAAGGTCTTTGGTTATATCCGGTCCTTCTTTTATATTTTCTTGTTCTACTAAGTTCTTTGTCATAACTTTGGGTAGTGTATATCATTGTTTTATAAAAGTTCATTTCATTATTTTATTTTAACTTCTTTTGTAGTTGTATATTAGTACATTTTTCTGTTAGTATTTCCATTATGTGATTTATTTTTTGTCCTATAGGCCATAAGAGTGTGGGGTTTTGCACTACTCCTTCTCTTTTATACCATCTTTCTTCTATTTCTCTTCCTAAAGCTCCTGGTAATTTATTAAATAATTCTTTACCTAATTCTTCATTAAATGTATTTCCACTAATGGTACAATAGTAAAAATAATCTTTAAGAAAATTCTTTATGTGCATCCAATTAGATATACTTAATTGTTCTAATTTAATTACAACATTTCTTTGTAATGCTACTAAGCCACTATTAGGGTCTTCTCCTGTTAATCAGACATGCATTTTATTGGTAAAATTATATGGGTTTGGTCCTAATTCAATTAGTGCTTGGAATTCTTGAGGGAAAGTCTGTTTGTATGATTCCCATACTGCTTTACAAGATTCTCCTAAAAAAGTTTCTAAGTATCTATACATTCTGCCTCAGTTTCCCGATAATTTTTAATAAAGTCTGCTACTACTATACCTTTCCATAAATCTATTACTGTATTCCACATTTGTGGATCATGTGCAGCTATATTTAATATTTTTCCTTTATTTCCTCCGTCTTGTAGTCTAATAGGTTCTTCTATAGGCATTCTTTTTCCTGCTGGTCTAATATTATCTTTTATTTCTTAATCAGGTCTTATCCGTGATTTTCTAGGCAGATTACCTGTACTATAATTAATATTCGAGGCTGTACTAGTTCGTTGGAAAGGACTAGCACTGTGTGAACTAGTTGCTTCTTCCATTAGTTCCGTATAACTAGTAATGGATAATGTGTCTTCTTTTTCTTCTCTATTGTCTTCTAGTTCATCCATTCTATATGCTAAATTATCATCTCGTTCTTGACATATTCTAAAATGTTATATTGTTTCCATTATATCCATTTTACCTTTTTTACATCCTTTACACTTAAAAATTGTCATATTATTCTCTTGATATAGTCTTTTTGCTTCTTCTATGGCTCTTTCTACCTCATATCCTTCTTGTATTAATTCTATATTCATAAATTCTTCTTGTTCTGTTCCTATGGTACTTTCTGTTTCATTATCATCTAATTCCTTTTGACTTGTATAATTATAGTTGGTAAACCTAATTGATGTTTCTCCTTTAGAACTAGTATACATTAAATGTTGCTCGGGAGAAAATACCTTTGGCTCACTTAATTTATCTAAGTTCCATTCTAATCCTGCATATTCTTCTGGATTTATTTTTATTGGTTTTATTAATTTTATTCCTTTATTATCCATTACTTCTACTACATCATTTATTTGGAGTTTAAATTTTGTGTTACTACTTAAAAGTCATTTTCCCTATAAATCATACACACATTAATAAATTATTTCCATTATTCATTTCTTCATATCCTTTAGTCTGGATTCCTATTTTAATATGTTTTCCAAATTCTTTTAGATTGATTAAAAAATCTGGGCTAATATAAAACATTCCTCCATTATTTGTCATGTCTACTTCAGTTAATCCGATTATAGATTTCTTTAAATTTGATCATCTATCGTCGTATAATACTATTAGTACTTTAGATCCTAATTTTTTTTTAGTTAGTCCTTTTATTCCTATAACTATTAGTCCCATATGCATTAGCATTAATTTGGGATTTTTAACTGTCTTTATGAAACTTGGGTTTACTAAGTTTAGTCTGGCAAAGTCTTTTCCTATAGTAGATATTTGTTCTTCTCTATAGTGTCGGTATAGTTGATTATTTTTTGAGAAGTATTTTGTATTATATAATATTTTAGGATATAATAATTTAAGTTGATTTTGTTGGAAGATTTGTATATCTTTGTCTATATCTATGATTTCGTTTAATTCTTGATTTTCTTCTATAGTGGAAGGTCTCCTAGATAATATTCTTGAAATTAAGTTATTTCCTATTTTATTTTCTGAGAAACTTGGTCTACTTTCTTGGGTTGTTCGTTTATTTGAAAGAAAGTCCATTTTTGAGGTTTTTTAATTAACTCTTGTTTTTCTTATTTAGGTGATATTTCTACTTTCTTAATTTTGAGTAATTAATTCGTCTATTTCAGTATTTTTATGAATTTGTTCCGGTTGGTTTTCTTTTAATATCTTATCTAATTTTATATTTAATTCTATCAGTAATGCTATTATTGTATTATTTTGTTTTAAAATTACTTTGTCTGTTTGGCTTGAAGGAATATGATTGGAATATCCTATTGGTTCTTGATGGAAGTTGGTTGTGTATTCTAATGCTTTTTTATAATTTATGCCCTCTTCACTCATGAGAGTGAGATTCTTTCAAGTCTTGTAATTATTTCTTTTAGACTACTAATTTCAATGTTTATTTTTTCTACTTGTTCTATAATTTTTGTTACTACTTGGATATTTTTAATCTCTAAATCTTTAGGCCTTTCTACTATAGGTTTTACTAGTTTTTCTATTTCTATTTTTGTAGGTATTTTTTCTAGATTAAATTTTGTATTTTTTCTATCTATTTCTAGCTCTTGTGGTTTTAAAAAGTCAAAATTCTTTTCTAATTTTGAGTACATATATTCCGAGATACATGTATCTGGATGTACCAAAATCTAGTAAGATTCATAATTTTACAACATAGTGTGTATTTAAGTAATTAGATTATATACTAGTGAGATTATTGTAAGTTACTCTTAAATAAAAATTTTGGCCTATGGGCTAACCCTGGCCCGGCCCTGCCCCAATCAATCCTCAAAGGCTAAGGGCTTATATGGGTCGGGCTTATAAGCCCTAGTTTTAAATGGGCTTGAAAAATTCTATTCCAATCCTACCCTAATAACAGATTGGGTTGGGCTGGTCCCATGGGCTAAGCCCATTTTTACGGCTCTAACCAAAATTATTCAAAATGAAAAATACTTTATTTAAATATCAGTTTTTATTATGAAAATTTTAAATGTAACTTGAAATTTGAAAAATGCCTCAAAATTTGTTTTCATGAACCTATAAAATTATAAGAAGGAAAAAGTAGGGAGAAGAATAAATACCTATTATTTTTCTTGAGGTACAATGAAGTTAGGGTATGTCACAACCCAAGGTAGCTCCTAGGCGTAACATGACGTACAAGACCCCGAAAGGTCCTACACAAGCCACTTAGCATACATCATACAAGATAATAGAGTTTAAAAAGTTTAAAAAGACAGTTTCAACATATAAAAGTTTTTATAGAGAAAATCTAAACATCGTCTCAAAGTCATCTAGTACATAAGAGTTTATCAAGCGTAGCACGTATATCAAGTTCAAAACTAAAATGAAAACATAATGAAATAAAGGCTTGGTCCTCAAAACATAAGGCCTCACCAATCTTCAGTCTTCAACTACTAAGATATTCTAGCCACAGAGGTGTGAATCGGAATCGTCGGACCCTACATTTGGGGAAATGTAGACAAGAGTATGTGTTAGTACAAAAATGCACTAAGTATGATAGTCATGCATAAAAATATGAAATCATGCTAAAAAGGTCATTTTCGTGATATGCAAAGACCAAGTTAAAACCTAAGATAAAAGGGTTAGAAAACATAAAACGTAATCATGATCAATGCAAGTAAAATAGTCTTTGAACACATGTGAAATGCTTCTTGAAGTAACCTTAGTTCATTACTGTTGTGAAAATTAGCCTTAACATGATCCTTCGATGTCTCTCACACCTAAAAGGGTTGTCCTACTTGTCAAGGTAGAACCATGAATCTGAGCTAAAGTGGATCCACTAGCTAATGTCTATCTAGACCATCATCGTATGGGGGCACATAGGTAAGGGATAATGAGATTGCTACTAGAAATCCGACCTCAACACGGAAAAACTTCCATCTCAATATCCTCTCGGTGCTAAGCATAAATCCTACAGAGTAGTTATTAATCTTAACTTGTCTTATCATTAAAAGTCGTGGGTAGTCGCCACTTGTCTTATCCTAGAATTTTTCCTTAGACCATGCGTGAGAAAATATTTCACCATCTATGATCTTTCATAATAGCTTTTAAGGCCCATGGTCATTCATTTCATGCTAGAGATGCCCCTCATACTAATGGAAATAGTTTTGAAATCGTAGTCTCTAACCGTTGAGGGCATATCCGGATACCATACTAATTGAGACCTAATTCAGGAAAATAGCCCGAAAAGCATTGAGGGCAAATCTAGATGTCATTCATGTCACATGGCCAAGCTTTATAGAACATATTGACAATCTCATCTATAAGCTTTCTTGAGTCATAAACATACTTTCATGAACATGCATTCTTTTCAATAATTCATAAGCTTTCATCATGTCTTCAAAGTTAATGCATTTTCAAATTCATTTACATCTATTTCATAAAGAGAAGACATGCATGTTTTTATAAATTCATCTTTCATAGTTCAAGACCCACATTATATCAACATAGCTTAGAAAACATGGGCTATGCAAGGGTTCATGGGAAATCAACTTAAAAACATGCAATTACTTCAATTTATGCATAAAAGTTCATAAATCAATCAAATAAATCAACATTGAAAGGAACTCATGACATGGAAGAAACTCCTAATTTCAATTGGAGATTTCTAACTTGAAAATTGGAGAATTCAGGAACTCCATGGAGGAAAGGGCTCCATGGATGAAAATTATCATACCTTGATGCCAAAAGTTTGGAAGCAATGGAGGATTTGGAGGTTTGATCTTGGAACCCTAGCTTTCTTCTTCAATTTCTAAAGAGAGAAATATTTGAGAGGAAGAGCTTGATCAACTTTTGGAAATTTAAGAGAATGAATTGAGTTTGGGTGATTTGGGGGTTTAAAATCATTATATAGGGCTTTAGGTAGAAGGAAAAATGACGTAGTATTGAGTTAAAACAATTGAGAAATGACCCAACAACCCCTGACTTAAAAATATCCGAATTGGCTCACTAGAAAGCCAATATAGGTCATCATGACCACCACGGGTCCACGACCAGTCAAATGGGTCGTGAAGAAATCCTGCCTGACAGGGCTTTACTATTTCGGGCATTACTTTTTACTCTGAGCTTGGAATTAGGCAAACTCGGTGGCATTGGAAAGAGACTCAGAGATCTTTAATTTGATAGGTCATGGGCCACCTAATTCATTTTGAGCTAAAATATATGATTGTTTGAAGTTGACCCCAAATTCTAAGTCTAATGAAAACCCTTCACCGACGACTTCACGTTCCGTGTGGGGCTTCGCGGGCCGTTATGATGACTGTGGCCCTTGAACAATGGCTAGGGGAGAACGCTTACATAAAACAGAGCAATTCAATAAACCACTAAATTACATCAACACTCAAACCCATAATCACACCCCAAGAGTTTGGGGTTTTAGCCATACATGGCAAAGTGTAAATAAATTATACATTTCATTAAGATAGTCATTGTAACACCCCTAAATGCTTACAAGAGTCTCATGGTGATTTACCGTTGCTTAAATACTTCAATATGGTTTATTCACATTTTGGGAACTTTAAAGTTGTGAAAAATTTCTAACTTGCTTAATATAAAGTGTATCGTAATGGATGGATTTGTGTTGGGGTATATACATAATATTCTATCCTAATTATAGGTAATTAAATGGGGTTGAGGAATATACATATAAATATGTAGATATGCATTTTTGGGCAGCACAAAAGGATAAAAATATAAAGTATGGTTGGCAGCACCTTGGCCAGCCAAGTGTCCCAAGTGATAAGCATCACTTGTTGACTATATAGTCCACTTCTCTTTGAATAATTTCGTGGGAATGGAAGATTAAAACCCTTAGAAACTAGCTTATCATCTGTTCTTCAAAAATCACAAGAAAAAAACCTTGGTCTTTTGGCTGGAATCAAGGAGACAAACTACCTTGTTGGTAAGTGCTGAAATCTGTTTCCGAGCTGGGTAGTGTTTGGTAAATTGTGTATATCTTGTGATCTGGAACTCCGTTTTGGGTGAATAAATATGTTTTGGAAAGCTGATTCATGTATCTACAACTCTTATGTTTAAGTGAAAATCTGATTTAGCTATTATGGATGTGAAAACTGGGACACAACACAGGACAAGTTCTATCCAGATTTCTCTGTTGTTGTAGCTGAGTAGGTTGTGTTACGTTTAGAATATCTCGTTCTGTATAACTCCATTTTGGGTGAATAAATATGTTTTGGAAAGCTGATTCATGTATCTATAACTCTTATGTTTAAGTGAAAGTCTGATTTAGCTGTTATGGATGTGAAAACTGGGACGCAACACAGGACAAGTTCTGTCCAGATTTCTCTGTTGTTGTAGCAGAGTAGGTTGTGTTACGTTTAGAATATCTTGTTCTGTATAACTCCGTTTTGGGTGAATAAATATTTTTTGGAAATTTGATTCATGTATCTACAACTCTTATGTTTATGTGAAAGTCTAATCTAGCTGTTATGCATGGGAAATATGGGACGCAACACAGGACAAGTGTTGTCGGATTTCGGGTTTAGAATTCCGGTAGGAACCACTGTTAGTGTATTGATGATATCTTTTTGTACAAAATGTATTTTTTTAGTGATTCTTGTTGCGTTGCAGTCTTAAGAGATGTATCTACAACTTTAATGAAGGTTACAAAATCTATTTTTGCTGATTTACTGTTCAAATTTAAGTTGCAACATGGGGTACTAAGCTGGCCAGAATCACTGTTTTAAAAACAGAATTGTGTCTGTGTGGGCTGAGCTTACTTATGATGATAATCCTATTTTATTTTGATATTATTGAGATATTAGAAATTAAATAAGTTGTTTAATTGCATTTTTAAGGTTGTATAGACTTGTGAACAAGTTGAGGAACTTGATACGTTGGTTGGTCTCTGGTTTGAGCTTGCGAAGTTTATTGGATTATTGCTACGCTAAAGTATTGAGGTTTGTGTATAAACTTGTACTTGAACTCTTGTGATGGCTGGTATATATGAAATTTGATCTTGATACCTCAGCTACCCCTTGTTACTTTGCATTGTCGTGTTGGTATGATGCTTGTGTAACTCGCCCACTTGTACGGATTGTTTGATCACTTGGCACTCTTGTTGGAACTATGTCCTTCTTGTAGCTGCGGCTTTGTCACTATTGGCAGGCCTCTTGATTCAGATCATTTGCCATCTTGACTTTGGATTTGTAGTTCGTCTTAGGAATGGAAGTTATCCATTTTAAGTACAAACTAGAAAACCATTTTTAATATGGTTCTTGGTCTTCTTGATACAGGGCTTCGGTCCTTCTTGATACAGGGCTTCAATCCTTCTTGATACAGGGCTTCGGTCCTTCAGGGCAACGACCCTTCTTGATACATGCTTGTGCCGGGTGTGACAACATGAAGTATATATATTCAGAGAGCCTTGCTATTGAAATTCTTGGAAAATGGTGCTATGAGCTTCTTGATATTTGTATCTTTGAATATAGAACTTGATACTTGTTATCTATTGTTACTTGATTTATTTATTATGTTTCAAGTATGATGCTCATTGACATGGAAAAGGTGGCTTGATGAATATTGAGAATTTCGACCCTATAGTTTTTACACCACTAAGCTTTATGCTTAGTGATAGTTGTTTCTATTGTAGGGGCTGATCGAGAGGAGTGATGAAGATGGCCATGGACGATGGAAATTTTGAGAACCTTAAAGAAGATCACATTTGCATATAGGCATATATATTTGTATAAATATTGGTACTTATAACCGATCTATGTGATGTATATTTGCATTCGATGTTGAAGCCTAACCATATCATGTCCATGGGTTGTAATATAAGCATGGCTATTTGTTTGGTTTAGTTGGGGTGTGTACACCCAAGCTTGTAATATGTTACATGTGCTACTTGTTGTAATGATCATATAAAGCATGAACCCAACTAGTTTGGGTACTCGGAAGTGGATAGTATTTATTACCATTACTTACTTGCATGAGGAAAAAAAAATGATATATATATATCTTGTAATTTATATGCATACGGTAAATGGAAAGGGGTCGCTACAGTCATGGGTAGCATGAAATTGAGAACTTGATAACAAACTCACTTTAAATTCAACCTCAAATAACCAAATTCAAGTTCTCAAATCTGAAAAACTCAAACTAAAAGTGTTCTATTCAAGTTCTCAAATCTGAAAAACTCAAACTAAAAGTGTTCTCACTCAATGAAAAATGTTTCTCTCTTTAGAATGTTTAGAATATTTCTCTCAATTTTTACACCCTCTTTCTCTCTTTCCTAGGCTATTTATAGTTTCTCAAAATTTTGTCAAAAAATTAACTCTACGTCTCATTTGGTGACGTTAGTTAAGTTCACCAATCACATTCGGTAAATCACCTATCTTTCTTTGATTGCCTTTTTCTTATTTTAGGTGTTTAAGCCTTATTCGGCGATCCCGTTTGAGTTCGCTTTTGTCAAATTGGTGAATTGTTGATTGCCACCTTATGTCGCCCTTTGGACCATCATTTTATCTGTCAGCACAATCAAATTTGGTGATATCCACTCACTCCACCTTTTGTCTTTTGGTGGATATCATTCTTATCTAACTTCGCCAATTAACCTTAAGAGTTGACTCAGTGCACTGCCGACTTAGCTGGTCTCAGGTTTATTTTGTGATTCGCCTGTCTTGTTAAGCGATCAACAATGTGTAGTTTGTACTTCTTTTTGCACTTTTGGTGAATGTTTCAAACATCAACCATTGTCTTGTCCATTTACTTTCATTGCTGCAAATCATCAATATATCATAAGAATAGGATGAAATTACGCATTGAGGACACTAATTATTTAGCTAATAGACCTTAAATGTGTGCAAATACTACCACTCATCATGCATACATAGATGACCATGCTATTATGAATCAGGGCCTCCTTCCTAAGTCATTTTATATCAACTCATCCTAGCTGTCCTAACAATAAGCCAAATTTTACTAATATTCTTTCCGCAAACAAGTAACATCTGAATTTTACCTACCATTAAAATCACACATCATATCCTCAAAATAATTCTTATGCTCGAGGTATGCCACCAGTATAAACTACCAATAGGCTTTATGCACATGCCCCTGGGAATCCTGACAACAGTCTTATATATGTTGAAATTTCCGTATTTACTGATATGTCAGGAACCACAATCCTCTTAAAAGGATTTGTTCATACAATCCTGTCACGATCCAAAGTATACGCTAGGTGTAACATTGTGTTTAGAACCCCAAGAGTCCCTATACAAGACACTTGGCATACATTAGGATAATAAAAATAAAGATTTCTAAAGAACAGTCTTATATCATAAAAGAGTTTGACAAAAGTGGAAGTCTATTATAAGTCTCAACCAGACATTTATTACATCATAAGGAAGTGATTGGAACGTAACCTATACATCACATACAAAGTATGAAAACTAAAATAAAGAAAGCAATAAAAGTGTCTTGGTCCTCGGAACATGAGGACTCACCAATCTTTGAGTGACAAAAAATCAACTAGCCACGAGTGTGAGATGAAGGAGCATCAAACCCTACATTAGTAAAACAATGTAGGCACAAGTATGCATTAGTACATGAAATGTACTAAGTATGATAGAAATGCATAAAAAGTATGAAATCATGCTAAAAGGACATTTCATGACAACAATGACCAAGCTAAATTATAAGATAAAAGAGTTAGAAAACATAAGTCATAATCATGGTCAATGCAAGCTTAACATCTTTAAAACACTTTATTTACTTTGAAAGTAACCTTAGTTCATTGTTGTGGGATGCTTACCATATAACCGACATAGACCATATGAGATATAACATGGAATCCAATGTTTGTCCCACACCGAAAAGGGAAGTCCTTGCTTGCAAAGGTAAGAACCATAAGTTTGAGCTAAAGTGCATCCAATAGCTAATGTCTATCTGAGATAATATCCTATGGTGGCACATAGTTATGGGACAAGTAGATTCCTACTAGAGACCTGGCCTTTTGTACGGGAGAGCCTCTATCTCAATATCCTCATGTTGCTAAGTAAAATCCAATTGAATATCCATTAATCATATTCATGTTATCATCCATGAAAAAGTACAATACAGTTACTAATCAAAGCTAGAAACATCATAGAGTATGTCACGCCCTGAGCTACCCTCGAGACGTGGACACGGGACCTAGGATCACAAATGACCCCAAGCTAACCCTGCTGACATAATCATGAGCATACTAAAGATAAACTGATAAATAAAACTTTTGCGGAAGCTAATAATAAGTAAATCTAAAATGATGGGGAATACCCATATACTAAAACTGAATATCAAATTTGAGAGTTTAATACAAAAGAAACATCAAACTCAAATACTAAGCTGAATCTAACTATGTCTGAAAAGAGCCTTTAACTGACTAGAAGTGCTGCGACATGCCCCAACTAAGTCTAGTAAAACTGAAACTAAAAGAGTGAAATAATGAAAATATAACATGATTGTTGTCCTCTTCATGTTGCTGAACTAGAGATCGGGAACCGATCTAAGCGTGATCTGGATGCTGAGAATTTGAACCTACATCACGAGAAGATGTAGCGCAGAGTATGCGTCAGTACTTGAAAGGTACTAAGCATGCAGGATAGAGTAAAACTGAAATAAACAAATAATTGAACAAGCAATAAAGAAAGAGCATAATTTGAACATGATATAGATACAGAGCTAACTGAATGCAATGACCAAATTATAACATGCTGAGATTGAATACTCAAATCTACTGAAAATGTGGTCAATGAAATGGAATCTGACTGAACTGCGGGAGCTTCTAATAGCCGATAATAAAACCACATGAGCTAAATGTGGAGTCTGATGTATATGCCCCATCGAGAGGACCCAATACACCCGGCCAAAGGTATAGAGGCATACTGACATGATCACTGAAATGATGCCTACAGAGGGGACTTACAACCTACGTGGCTCGTAGTTTTGGGACTATATGGGTGACTGACCCTAGTCCAACTCAGTATTATGCTACTCCCAATGGATTAAGTGATTAAAAAATTATGACTAAATTACTGTGATATACTAGATAGCTCAAAATGACATGCAAACTGTGAATGCACATAAATAACTAATAATGACACATTTAAGACTGAGGCATGTATATCTAAAATAACTGAAATATATCTAGCATTGCATGTGTAATCAAGAGCTAAAGAATTACACAGCTAGGGTTCTGAAATTCATGCAATAGACTGAATATTAACATACTAATATGATTTGGATCATTCTAACAGCTAAGAACCCAATAATCTTAATCATTCAAGAAACCCTAGGTCTAGTCATCATCAGGGAATCAAGAAACTGACTGAAAACTAGGGACCTAATGGGTGAAAGGAACCTACTAGTGAAATCCCACATACCTGGTGACGAATTCCATGGGGAAATCTTTCGATTTCGGGGCTGGAACCTCTTTTCTTCTCTTAAGCTTTAATTTTCTAATTTTTGATTAATAATTTTGACTAAGATAAGTTCTAGTTATGTTTCTAGGCTTAAAATGACTAAAACCTCATAATTTAGGGTCTAAACGACGTAGTTTAGGGTCCAACGCATAGGGAAAAGACTAAAACGACCCTGAATTAAAAGCTATCTTGACCAATTGACGGACCTGGTCCACGGGCCGTGGTCCACCCTACGGTCCATCTTGGCCAGCCATCATTCGACTCAGAGAATGGGTTCTATGGACCACGTTTCATGGACCTGGTTTACGAACTGTGGTTCAACCTATGGTCCGTAGGTCCTGGCCGTGTGTCAGGGTTTTCTAGTTTTTTGTAGACCACGTTCCATGGACTATGGTCCCATCTATGATCGAGGTTTTTTGGGGTTTTTTTGTGGACCATGTTCCACGAACCGTGGTCCAACCTACGATCTGTAGGTGGCCTCCGTAGATGGCACCTGTTCTGGAAATCCACATTCTTGTCTATCCAGTATATGGGGTGTTACATTAACTCCCCTTGGGAACATTCATCCTCGAATGAAGACTAAACTAACTGGAATGGAAAGAAAAGCTGCAAACCCTACCACTGAACACTGAAAACTGATTTCTGACTGAACTGAGTTCCAAAAACATGCAAATACGCTGAAAATGCAAGTACGAACTGAAGGAACATGCTACTAAGATTGAATCTATGCATGAATGGCTGAAAAACTGAAGATGAACTATTACCTCAAGCTGGAGCGGAATCGGAAGGAAAGAGGTGAGGACATTTGGACTTCATGACTGCTTTTGTTTCCCAAGTATCTCCTTTTATGGACTGGCTCCTCCACAAAACCTTGACTGAAGCAACTTCTTTGTTTCTTAACCTTTTAATCTGATGATCAAGAATCTCAACTGGTACATCCTCATAAGAGAGACTATCTTTCACGACCACACTCTCTAATGGCACTATGGATGCTGGATCACCCACACACTTTTTCAAAAGTGAAATGTGAAAAACTGGATGTACTACTGCTAATTCTGCTGGCAACTCTAACTCATAAGCTACTTTACCAATCCTTTTCAAAATCTTGTAAGGGCCTACATATCTAGGACTGAGATTCCCTTTCTTGCCAAATCTCATCACAGCTTTCATAGGTGACACTTTCAGGAAAACCCACTAATGAACTTGGAAATCTAATTCCCTTCTCCTTACAGCTGCATAAGACTTCTGGCGACTCCAGGTTGTCTTAAGTCTATCTCTAATGAGTTGTACTTATCTATAGCATCAATAACTGAATCTAGCCCTATCAAAGGTTGCTTCACCTACTTGAAACCAACCAACTGGAGATCTACATCTACGCCTATACAATGCCTCATAAGGGGCCATCTGAATGCTGGAATGGTTACTATTGTTGTAGACAAACTCAATAAGAGGAAGATCATCCCATTTACCCTTGAAATTGATCACATAAGCTCTCAACATGTCCTCTAAGGTCTGAATGGTACGCTCTGCCTAACCATTCTTTTGTGGATGAAATGCTATGCTAAGATTAACCTAAGTACCAAGGCCTTTCTGAAATGACTTCCAAAAATGAGAGGGAAACTGAGGACATCTATCTGGGATGATAGACAAAGGAACCCCATGCAACCTGACTATCTCATTAATGTAAAGCTTGGCGTAGTCCTCCACCAAATCAGTAGTCTTTATTGCCAAAAAACGAGAAAACTTAGTGACTTTGTCAACTATCACCCAAATGGAGACATGATGTCTGCGAGTACGAGGTAATCCTCTAATGAAATCCATGTTGATCACTTCCCACTTCCAAGTAGGAATGTCGAACTCTTGTGTCATACCCCCTAGTTTCTGATGCTTTACCTTCACTTGTTCACAATTGGGGAACTTAGCCACAAAATCTGCTATATCCCTTTTCATACCATGCCACCAAAAGACTTCCTGCAGATCATGGTACATCTTCGTGGAACCTAGATGAATATAATACCTGAAGTTATGGGCTTCTACAAGAATCTGTTGTCTCAACTCACCCACCTTAGGAACACATAATCGACCATTATAGAGAAGCACACCATCTCCCCCTTGAGAGAAAACCTCAACCATCTGCTAATGGATTGCACCTTTTAATTCAAGCAATATCGAATCTCTGTCTTCCTTTTCCTTCACCTCCACTACAAAAGAAGATTCTGACCTATTCTGAACTGTTACACCACCATCTGATATGCTCATAAGGTGAACTCCCAAGCGAATAAGTCTGTGAACATCCTTTGCGAGTTCCTTTCTTTCTTTCTCAACATGTGCTACACTACCCACAGATAGTCTACTAAGGGCATCTGCTACTATGTTTGCCTTACCAGGATGGTAATGCACACTCATATCATAATCCTTGAAGAACTCAGGCCATCTTCTCTGGCGAAGATTCAACCCTTTCTGAGTGAACACATACTGAAGGCTCTTATGGTTTGTGAACACATCAACATGAACATCATACAAGTAATTTCTCCAAATCTTAAGCACAAATACCACTACTGCAAGCTTCAGGTCATGAGTTGGATAGTTCTTCTCATGCACCTTAAGTTGTCTAGAAGCATATGCTATAACCTTATCTCGCTGCATCAACACACAACCTAGGCCTACTCTAGAGGCATCACAATGGATAACGTAATCGTTTGAACCTTCTGGTAGAGTCAAAACTGGAGCTGTAGTCAACCTAGTTTTTAGTTCTTCAAAGTTTTTCTCACAATCATCTGACTACTGGAACTTGACCTTTTTCTGAGTCAACGGAGAGGCTATGGATGAAAATCCTTCCACAAACCTTCTGTCATAACCCACTAGACCCAAGAAACTTCTGATATTTGTAGGAGAGGTAGGTTTGGGCCATTGTTTCAGTGCTTCCATTTTCTAGAAATCCACTCGGATACCTTCGCTGGATACTATATGCCCAAGGAAAGAAACTGACTGCAGCTAAAACTCGCACTTGCTAAACTTAGCGAATAATTGGCAATCTTTGTGAGTTTCCAGAACAACTCTCAAGTGACTCATATGTTCCTCTTCATTCCTAGAGTAAATGAGGATATCATCAATAAAGATGATTACGAACAAGTCCAAGTACTGCTTGAATACTCTGTTCATCAAGTCCATAAAAGCTGCAGGAGCATTGGTTAGTCCAAATGACATTACTACAAATTCATAATGACCATACCGAGTTTTGAAGGCCGTCTTCGGAATGTCACTATTTCTGACTTTGAGCTGATGATAATCCGATCTGAGGTCTATCATTGAGAAATGACTAGCACCTTGAAGTTGGTCAAACAAGTCATCAATCCTGGGGATGAGATACTTATTCTTAATTATGACCTTGTTCAACTGCCTATAGTCAATGCACATCCTGAGAGAACCATCTTTCTTCTTCACGAACAACACTGGTGCACCCCATAGTGAAATACTAGGTCTAATGAAGCCTTTTATCTGAAAGGTCTTTCAACTGCTCTGTCAATTTCTTAAGCTCTGCTGTAGCCATTCTGTAAGGAGGAATAGAAATAGGCTGGGTATTTGGAAGTAGATCAATTCCAAAGTCGATTTCCCTTTCGGGAGGAACTCCGGGAAGATCTTCTGGAAACACTTTTGGAGACTCATTAATCACTAGAACTGACTCAAGAGTTGGGGTTTCAGATCTTGAATCCTTAATCTGAACTAGATGATAGAGATAACCCTTAGAAATCATTTTTTTGGCCTTAAGGTAAGAAATGAATCGACCCATAGGTGCTAAGCTACTATTCTTCCATTCTAAGATTGGTTCATCTGGAAACTGAAAATGAAAAATTCTAGTTCTAAAATCGACTGAGGCATAACAGGAATGGAACTAATCCATGCCTAGAATGACATCGAAGCCTACCATTTCTAACTCTATAAGATCTGCTGAGGTGACTTTCTAAGAGACTGTGATAGGGCAATTTCTTTATTCCCGTCTAGCTATAACTGGGTCACCGACTGGAGTAGAGATTGAGAAAGGTTCTGAGAGATTTTCTGGACTAACATCGAATTTGACTGCTATATAAGGAGTTACAAAGGAAAGAGTAGCCCCTGGATCTAACAAAGCATAAACATCTAAGTCAAAGACTTGTAACGTACAAGTGACTATATTAGGAGAGTCTTCTTGATCCTGGCAAGCCTGAAAAGCATAGAGCCTGTGTTGGCGCTGTCTGCCACCTATACCAGATAAGTTACCTTACTGAGTCGGGTGACCTGCTGGTGCTGCTGAAGTTGTGGACCGAGCTCTACCACTGTTACCTCCTTGACCCTGTCTAGAAGGACAATCTTTCAACCTGTGACCATACTGACCACACCCAAAACATCATTCCTTTCCTGCAAGGCACTCGCTCGGATGGTTCTTACCACACTTAGGACAAGTTGGGTAGGTTTTGGTGCCTGAAACACTACCTTAAATCTTAGAGCTTGATGCCCTACCTTTTGATCATGTCTGATCTTGGAGGATGGAACACTTGCTGATGAAGGTACTGGAACTGAAAATTTTTGCAAACCCTACGAGCGATTTCCACCACCCAATTTCTGCTGAGAATAGTCATACTACCCTATCCTAGCATTCTTGTTCTCCTTAGCCTGTTCCCTAAGCTTATCACCCTTAACCTGCTGAGCATGAGACATGAGCCTATAGATGCTCATATTTTCCAGCAACATAGCATTTCTACACTTTGTCTTCACCAAGTTTGATACTTCATATAAGAACTTATTCATCTGAGCCCTGGAATTAGCAACCATGTGAGGAGCATACCTGGAAACTTGGGTAAACTTGAGCCCATACTCTTGGATGTCATGCTACCTTGCCTTAAGTTCATAAATTCCTGAGCTTTCACCTCCCTTAGCTCTCTTGGAAAAAACCTGTCTAGGAAGGTCTCACTAAAGCAATCCCAAGTGATAGGAGATGTATTTATATCCCTATTCTCCTTCCACTGAGTATACTAGATATGAGCTATATCCTTAAGTTGGTAAGATGCTAACTCAACCCGATCATTCCCAATTACCTACATCACTTCAAAGATCTTCTTGACCTTATCAATGAAGTTTTGGGGATCTTTTCCAACCTGCGATCCAAGAACTTTGGCGGATTCATCCTAACAAAGTCTCGCACTCTATGTGTAACTGACCCAACATTAGCATTTGCCAGAGTTGGAACAGGCTGATTGTTTTAGTTGGCAACGCTCTAAGCTAACATTTGAATGGCATTCCAGAACTCTGTATTTGAAACTTTATGATCTAGGACTGGAGGAGCTGCGTTTGCGTTCCTGGCATTCGCATTCCTGGTGTTAGCTCTACGAGGAGGTATGATCAATAAAACGTAGAACATCAAATTAGAATGGAATTAGATCATACCTTACTCACGATAAGAGTAACAAGAAAATAAAGATTTTCCTAATACACTTTGTAGCCTCCCTCTCATTAGATATGGTGCACACTACACACCCATGAAAAGGACTCTACCTAGTGTGGCTTTTCAGACATCCTAGGACAGTTAAACCTAGTGCTCTGATACCAAGTTTGTCATGCCTCGAGCTTACCCCGAGACGCGGACACCAAACTTAAGATCACAAGTGACCCCAAGCTAACCTTGCTAGCATAATCATGAGCATACTAAAGATAAACTGAGAAAAAAACTGTTGCGGAAGCTGATAATAAGTAAATCTAAAATGTGGAGAATACCCATATACTAAAATTAAATATCAAATCTAAGAGATTAATACAAAAGAAATATTAAACTCAAATACTAAGCCGAATCTAACTATGTCTGAAAAAAGCCTCTAACTGACTAGAAGTGCTGGGACATGCCCAGCTAAGTCTAGCAAAACTGAAATTAAAATAATGAAATAATGAAAATATAACATTAATATTGTCCTCGAAGAAGAATGAGGACTCATCACTGATGCTGTTGAACTGGAGATCGGGAATCGATCTAAGCGTGATCTAGATGCTGAGAATCTGAACCTATATTACGAGAAGATGTAGCGCAGAGTATACGTTAGTACTTGAAAGGTACTGAGCATGCAGGATAGAGTAAAACTGAAATAAACAAATAACTGAACAAGCAATAAAGCAAAAGCATAATCTAAACATGATATATATATTAAGCTAACTGAATGCAATGAACAAATTATAGCCTGCTGAGACTGAATACTGAATTGTATTGAAATGTGGTCAATGCAATGGAATCTGATTGAACTGTGGGATATACTAATAACTGATAATAAAACCATATGAGCTAAATGTGGAGTCCGATGTGTACGCCCCATCGAGAGGACCCAATACACCCGACCAAAGGTATTAAAGGCATGCTGGCGTGATCATTGAAAAAACGCCCACAAAGGGGACTTACAACCTACTTGGCTCGTAGTTCTAGGACTATATAGGTGGCCGACCCTAGTCCAACTCGGTATTATGCTACTCCCAATGGATTAAGTGATTAACACATTATGACTGAATTACTGTGATATACTAGATAGCTCAAAATGACATGCAAACTGTGAATGCGCATAAATAACTGATAATGACACATTTAAGACTGAGGGATGTAATCTGAAATAACTGTAATATATCTAGCCTAGCATGTGTAGTTCAAGAACTAAAGAACTACATAGCTAGGGTTCTGAAATTCATACAATAGGCTGGATATTAACATACTAATATGATTTGGATCATTCTAACAACTAAGAACCCAATAATCTTAATCATTCAAGAAACCACATGTCTAGTCATAATAAGATAATCGAGAAACTAACTGAAAACTAGGGACCTAATGGGTGAAAGGAACCCACTAGTGAAATCCCATATACATGGTGACAAATTCCATGGAGAACTCTTTCGATTTCGGGGCTGGAACTATGGAATCTTGCTACGTTCTTAAATTAAGGTTCTTGAACTTTTTCCTCCTCTCAAGCTCTAATTTTCTATGTTTTGATTAATGATTTTAACTACGGTAATTTCTAGTTATGTTTCTAGGCTTAAACTGACTAAAACCTCATAATTTATGATCTAAACGACGTGGTTTAGGGGTCTAACAGATAGGGAAAAGACCAATGACCTTGACTTAAAAGCTGTTTGGACCAATTGATAGACATGGTCCATAGATCGTGGTCCACCCTACGATCTATACTAGTTAGCCGTCGTTTGGCTCAGAGGATGGGTTCTGCAGACCATGTTTCACAGACCTGGTCCATAGACCGTGTTTCAACCTATGGTTCGTAGGTCCATGCCATGGGTAGGGGTTTTATGCGGACCACATTTCATGGACCTAGTCCACGGAATCGTGGTCCCACCTACGGTTGTGGTTTTCTGGGGTTTTTCTATGGACCACGTTCCACGGACCGTGGTCCAACCTACGATCCGTAGGTGGGACCTGCACTTCTAAAAATTTAAATTCTGGTCTATCTAGGATATGGGGTGTTATAGAGTAGCTCCTTAGACCATGTGTGAGAAAAACTTTTCACCATTCGTGATTTTTTCATAATAGCTTTATAATACACATAATCATTTACTTCATACTAAAATTTCCATACTACTAATAGAAATAGGTTTAAAAGGTTGGTCTAAAGGGCTACTAACACTAGATCTACCTATTCAAGATTTATTATCACATTAATTTCTAGACTCATTATGAAGGGTTACCAACACTAGGTCTAACGGTTCATGTTATAGCCTAGAATACTTCATCATTCATTTATGAAAGGAATGTCATTGGCCTATCAATTCATATTCATCAATTCAAGACACATTCATTAGTTATTTATGAATGGAATTCCATAGGCCTATCGATTCATATACATCAAGTCAAAACACGTTCATACACAAGAGCGGATCCCTAAGCCTACCAACTTAAGATTCAACAATACATTCATTCATTCAAGAAGAGGGTGCCTAAGCCTACCAATTCAAGATACTTCATTCATGATCACATTCATCAATATAAGAAAATGATGCCTTAGCCTACCAATTCAAGATACACATTCACTTTTACATTCATTCATACATGAATAAGATGCACAAGCCTACCAATTCAAGATACACAACATTACATTATAGAACCCTTCACATTCCATTATCAACATTCATCAGTGATAAGTGAAAATATGTTTTCAATCACAACACATTTACATTCTATACAAGATCATCATTCTATCATTGAAATCACATGCATATCCTTCACATTATACATAGTAATTAAACACCTCCACCTTTTAAGTGGATCAATACAATTAGGCAAGAGTAATAGCATAATTTCAACATTTTATATTCATATAGACATTGACATATAATGAATCAAATCACAATTTAAGAATTTGGGGGAAAACATGGGTTCTAGGAATAAATCATCTTAAATCACCTTTAAATTGACATATCATTCACAATTCAATGCAATAATGCCTTTATAAATTATGTTGAATAGAACCCATGCATAAATTGAAAAAGTTAGTGTTTTGGGGTAAACTTTGAAGATTTGAAATCACTTTGAAGTTGGATCCTTGAAAGATAATAAGTCAAGGATGAAGACCACCATACCTTTTTAAGAAGAAATCCATGAAAATCCTTTGAAAGACTTGAAGATGTGACCTTTAGAACTTGAAATCTTCACCACTAATGGATGTTTCTAAAGAGAGAACTTTTGGAGGGGAGAGGAGGTTTTAATTTTGGGTTTTGAAATAATGAAGTCTAAAATATGTTTTAATACATTAAAAACCTTTAAAATATGTTAATAAACCAATAATAACTGTCCATGACCCAAACTAACCAAGGGAGGAATTTAACAAATCACCCCTCACCTTGGCCGACATAGGCAGAAAACTGAAACCATCCACGAAACCCCCATCCACGAGGTCAGACCGTGCTATTGAAGCATGGTTTGTGGCTGAAACATGGTTTGGGGTACCTTCACCTATAGAGGCCATCCATGGGGCATGGATGGACCTACGGGGCGTGGTCCCCTTCCGTATGTCACCAAATCTTGGGTAACTTGTTGCTTTCAAGGGGTCCTGGGGTTAGGCTTTAGGGTCCTCCTCGAGGACCCCTAGGGTGGTCCATCAGTAGTAGTACCTTGACATTTAACCCCTCAACCATGACTCGGGACAACATCAAACCACTTTAAACCTCATGACAACTCAAAGATATACAAGTTAGGCTCTAGTTTCACTTATTCATTTTACAGGTCATTACACTAAGTCCCTAGAACTCAGTCAGATTCTTGAATCTCTGTATCTTGTTTAGACATAGGGTTTCTAAAACCATGGATAGTTGTCTGACTTATGTTGTTGTAGTATTCGTAGTCAAATTATCATGTTTTCTTGGAAAGCTTGGTTAGTTCCTTGCACGAAACTAAGAACCCTAGTTATGTATATTTTCTTAATTCATGAATTACACTTTCTAGGTTAGTTAAACATATAAACATGCTCTAATTTTTTAATGTTATATTGTCAGTTCTTAAATGTTGCATTCTCAGATTCGCATGTCAGAACATTGAGTTATCCAGTATTTCAGTTATGTTGTGTCATAAATATTTCTAGTTGGGAGTAGGCTTAGCAAGGTGTTGGACTAGGGTTTAGCGTACCCTCATAATCCCAAAACTACGTGCCCCCATAGGAGTATAAGTCCCCATTGTTGGGCATCAAATTTTCTGATCACGCCAATCATGCCTTTATACCCCTGGCAAGGTATATTAGGTCCTCTCAATGGGGTGTATACAACAGACTCCGCATTTAGCTCACATGGTTTTATGTTGGTTAATAGTAGCCCCATAGTCAGAATCTAGTGCATATTTCTATGTTTACATTTTATACTTCAGTATTAAGTTTCACCATGTTATGTTTCCAATTATTACTTGGTTATTGAGTTTAGCTCAGTTTTAAGTCATATTCAATATTTATCTTCTATTTAGACTATATAATTGCTCAGCTTTATTTTGTTCAGCTATTGTATATATCCTCCACGCTCAGTACATTACAAGTATTGATGCATCCTCTGTGCTACATTCTTTCATTATGTAGGTTCAAGTACTCAGCATCCTGATCATGCTTAGATCGATTCTTAGTCCATATTCTGCAGCTTTAGTGGTAAGTCCTCATATTTTGAGGACAACACACATGCATTTTATCTTTAGTCTTTTATTTAGTTTTCAGTCTTGCTAGAGTTAGCTGGGGGTATGTCCCAACAACTCTACTTAGTTAGAGATTTTTCAGAAATAGTACTAGAATT
The DNA here is from genome assembly GCA_037074985.1 of Solanum bulbocastanum. Lineage (NCBI taxonomy): Eukaryota > Viridiplantae > Streptophyta > Magnoliopsida > Solanales > Solanaceae > Solanum > Solanum bulbocastanum. The sequence continues at coordinate 18,254,076 of CM073605.1, read as the reverse complement.
AGCTAAACTTGTTAAGTTTGTCTTTCAGTATTGTTAAATTCTTAGTATTGTTTAAACATTCAGACTAGTTGGGTATTCCCCATTTTTCAGATAATGTCTATTTATCTTCTGCATAGTTAATCTTTATTTAGATATCTTTCAGTATGCTTATGATATGCCAGCATTTGGGTTAGCTTGGGGTCACCCGTGATCATATATAATGGGATACGTCAAGGGGGTAGCCTTGAATTGTGACAAACTTTGTATCAGAGAATTAGGTTCAATATTCCTAAGATGTCTGAAGGCTGCACTAAGTAGAGTCTCTTTCATGTGTGTGAAGTGCACCACATTTAATGAGAGGGCGGCTACAAAGTATTTTATAGAAACCTTCAATTTCTTGGTATTCTTATTTTGTGTGGGTATGATCTCCTTTCTAATTCGTTGTTATGCATTTCATATCATGCCCCCTCATAGAGCTTTCACATGAAATGCTAATACACGCAATGCTAACGCAGTTCCTCCAGTACCAAACCTTAAGGTTTCAAATGCAGAATTTCGGAATACAATCCAACACTTGGCTCAGAGTGTAGCCAATCAAAACAATTAGTAGACCCTATTTCCTACAAACACAAATGGTAGATCAGCTGCAGCTAGGGTTTGAGACTTTGTTCGTATGAATCCACAAAAATTTCTTGGGTCAAAAGTTGATGAAGACCTACAAAACATCATTGATGAGGTCAAAAAGATTTTCGGAGTGATGCAAGTGACTGGGAATGATACGCTGAAGTTGGAATCCTACCAACTTAAGCATGTACCTCACATATAGTTCACATAGTGGAAAGAAAATAGGGGTTCAGATGCAACTCCTATGACTTATGATTCTTTTACGGGAGATTTTCTAGACAAGTTCTTCTCGAGAGAGTTGAGGGAGACTAAGGCTCAAATGTTTATGTATTTGAGGCAGGGTACCATGTCAGTCCAAGAGTACTGTCTAAAGGTCACCTAAGTCTCTAGATATGCTCCATCCATGGTTTCGGACCCAAAGGCAAAAATTAGAAGGTTTTGTTTGGAGTATCTGATCTAGTGAGACTGAGTGCAGAAATGTTATGCTTTACGCAGATATGGACATTCTAGGCTAATGACTCACGCTCAGCAGGTTGAGGGAGATAAGCTCAAGAAAATAGCTAAGGACAACATAAAGGAGGTCAAGGAAATGGCTAAGGACAACAAATGGCTAGAACAGGCAACTATGAGTACTTTCACAATAACTTGGGAGTTGGAAGTCATCACAGTTTCAGCAGAAATCTTCAGCCTCAACACCTTCATTAGCTAGTGCTCCATCTTCCAGGTTTGGACAAGATCCAAATGGTAGGGGATCGGGGTCTAAGTCTCAAGATAGTGCTTCAGGTAACAAGACTTTCCTGACTTGTCCAAAGTGTGGTAAGAATCATCCGAGTAAGTGTCTTGGAGGCAGGGGAGGATTATTTGGGTGTGGTCAGTTTGGCACTATGTTAAAGGATTGTCATTCTGCCAGGTAGGGGCAATGAGGTAAAAATAATAGGGCTAAGTCTATAGCTCAAGCAGCACCAACAGGTCACCTAACTCAATAGGGTATTTTATCTCGTATAGTTGGTAGTCAATGCCACAACAGGTTGTATGCTCTTCAGGCTCGCTGGGACAAAGAAGATTCTTCTAATGTGGTCACTCGTACATCACGAGTCTTTCATTTAGATGTTTATGCAATTGTAGACCTACTGGCTACACTGTCTTTTGTAACTCCCTATATAGCAGTAAACTTCAAGGACAGTACAAAAACTCAGTCAGAACCCTTCTTAGTCTTTTCTCCTATTGGTGACCCGATTATAGCTAGACGGGAATATAGAAATTGCCCTATCAAAGTCTCTCAGGAAGTCACCTCAACAGATCTTGTAGAGTTAGAAATGGTAGATTTCGATATCATTCAAGGTATGGATTGGTTACACTCATGTTATGCCTCAATCGGTTATAGCACTAGGATCATTTGGTTTCATTTTCCAAGAGAGCCAGTCTTAGAATGGAAGGGTAGTAGTTTAGTGCCTATGGGTTGATTTATATCTTCCCTTAAGGCTAGAAAGATAATCTCAAAAGGGTATTTATATCATCTTGTTCAGGTTATGAATTTAAACTCCGAAACCCGAACTCTTGAGTAATTTCTAGTATGAAATAAGTTTCCAGAAGTATTTCCAGAAGATTCTCCCAAAGTTCCTCCCTAAATGAAAATCAACTTCGGAATTGATCTCCCTTAAGATACCCAGTCTATTTCGATTCCTTCTTACCGAATGGCTCCATCCAAGCTTAAGAAATTCAAAGAACAATTGAAAGACCTTCTAGATAAGGGCTTTATCAGACCTAGTATCTCTCCATGGGGTTCTCCAGTCTTGTTCATGAAAAAGAAAGATAGTTCTCTCAGAATCTGCATTAGTTATTGCCAGTTGAACAAAGTTACCATCAAGAATAAGTATCCCATCCCCATGATTAATGACATGTTCAACCAACTTTAGGGTTCTAGTTGAATTTACTAAGATAGATCTCAAATTCGGCTATCATTAGCTCAGAGTCTAAGATAGTGACATTCCGAGGATAACTTTCAGAACTTGGTATGGTGATTATGAATTTTTAGTTATGTCTTTTGGACTAACAAATGCTCCTTCAGCTTTCATGGATTTAATGAACAGGGTATTCAAACAGTAATTAGACTTATTCGTCATCATCTTTATTGATGATATCCTCATTTATTCTCGAAGTGATGGAAGCATGCGACTCATTTGTGAGTTGTTTTGCAAACTATCAAAGATCGCTAGATATTTGCTAAGTTCAGCAAATGTGAATTTTGGTTACAATCGGTCTCTTTCTAGGTCATGTTGTATCCAGTGAAGGGATCCGAGTGGATTCATAAATAATTGAGGAAGTATTACTGGCCCAGACCTACCTCTCTAATAGATATGAGAAGTTTCTTGGGTTTTTGCTGATTATTACAAGAGATTTTTTGAAGGATTTTCATCCATAGCTTTCCCATTGACCAAGTTGACTCAGAAGAAGGTCAAAATTTTATGGTCCTATGAGTGTGAGAAAAGATTCTCAGAATTAATGACTAGGATGACAACAACTCTGGTCTTGACTATACCTGACGGTTAAGATGGTTATGTAATTTATTGTGATGCATCCAAGGTCAACCTAGGTTGCGCACTGATGTAGAGAGGTAAAGTCATAACTTTTGTTTCTATAAAGCTTAAGTTCCATTAGAATAACTACCCAACTCATGACCTCGTGCTTGCAGTCGTAGTATTTGCCCTAAATATTTGGAGATTGTACTTTTATGGTGTTCATGTTGATGTATTCATAGATCATAAGAGCCTATAGTATGTGTTCACCCAGAAAGAGTTGAACCTTTATCAGAGTCGATGGCTTGAATTCCTCAAAGACTATGACATGAATTTGCTTTACCATCTTGGTAAGGACAATGTAGTGGCTGATGCTTTCAGCAGACTATCTATGGGTAGTGTAACACATGTTGAGGAAGAAAGGAAAGAGCTAGCTCGTTTAGGAGTTTACCTTACAGACACATTAGATAATGGGGTGATAGTTCAAGATGGATCAGAATCTTTATTGGTAACGGAGATTAAGAAAAAATAGGATAGTGATCCTATATTACTTTAATAGAAAGCTGCAGTTCATCGCCAAAAAATTGAGGTTTTCTCCGAAGGGGGAGATGGTGTACTTCGTTACCAATGTTGCTTGTGTGTTCCTAATATGAGTGAGTTGAGGTAGCAGATCCTTATCGAAGCCCATAACTCCAAGTATTCTATTAATTCGAGAGCCACTAAGAAGTACTATGATCTACGAGAAGTTTTTTGGTGGAACAGCATGAAGAGGGACATAGCAGATTTTGTGACTAAGTGTTCTAACTATCAACAGGTTAAGGTAGAACATCAGAAACAAGGAGGTATGACTCAGTAGATTAACATTCCTACATGGAAGTGGGAAGTGATAAATATGGACTTCATTACAGGTTTACCTCGTACTCGCAGACAACATGACTCCATTTGGTTGATAGTAGACGAAGTTAGTAAGTTTGCTAACTTATTGGTTATCAAGACTACAAATTCAGCGGATGACTATACCAAACTCTATATCAATGAGATAGTCAGGTTGGATGGGGTTCCCTTGTCTATCATCTTAGATAGAGGTCCTCAATTTACCTCTTATTTATGGAAATCATTTTAGAAAGGTCTTGGTACTCACTTAAATCTCAGTACAATATTTCATCCACAAAATTATAATGAGGCAGAAAATACCATTCAGATCTTAGAGGACATGTTGAAAGCTTGCGTGATCGATTTCAAGGGCAGTTGGAACAATCACCTACCTCATCGAGTTCGCCTATAATAATAGCTTCCATTAAACTATTCAGACGGCCCAGTATGAGGCACTTAATGGGCGTAGGTGCAAGTCCCCGATTGGTTTGTTTGAAGTCGGTGAAGCAGCATTGATGGGACACATTCGGTTTATGATGCTATGGAAAAAGTTCAGATCATAATAGATAGATTAAACATAACGCGGAGTCGTCAGAAGTCCTATTCAGATATGAGGAGAAGGGACTTATAGTTTGAAAATGTTGATTGGGTTTTCTAGAAGGTGTCACCTATGAACGGGGTGATGAGATTTGGAAAGAAGGGAAAGCTCCTTCCTAGATATGTAGGTCCTTACATAATTCTAAATAGGGTTGGGAGTGTGGATTATGAGTTAGATTTGCCAGCAGAACTAGCAGTGGTTCATCCAGTCTTTCAATTTTCCTTTTTTGAAGAAGTGTGTAGGTAATCCAGCCTCAATAGTACCATTAGAGAGTGTGGCTATGAAGGATAGCCTCACTTATAAGGAGATTCCAGTTGAGATCCTTGATCGTCAGGTTCGTAGCTTGAGAAATAAAGAAGTCGCTTTAGTGAAGGTTTTGTGGAGGAGTCAGTCCATATAAGGAGCTACTTAGGATGAAAAAGAAGTTATGAAGGCCAAGTATCCTCACCTCTTTCCTTCCGAATCCATTTCAGCTTGAGATAATAGTTCCTCTTAAGTCTTTGAGTTTAATTTTGCATTAAGTTAGTCTCAGTATCATGTTACTTCAAATGTTCTTACATTTTCAGCATATTTGCACTTTCTTGGAACTCAGTTCAATTAGGTATGAATTTCTAGTACTTAGTGGTAGGGATTGCAGCTCTTTCCCTCCAAACTCATCTAGTTTAGGCTTCATTCAAGGACGAATAATCCCAAGGGGCAGATATTATAATACCTCATAAATCTGACTTGGACTTTTCAGCAGAAAATTAGCCGAAAAAGGTGAACTACGAAGGGGTTCATCGGTTTTTATCAAAACCACGGTCTGTCACCATCATCATGGTTCACACCCACATAAAAGTGGTATACTATGGGACCCTTTATGAATTATGGACCACCACATGAGTCGAGGGAAGGCTCGTAGAGGCTAGGCAGAGAACACCCAAGCTCAGGCCTCATACCTTGGAGCCCACCAAAATCATCACTCACCAAAATTTATCAAAATTAGAGCCAGAAAGGAGACAAAAGCTGATAGCCCTCTATAGAACATGCAACAGGTCTTCTTCAAGTTCCAGCCCTAAAATCGAAGGGTTTATCCATAGATTTCATCACCAAGTATTTGGGATTTTACTAGTGGGATCCTTTAGTCCACTAGGTCCCTAGAACTTAGTCCGATTCTTGATTTTCTATATATTGTTTAGACCTAAGGTTTCGAAAACCTTACATAATTGTTGTGACTTAAGCTAATGTAGTATTCAGAGTCAAATTATAATGTTTTCTTAGAAAGTTTACTTAGTTCCTTGAATGAAACTCAGAACCCTAGTTGTGTAGATTCTCTTAGTTCATGAATTACACTTGCTAGTGTTTCATTCTCAGATTTCCATATCGGAACATTGAGCTATCTAGTATTCTAGATATGTTGTTTCATATACATTTCTAGGTGGGAGTATGCATAGCACCAAGTTGGACTAGGGTTCAGTGTACCCACATAGTCCTAGAACTACATGCCCCTGGAAGAGTATAAGTCCCCTTTATTGGGCATCAAATTTAGTGATTATGCAAGTTATGCCTTTATACCCCTAACAATGTATATTAGGTCCTCTCGATGGGACGCATACATCAGACTCTATGTTTAGCATAGGTGGTTTTATGTCGGTTAATTGTAGTTGATGAGTCCATGATTTGGACTCATTTAAGGATTTATTTTAATAGAGTAAGTGTCCTCAAATGCATATTTTGTGCCAATAACTGATGTAAATTCTTGAATTTCAGGTATTTGGATTTACAAACAAAACATGGACACTAATGAGCAAATAGGAACAAGGCAACTAAAAAGATGAAGAAAGGTAGGATTGAGGATGACCTAATTCATTGGGCGAAATGCCGAATGGTTGATGTCTCACCTAATGTTCCAGTATGCCATGCCCTGAAGGAGAAAATCAAGTAGGCGATCAAAAGGAGCATACGGCGAGTCTCCAAATGGTTCTGTGATGCAGTTCCATATCGCCCAAAGTTATAGAACTTGAAGATGCTGAAGGCAAAATGCAAAACGGCAATGAAAATGACCAAAGGGAGGATTGCCAATTGGATCAATGATCCTGACTAACTTCGTAGACTGGACCTTTGCAGGACATTTTTGACAACTATTAATAAGTTTTCAAATTACTAGTTTCGTATGCAGTTTTAGACTCTAACATTCAGTTTTCAAGTTGAGAGCTTAGAACTGAGATTTTGGAGACTATTTCCTTAGCTTTAAATATTCCATTTATGAGAAATTGGAAGTGGGTGTTGAAGATTCTTCATCTTAGACCTTTTTAAGGACAATATCAATCCTACCCAGTTGATGGAAACACAACTTGGTAACGATTTTTACCTTTTTACTATGTCTAGCTAAAACCCCAATTCTTGGGGTGTGATTATGTGATTGTGGGTTGATTTAACTCCTAGGTATTGTTAATTGATAGTTTATTTGTTGTTTAAAAGTGATTTTGTTCAGTAATTATGCTTGAATTTAATGGGTTTTAGTTGCAAATACAATCTTAACTTTGCGTTTTTAGCTTGCTCGAGAGAGAGGTTTTGAAACCAAAATTACTGAATTTCTGGTCTGTGGGTATTGGGTTGTTATGGGTTCAGCTTGAGAGAGTGAATCCTAAACCCTTTTCCACACATTCAGCTGGAGAGTGTGAATGGACTAAAGCGAAGGTTGTGCTTTATTGCTGCTTATTGGTGTTCAAGAGAGAATAATTTGATTCGGGGTAAATTGTTTAAGAGAAAGTTTACCCCCACTAATGTCTAGGTTCTTCACCAATTTGTAGGTGTTTACTATTAATTGCAATTACCCAGTTATTTACGCTAGCCCATAAGCCAATCACATCCCAAGAATCTCATATCCATATTTGTATTTTCGTGTGATTTGCTGTTTTAGTTGATAATATAAACAAACCCCCTTGATATTTGATACAGAGGAGGTGAGCATTTTGTGCAGTAATTGTGAACAAATGCATTTTCCTCCATTGTGACTGATGATGTTTAGGGATTGAATCCTAACCTATATGTAATTAGAAGGTGAACAAATTCATGAGTCGTGGCTAAGGTTTAAAGCACTACTGATTCAATGCCCGACTCATGGGATTCCCGATGTATTCCTACTGGAATGTTTTTACAGAAGTCTTGGTCCTCGGAACAAAGCGTTGGTTGATCAGCTCATCTCGGGCGGTATGGTTCAACAGCCCTATGTGATAGTAGCCCAACTGTTTGGTCGCATGACTGAGACCAACCAAGAAGTAGAGAGGGACTTCAGCTTAGCCACATTGCTTACTCAACTGGACGAGTTAACCAAAAAGATTATGGAACTTGAAGTCCTGTACAAAAAGAAGGATCAATACATCCTTCCTCATGTGCGAAGAAGGCCTAAGGATGATGAGGGTAAATGTGTCGAGGATACACTTTTAATCATTTTCCAAAAGGTCAATGAGCATGATGGAGTGCTGGAAGAGACAACGGAGAATGTCAAAGTGCTACATCACATGATTGGCTCTCACTCCAGATCTATCCAGCTAATTGAAACCCTTTTGGGTCATGTATTACCTTATCTCAACCCGAGACAGCAAGGGGGGCTGCCTAGTGACACTATTGTCAACCCCAAGAATGAGGTTTGATGGTGGACTTGCGTCGTGCCATGACGTTAACTAAGGCACTGCTTGGGAGGCAACCCAAGTTTTATTTTCTTTCTTTTTCAAGTATGGAATAGTGGTATGTTGATTGTACATCTCAAAGTTTTGAAAGTATTTGAAAAGTGCAGGTTGGCAAACTAAAGGTCCAGTCAGCACATTGCCGAAGAGGTCGGCGACCCCGACCTCCATCATTATTGGACCCAAGACAATTATATATTGGACTATATAAAACTCGACAAGCCCAGGAAATTATTTGCAAATCGTAGATAGGGTTGGCAATCCCAATCTAATCTGTCGTTTGGACCTCCACATCAACTGAGGGTCATGTATAACTCGGCAAGGTAAGTGACCACTCAACGTGTCATTAAGTGGGCCGGCGAGAATGACTAATGTCACCGAATAGGTGAGAATTGGATGGTTTTTATAAGGCAAAGGTTTAAACTTCCAACTCTTTCACTTTTGAACTTCACAAACTCACACCCGCACTTGAGTTTCTATATTTTCACATTTCTAGTAGTATTTTAGTCATTGAATTGCACTCGGATTGGGATTACATTTCCGCTTAGTTTTTAAATTCATGCTTTATTTGATGTTTGGCTCTATAACTTTTGGCAAGAAGATTGTGGTCGCCGAAGGTCCTCGGCGACTCGCTGAAAGTTTTCTTGATCGCCCTTTCTCTGCACTCCTCAACCCTTTTTGCACTGTAACTTTTGAAGGGATAACCCTTTCTCACTGAAAGCTGTCAGTGATTCGCCAATAGGCCTTTCCCATTGACTTTTCAATATTTTAAAGCCAATCCTTTCGACGAGCCTGATCTAGCTGGCCAAAGCAATTCGGTGACTCGTTGACTAATTCGGCAAGTCTATCTACAATTATTTCTCTGTACCTTTGATTGAAATGTTTCTAACTTTTTCCCGATGTTTTGGAGATATGGATAGACAAAAGGTTGCAGGAAGAAACATGTCACCCCGAAAGAAAGCTAAGGGAATTAAATTCAATATGGATGTTGCTGATTCCAGGGGTAGAGCTACCAAACTACCCACTACTGGTAGGAAAAGCAAGGGTAAAGGCAAAGCACTTGCGTCACTGGAAGCCAGCTCCGATAGTGACGACATCTATGACACTTACCTCACTACTTCTAAGAGTGAGGGTTAGCAACATGAGCCCAAGATTGCAGTTTCTGATGATGATAAGAAGCACAGAGGGCAAAGCTGCAGCAAAAAGGATGAATGATCCATCTAGGATCAAAACTTCTCCATCCACCATTTCTTCTCCTCTAGTTCCAGAGAAGGTTGTAGTCCTAGCACCTCATGTCCAGGGTCCTCCCCCAAAGTCTATGAAGAAATTAAAGACTGAGGGGCTGAGGACAATATTGAGGAGAAGCGCCTGTCCATTGATGGTGTAATTGATATGTATCTCGAGATTATGAGATGTTTGAAGTCTCATATGTTCTAGATATGCACAAAGCCATGTGTCTCGTATATTCCAAATTAGGTCTGGTAGTTCTATGCTTTTTAAGGGACCTTGATACCACAGAGGAAGAAGCAAGCAGTGGCATTCCAACCAGTTGATCATGTAGTTGTCCGGGGCAAGAAAGTGCTATGTGACAGCACTACTATTAATGAGGTTCTGGAGTGCACTAAAAGCATTGCTTACGCTCACCAGTACAGGATAAAGACTAAGTCCTTTGATGGAATAAAAAGTAGGCTCACTCCTTCTATATGTGAGGGCACTGCAATGTGGCTAGAGGCAGGGGTCCGATAGAAAAAAGGGACTTACATGCAGCTACAAGATACTGGTTTAGCTTTATTAGCATTACTATTATGCCATCACAGAATGAGTTCATCCTTCACCACACAAAGGCAACCTATTTTGGTGCATTCATTGCATGTGAGAGAATTAATTTAGGGATGATCGTCGGACTTGGGATTGCCATGAGTGCCAAGTAGCGTCAGACCTCACTGTCTTTCCCGATGTTGATCACTGAGCTATACAGATGGGCTCGAGTTTTGAGAGATGAAAAGATGGATGTGGAAGTGATTCCTACATCCTCTACAGATATCTAGAGGATCGAGGTAGAATATTTGAAGGATGAGGCAGAAAAGAAGAAGGCAGCCCCGGTGGACTCTTCCCCAGTTGTAGATACAGACTGAGTACCTGCAGAGACATATCTGCCTACTCTAGTGCCTGGGCCTTCAAGTACCTCTTGTCTTGTACCTTCTCATATCCCTAGTTCTTTTGTTGCTAGACTGTCTCCTAGATTTGCGATGCTGCTATCTCCCGAGCCCCAATCATTCAGGCTTCATTAATCCAGATAGGGCACCTTGCCCATTCTATGAATCATCGGGTTGCCAGACTTGAGTCCTCCATTTTGAGAATGATTCATAATGCCCTAGCTTATGTTGTGACACCATTGATTGCTGCCATTGATGCCTTTGCGGCGAGGATAGTGTTGTGTGAGAGTAGCCAAGGGACCACCAAGGATGTGACGACTTTAAAGGCTGATATAGTTGTGTTGAGGATCGAGGTGGATTAGCTGAAGTCCACCAACATGTCCCTGATCTTGGGGACGGTGGAGATCCCCGATGCACCAAATATGCCTCCGGCTACCACCGGAGATGAGGTTAGAGTTGAAGAGGCAGCTCATCACGAGTCTGAGGCAGAGACAAATAAAGAGTTGCTTGAGGTGGCTGAAGAAGCTTAATATGAGGGCTTAACTAAGACCAAGAAGACCATGGTAGATTCAGTTGTGCTGGCTTCTTTGGAATATACACCATTGGCTTATCCTAGTGTAGCTATTATTCCATTTGAGGTGACTCTGGGTACTGATGCCCAAGTCAAGATTGATGCATCGAGCAATGATGCCCAGATAGCTGGAGTGACTGTGTAGACATGATCCCTTCTTTACCTCCCTCTTTGTCTTATTTTATTTAGACTTATGCATATTTTTCTTTGCATTTGTGGGCAAATGATTTTATTTGTAGTGGGGTTGAGGCCCATATTTTGTTACCTTTTATGACTCTCTTGTTTTGTATATTTGGGTTTTGAGCTATAATTGTGTGTTACACTATTTTTGCGAATGATTAAGCTTATGGATCCTTATTTTTAATTGTAAATGATCTTTGGACCCTTCTAAAAATAAAATTGTGCCACCTCTTGTGTGTGTAAAACATGGTTGTGCTCTTGCAAATTTGAGTATCCATTTTGATCAATACCGAAGACTTGAATAGTGCTCATAATCGAACAAAAATGAATGTGTGGCTACGATGAGGCCAAATGATGCTGTATAGACAATATGTGAACTCTTTGCATCTCATTGTGAACTAGCCAAGTATCAAATTGAGTCTCTTGTGATGGGCATTGCGCACAAGCGAAAGTGTGGAATCTTGTTTGACATTAGTGGATATGCCTTGTGTGATGAACTTACTATGAACCATATGTGATAACACCTAGAATTTGCCCCGTTGGTCCGATTGACTAAGTGATGCAATCTCTTTAGATGATCTTATGCTATTTTAAAGAGTGTGAAACAATTTGACATTATACAACTTTTGTGGCTTACCTTGTGAGTGTGTGAACCCTGTTTGAACACCCTTTGAGCCTTATCCTTTTCTTGGAGGAAATTTGATAATAATGTGGCCTTTCTTGACTCATTACCTATAATCCTCATGATTTGTGGTTTGTGTGAATAGCCAACTTAGGCCAAAATCATAAGTTGGGGGTGTGGTGAAAAGATAAGGTAAATCAAGAAGTTCAAAAAAGTCCCCTTTGACCCATGGTTTTGAGAAAATGGAACCCTTCCATAAAAAAAAGAGAGAAAAAAAAGAAAAGAATGAAAAAGAAAAAGAATGAAGAAGTTGTGGAATAAAATTGTGAAAATACAAAGAAAATGGGTTCCCAACAATCCATGGAAAGTGAATAATGGGATGACTTTTGAGCACGAATGAGAATGATGAAGAAAATGAAAGGAAGTGTTTTAAACACCACATTTCATAAAGATAGAAGTCACTAAGCCTAATTGATCATACCTTTGCACTCAGCCCCATTCCGAGCCTTAAAAAGACCATTTTTATCTTGAGTGAGCTGAAGCAAGTGTTGATTGGAAAATAGAGGCGAACTTATGGGTGAAATCATGCATTGTGTTCATCTTTGTGAGTGCGAGCATTACATTTGATTCCAGAGCTTTAAATTATGAACCATTACGTGCGAATATGGAATCATTCTTTGTGTGAGGTCATTTGCGTACCTTTGTTGAGCTTGAACTTGTATTTGAAACAAGCATTCTGAGCTTGAGATTCTTTGATAATGGTGAGTCACAACTTGCATCATTGAGTGCACAATTGATCTTTGCGTGAGTTTTTTGAATCTTTTGGTGTACATTTATGATTGAGTTTTGTGTAGCACTGTTTGAGACATCCTTTTTTGAACTATTGAACTTGAGTTTTACTTAAGGACAAGAAAAAGCTAAGTTGGGGGTGTTGATGAGCCCACGATTTGGATGTATTTATGGCATTATTTTAGTAGATTTAGTGTCCTCATATGCATATTTTGTGCCAATAACTGATGTAAATTCTTAAATTTCACGTATTTGGGTTGAGGAACAAAGCATGGACACTAATGAGAAAAAAGAAACAAGGCAGCAGAAAAGACGAAGAAAAGAAGGATTGAGGATTGCCTAATTCATTGGGTGAATTGCCGAATGACTGATGTCTCACCTAATGTTCCAGTGTGCCAAGCTGTGAAAGAGAAAATCAAGTAGGAAATCGAAATGAGCAGTCGGTAAGTCGCCGAACTCCACGATAAAGTGCCATATCGCCCAAACTTACAGAACCTGAAGATGCTGAAGGCAAAAAGCAAAACAACGATGAAAATGACCAAAGGGCAGATTGCTGATTGGATCGGCGATCTCGACTAGCTGCGCCGACTGGACCTTTGCAGCACATATTTAACAACTATAAATACCTTTTTAAATTCTTAGTTTAGTATGCAGTTTTAGAATCTAGCATTCAGTTTTCAAGTTGAGAGCTTAGAACTGAGTTTTTGGAGACAATATTTCCTTAGCTTTGATTATTTAAAGATTTTCATTTCTGAGAATTTGGAAGTGGGTGTTGAAGATTCTTTATCTTAGACCTTTGTAAAGACAATATCAATCCTACCAAGTTGATGGAAACACAACTTTGTAACGATTTTTACCTTTTTGCTATGTCTAGCTAAAACCCCAATTATTGGGGTATGATTATGTGATTTTGGGTTGATTTAACTGTTGGGTATTTCTAATTGATAGTTTATTTGCTGTTTAAAAGTCATTTTGTTTAGTAATTGTGGTTTAATTTAATGGGTTGTGGTTGCAAATACAATCTTAACTTCATATTTTTGTCATGCTTGAGAGAGAGGTTTTAAAACTAAAATTACTTAATCAATGGTTTGTAGGTATTGGGTTGTCATGGGTTCAGCTCGAGAGAGTGAATCCTAAATCCTTTTCCACACATTTAGATCGAGAGAGTGAATGGACTAAAGCGAAGGTTGTGCTTCATTGCTGCTTATTGGTGTTCGTGAGAAACCAATTTGATTCGGGGTAAATTGTTCGAGAGAAAGTTTACCCCCACTAAAGTCTAGCTTATTCACCAATTTGTATCTATTTACTATTAATTACAATTACCCGGTTGTTTATCTTAGCCCATAATCCAACCACATCTCAAGAATCTCATCTTCATATTCATATTTTCTTGTTATTTTCTGTTTTAATTGATAATACAAACAAACCTCCTTGATATTTGACACTTGTGTCCCCTATAATTTAAACCATGCTTTTATTCGTAAATTTTTTTAGCAATGATTGACCAGAGCATATTCTTACTTGCCAATTGATTCTCAATTACGAACCACTCCCTTGGGACTCGACCCTAACTCACTTAGTTGGGTTATATTACTACTCACGCTCGTTGGCACTTAGTATTGGATAAAGTTTCCTGATACGTGAAATAAGTAGCTCCCATAATCAGAGTCTTGTGCATTTGACTAGGTTTTTCGTTTATACTTTAGTATTCAGTTTCAGCATTTTATGTTCATGATTAGTACTTGGTCATTGCATTTAGATTAGTTTATAGTTATATTCAGCATTTACCCACAATCAGACTCTAGTGCATTTGACCAGGTTTTATGTTTATAATTTAGTATTCAGTTTTAACTTGTTATGTTCATGATTAGTACTTGGTCATTGCATTTAGCTCAATTTTTAGTTATATCAGCGTTTACCTTCTATTCAGATTATATTATTGCTCAACAATATTTTATTTAGCTATTATCTATATCCTTCATGCTCAGTACATCCAAGTACTAAGGGATACTCTACGTTATATCCTTTCATGATGTAGGTTCAAGTACACAACATCTAGATCACGCTTAGAATGATTCTCGGTCTGTATTCAGTAGTTTCAATGGCGAGTCCTCTTATTTCGAGGAAAACAGACATGCATTTTATCTTTAGTCTTTTATTATATTTTCAGTCTTGCTAGAGTTAGCTGGGGGCATGTCCCAACAACTCTAGTAAGTTAGAGGTTTTTCAGAAATAGTACTAAAATCATCTTGACTTGATAAGTTTATCTTTCAGTATTGTTAAACTCTTATTATTGTTTATACATTCAAACTAGTTGGGTATTCCCAATTTTTTAGATAACCTCTGTTTAGCTTCCGCATAGTTATTATTTATTTAAATATCTTGCAATATGCTTACTATATGTCTGCTTTTAGTTTAGCTTGGGATCACTCGTGATCCTAGGTCCCTATTACGTCAAGGGGATACCCTCGGGGCGTGACACCCAAAACCCTCATTCTCTAAAAATCATCCAAGATAGAACAAAAAGAAGAGAAAGAGGAGCCAGTTTCTTTCAAGAACAAGCAGAAGTGTTCTTCGATGTTATGCCCCAAAATACTAAGGATTTCCCCATAGATATCGTCACCAGGGATGTGGATTTTCAGTAGTAGGTTCCTTTCATCAACTAGCTCCCTATAATTCAATAAGTTCCTTGATTCCACATAACTCGTTTAAACTTAGGGTTTGTATAATCTTGGGAATTGTGGTGATTTCAACTGCTATAGTATCCATAGTCTAAATAACATATTTTCTTGGAAACGTTCCTTAAATTTTTTTTATAAAACTCAGAACCCAAGTTTCTGTAAATTCTCATAGTTCATGAATTATACTTTCTAGGTCAGTTAAACAAAAAATCATGCTCCAATTTCAAACGTCACATTCTCAGTATTTAAATGTTGAATTAAAAGTTGGATTATATATATTTTGAGCTATTTAGTATTTAGTGCATTTTTGCTTCATATGTATTTAGTTGGGAGTAGACTTAGCACTGAGTTGGACTTTGGTTCAGCGTACCCTCATAGTCCCAAAACTATGTGCCCGTGTAGGATTATAAGTCCTTGATGAGTCTGACATTACTACCCATTTGGTCTTAGTTTTGATAGTATAAGTGTCCTCAACTTCCTATTTTATCCTCTAAACTAATGTTTAAATGTTGATTTGTAGATATGGAGTCTAAGGAGAAAGGCAAGGACATGACCAGACAAAAAGGAACTAAAGAGTTGAAGAAGTGAAGAAAAGTGATCCTGGTGATCGCCAAAGCCACTTGGCACACTGTCTAGTTGCACTTTAGCTCGCCCAAAGTTCAAGCGTGCTAGCGGTGGGAAAAAACCAAGTCGGCGAAAGAAATGGGCAGTCGGTGAATCGCCGATCGGTTCCACAACAACACATTGGATCTCCTAAAGTTATAGGACTTGGGTTGGAGAGGACCAATGCAAAATGGTGATGGAAGGGAGCAAACGACGAATCGCTAAACAACTTGGCCAGGCGTGACTTTTCTCGTCGAGTGGACTTTTAGCCAAAAAGTGGGAAACTATAAATTGAGTTTGAAAGGAACTTTGAGGAGTTCTCACACCCAAATACTAGAATTCTCTCCTATATATTATAGTTCCCATTCTAGAGTTAGTGTTTCTCTCTATGTTTTTGAATTCTTATTGTAGACTTTGAGAATTTTGACATGGATTGTTGAACTTAACCATTTTGGACCATTGTAAAGACTTGGGAACCTTTACTCAGATCATGGTGAATATATTTGGTAATTGTTTCTCTATTTTTATGATGTGTGGCTAAAATCCCAATTCTTGGTGTGTGATCATGTGATTATGGGTTGAATTACCTTATGGATATTGTTAATTACTGATTTAAATGCTTAACTAAAATGGGTTTTAATTGATAGTTGTGTTTTGAACTAAGAAATGTAGTTGCAAATGCAATTCAAACTTAGAATTCTAGGCTTTCTTGAAAAATGAGGCTTTAGAATCAAAGCTTTCAATTGATGATTGTGGTTATTAGGGTCATATGGGTTTAGCTCAAAAGAGTAAATCCTAACCTCGATTCTACCTATCTAGCTGGAAAGAATAGATAAATTAAGGTGCGGGCTGTTCTTATTTACTAAGCTTGTTGATGTTCAAAAGAAATAACTTGATTTTAGATAGTTGTTGGAGAGAAAGCTATTTCACTTATAGCCTAGCCTACCCACTAATATTTAGCTATTTATTAGTAGCTTCACTTACCCATATAGTGATATTTGTCTATAATCTATCACATCCCGAGAATTCCTCTTTATATTGTCTTTTTATCCATGTTTTATTGTGTTGTAGGTGATAATCGACAATCCAAACCCCCTATCTAACATTTGTTCTCACCCCCTTAGACTTTTTTACATGTCTTTTTTTGATAATTGCAATTCCTATAACTAATTATACCACATTTTGTACTTCATAATTGATTTTGAACATATACCACTCCATGTGGGTTTTACCCCACCTTTTGTTCAGTTTTATTCTAGTTATCGATCATTTGCACTTAGAATTGGATGAGGTGTGCTTGAGACATTAATCAAAATGATGCCGCTGTTGGGGACTGGTGTTGTGTAAAATTCTTTTATTGAAATTGTATTGTGATCTTTTTGGTTGTAGTTGAATTGACCTACTTTAGTTTTTGTTTTGTGTTGCTTGTGTTTAACAGAGGAAATGAGTGTAAATGGGAGTAATAGTAGCCAAGTGGGCCACAAAGATGATATTGAGAATCTTAATGATGTGAATGACCCAATCCAATTGGGTGGTGTTGGTGCAATACGTCGACCTCCAATTGAAAGGAATGATGTCTTCCATGTTACTATAATAATGCTACAGCTCTTCCAAATGAAAGATCTATATCGAGGATTAGCTCAGGAAGACCCTTACGAATATATCCAAAACTTCGTGGAAATTTGTGGTTCGTTCTCATTCAAGAACGTATAACAAGATCAGTTTGTCTCAAGTTGTTCCCATTCTCTTTGATGGGTAAAGCCACCAAACTCTGGGTGTTGATGAGTCAAAGATTCCAACTAATTTAGGGATTTGTTTTGATAGTGTAAGTGTCCTCAAATACCTAATTTATACACTAAAGCTATGTTAGAATGTTGATTTGCAGCATTGTAGGCTAAGGAGTAAGGCAAGGACACTACCAGACAAAAAGGAACTAACAAGCTGAAGAAGGGGAGAAAAGTGATCCTGAAGATAGCTAAGACCACTCGGCAGTCTTCTTAGTGGCTCTTTGGCCGCCCAATTTTATAAAATACTACCTTTGAGATGAGAGAAATGTTGCCGAAAGGCGTTCCTTATTGGTGACTCGCCGAATGGATCAGTGAAGAGGGAGTGTGTCTGTCGAAGTGTACAGAACTATCAATGAAGCTGCAAGTAGAGTGATGATAAAGGTGCATCGCTGAACCACTTGGCGAACCCCGACATAGACAACTGAAAGTTATAGTACGAAATGGATGAAAAACTGAGCTAAGAGGATGATGGACAAGAGTGATTGGTGATTCGCCCACTGGTTTGTGAAGCTCGACTTTCCTCACCGTTTGGCCCAAAAAAGCCCAAATTTTGGATCAGTATAAATTTATATTTTTTAAGAGAGAGAAGGCATTCAACATTGTTGAAAGAGAGATAGAGAACAAAAACACTATTCTTGTTGGTTTGAAGCATTTTTCCTTAGGTTTCAAGTTGGGTGTTTGAAGCAAGATTTATTCGTTTATAAGATTTTGGAAATCAATACACAGTATAGAGCATGCAATAGGTGTTTAATTTTCTCATTTTATGATGAATAGCTAAAACCCTATTCTTGGGGGGTTGACCATGTTATTAATTGCATAATTTAGCTGAGTGGGTGTTAGAAATTATTGATTGTAGTGCTAATTTGAAGTGGGTATGATTTATTGTTATGGTTAATTTGCTTTGCTTAATGTTTATTTCAATGTGATTTAGTGTTTTATGCTTTCTTGAGAGAGAGGTGTAAACCAAGGTAATAAATTTTCATTCGTAGTAATTGGGTCATTACGGGTTCAGCTTGAGAAAGTGAATCCTAAGTCCAGTTCTACCTATCTAGCTCGAGGAGTTGTAGGGCGGTTGTGGGATGGTTTTCATATTTAGCCTATTGAGGTTCGAAAGAACTTGATTGACACGAGGTAGTTGTTTGAGATAAAATTATCTCATCTAAGGTCCATCCTGCCCATGAAGATTTAGTAACTTTTAGTAATCATCTAGCACTCATAGTCGGTCATTCTGCTAAGTACCTTTTACTCATTTGATTACTCTTGTTGATTTTTGTAGTTGTCATTGCTATCTGATAAAAAAAATACCCCACCAGACATTGATGTCAACCTTTTGATTTAATTAAAAGTTCCAAATAATTTCTATTCCTACAACTATTTAAATCGCATTTATAACTTCATAATTGAATTCAAAATTGTATTGCTCCCTATGGGATCGACCCCAACTCACTTGTTGGGTTTATACTCGATTACGATCGTCTATACATAGTATTAGATGAGGTATAGTTGAGTGTTAATCAAATTGGCGCCACTGTCGGGGAGTGGTGTTTAAAATTCTTTTCTTGAAGTTTAAATTGTGATCTATTTGAGTTGTAGTTGAATCATCTTACCTGTTTTGTTGTTACTTGCTTTGATCAGGAGAAAGGACAAGTGTGAATGAAAGCACTATGAACCAACATTGTCACCAAGATGATGGTGACGATTTTTTGCATGCCAACGAAGCTCTATTGGTGGCTTAGGTGTTATCCGCCTACCTCCGGTTGAGGATCATGTTGCATTCCATGTGACAAATACAATGCTGTAACTCTTGTAAGCAAAAGGCATATTTGGAGGGTTAGATCATAAGAACCCCCATGAGCCTATTCAGAACTTTGTGGGGACATGTAGTCCATTCTCATTCAAGCATATTTCGCAAGAATCAATTCGGTTGCGGTTGTTCCCTTTTTCTTTAATGGTAGAAGCAACCAAATGGCTAGCAGATCTACCGAGACACTCTGTTCTATCTTGGGAGGAACTCACTGAGGCATTCTATGTCAGGTTCTTCCCACCCTCAAAGATGGTGAAATTGCATGATGACATCCAAAACTTCAAGCTGGTAGAAGGGGAACCAATTCATGAAACTTGGTTGAGGTTTCGGAAGTTGCTATTACTATGTCCTACTCATGGGCTACCGGGTGATGTGATACTCCAGTAATTTTACCAGAGTTTAGGCTCAGTGAGAAAAAGAGTGGATGACAAATTGGTTCGAAGAGGAATAATGTTGCAATCATTTGAGGTAGCCTCGTCCTTTCTTGATTAGTTGACAAAAATAAATCAGGCGTGGTACACTCAAGAGGACTGAGTTTCCCCTTTTTGGTTTAGGATGATGCAAGAACAACTTGACAAGGAGAAAGAGAGGGATGAGAATATTAGCAAGATGTTGTCAGAAATGGAGTTGTTACAAAAACAAATGCTCAAAAATATGGGTGAACCCAAAGAAGTAAGAAGAGTGTTGATACTTGAGGAGGGTTCCCATCTGAGCTATTTTAAGGCAGGTGGGAATCAAGGTTGGAATTCAGATAAAAAAGAAGAGTGAAGGCGTAATTATCAAGATTGTAGTGAACAAAACAACTCTTAGGGGAGAGAAGAGAGTCATGCCAGAAATTTATAGAATAAACTAAAGCCACAAGCTAGGGTTCGAAGGTTTGATGTATGAAGAATAGAGTCCTAGATGAGACTTTTCATAATTAGAATGAGAGGTTTAAGTGGCTGAACGTCAATGTACGTGTTAGGCCCCAAAGTTTAGAAGGTCATCTATGGATTGGTATAGGGTTGCAAGGGCAAAGGTCAAGGCCAAGTGGGCAAAGCCTTAGCCAAGGGCCAAGGCTGCCCAAACTTGGCCAAGTCTACCTCAAGACCACAACAAATTTCACGGCTAGAGGTCTTGACCACAGACTGTGAAGTGGTCTGTGAAGACCCCTTAGTCACTTGGAGGCAAGGCCTTGAGGCCAAGTTGCTCCCCCAAGTCCATGAACAACTTCACAATCTGTAGTCTTGACCATAATCCGTATAAGTGTTCATGAAGGCTCCTTAGATTTTTAGGTGCTTGGCATATAATGGGAGCCACTGGTCAATGGACCACATGCACCGCCATAGGCAGTGGTGCCCTTGACGGACCGTCCAAGTGGAGGTCGTTTTATATGGTTTTTATACATATATATAGTATTTTAAGTCATTAAATACCCTAACTAAGTCATTCTAAATCAAAACCCAAATCACACCTGACTCAAATATTTCTATCTCTAAGAAAGACCTCCATTGAACAAGATGCTAGGGCTTGAGCTAAGGTCAAGAACAAAGGTTCCATGCCAAAGGCTTGTGCTAGGGCATTGTTTAAGGTATGTTTATCTTATCATCTATGGGATCTTCCACCCATAGATCCCTCTTAGTAATCCCCCAATTGTAGATCAAAAAACCTAATTAGGGTTTTCTTATATTGTGATTAGGATGTAGGTATGATTCCAATCTAGTGTATAATACCTAATTATGATTGATTTAGGTTTGTTTAATGATATTATGATTATTTCATGTGATTTTTATGGTAAACCCTAATCTAAATTGATTAATGTAATCTTTGTGGGTTTATGCCATTAGAGTAAAAGTTGAAGGTTCTTAGGTGATCTTCCTAATTCAATGTTGTGTAGTAATTGATCAAAGTTGGATCATATAATCATGAATTGAAATAGACTTTATTGTATATGATTGATCTTGATTTGTAAAGTTAGAATTGAACCTTTATGATCAATTATGACTAGAATCACCTAGTGATGACAAATATGATTAGAATTCCTTGAAATCTAGGTATGAATGAAGGTTCCAAGAAGTAAATTTTGAATGTAAGGCTTGTAGTAATGAATTTTGATTACTAGGGTTTGAAGGTAAATCCAATATGATTGAACTATGAATATTAAGGCTTTGAGAGTAAAGTCTAAATATGTGATTAGAAGATTAAAATATAGAATTGTGGTAGAAGTCCTATACCTACTTAGTTTACATTATGAAGGCCTGGATGCATAAAGTGATTGACTCACTTGATCCATGATGATACCAATGTCTAATGTAGATTCTAGATATGGTTTTAGGTATGAGTATGATATGACTTGAAGGGTTCTCTCAGATAGAACGATTCTAGGTTGAGAGGTTTGATCACCTAAAATGAATGTAAGTCTTAGGACTAGTAAATATGATTAGACTTGTGGTGATTCCCCTAAATGACCTTTACATGATAGGAATGTGTGATGAGTTCCCTTACTCCTAATTAATTAAGCATGGGGGAGTGTGATGTGATTACCCTTTTGTATGTGTGATTCCCAAGGCAAGAGGTGATTACCCATTAGTCTTTATGTTGGTCATGAATACTATTATCTATGATCCTTATGTGGTGATATGGAGGCGGATACCTACATTAAACATTAAAACTGATATGGAGGCGAATACCTATATCACCTTAAAATGAATATGGAGGAGAATACCAATATTCTTCTAATAATGAATATGGAGGTGACTACCTATACTCTTCTAATAATGAACATAGAGACCAATACCTATGATTCATTTATGTGTATAACCAGAGGTGAGTACCCTTGATGTTATGATTCCATGATATTCATGACTAAGAGGTGATTACCCTTGTGTTTATGATGTTAAGAGATGATGAACATGAATGATGAACCTAAGCGTCTAGTTTAGCATGGGTAGGATTATGGGGTCGTATTCATGAATGGCACAAGCTTGCCTTAAGGTGACTCATGAGATGTTTGCTCTTATATGATGTATGTTTAGATACGATTGTGCTATAGTTGCCTTTCTTAACATGATATGATTGACTAAGTTGGTAGTTCCCTTCTCTAAATGAAATAAGCTAACAGTAAGACCAAAAGGAGGGTGAATATGACTAAGATGACTTCAAGGCAATGCTTAGTGTGAAGGGTAGTATGGGATGCCTTTAATGCATTGCAAAAGTGTGTCTTGAGGTTACTTAGAAGTATGATGCCCTTATGGTAAAAAGACTTATGACTTGACCATGTATATAGGGCTTTGATTGAGATGACTAAGAAGGGATACTTGGCTTGGGTGGTATTATGGTATGCTATTCATGCATTGGACTTGTATTCTTTTGAGGTTACTTGGGAATGGTGCTATTATGGTAAGACCAAGAGTCAATTATGCTTATGTGATACCTATGGTGAAGAATTGTCTTATCATGATTATGATTTATCTCATATGCTCATTAATTATGTCTTATGTTGACTTATGTTTATATGATGCTTAAGTTGGAGGTTATTTTAAGACTATGATGATTATTCTATGACTATGTTATTATCTCTCATGCATATGTCTTATGTTGACAAACCATTTGAGATGCTCTTATGTTGTTGTGCTATCTTTCATACTGGTACATTTTCTACTAATGCTTATTGCCTACATTCTTATCAAATGTAGGGCTGAGGAGATTTAGTTGATTTGATGGCTAGGTTTCCAAGGATCTAGAAGATCTGAAGAATTGGTGAGTCCTCATAGCTTCGAGGACTAACCCTTATTTCCTTTTTGCCATTTCTTTATGTTTTAGACATTGTTTGGGCTGCGTCCTAAGAAGTTTTATTCATGAGTTTAAATAGATGGTTTGAGACAAAGTGTTAGTAAAGACTTCTGCTTGTTTATAGAAAGTGTTTTCAATTGTATGGTTAAAAGAAGTTTTAAATTTTCCCATATTTTTCTATCATCTTATGTTATGATTTTTCTAAGGGCTTGTATGCGACCCCTTTGGGGTCAAGTACGCCATGTTACGTCTAGGGGGTACCCCTGGATCGTGACAAACTTGGTATTAGAGCATAAGGTTTTGGGATAGTTTTAGGATGTCTCAAACTACATCTAGTAGAGTCTTGTTCATAAATGTGAAGTGTGCCACATTTTATGAATTGGAGACTATTGGATGCTTAGGAAATCTCACTTTTTCATTCTCCAAGTCATGCTATAGAGTTTAGAACTAGTAGGTCTTTCTCCTAACCTTTGCCCTATGGTTTATCAGATTATGGTTAATACTAGGGCTAATGCTAGGAGGGATGAAGAAGACAATGGAGAACAAGAGGTTCCTCCATAAGTTCCTAACCAAGCTCCTCCTAGTTCCAAATGATGAAGGGGCTATGACAAATGTTTTAATAAGAGAGGCTCTCCAAACATTGAATCAACTCATAACGGTTCAATCATAAGCCGTGACAACTCAAGCCCAAGCCATGAAGGCACAAGCTAATAGGGAAGTTGGGCCCCATGTGAGCACCACGGCTTAAATGTTGAAAGACTTCACAAGAATGAGCCCTCTTATGTTCTTTGGTTCCAAGGTGGATGAGGAGCCACAAGAGTTTGTGGAGGAGATCTACAAGATAGTAGATTCTATGGGGGTGACTTCTAGTGAGAAAGTAGAACTAGCCGCTTATCAATTGAAGGATGTGGCTCAAGTATGGTATACCCAATTTAAGGATAATAGGGCTATAAGAGTGGGTCCCATAAGTTGGGATGTAACACCGCTAAATAGTAACAAAGAGTCAGTTGTCAATACACTATTGCTTAATTATAACAAATGTTTTATTCTCATTTTGGGAACTTGAAATTTTATGATATTTGCAGACTTGTTGAACATAATGGTGATCGTAATTTAAGGTATTATATTGGGGTATGTATGTAATTTTCTAATTGGAATTATTTATAACTTGGAAGGGAGATGAGATATATACATATAGGGATATATGTATACTTTTAGGCAGCAAAGATTTTACTTTTAGGCAACCAACTTTGACTTTTGGCTATATCTAGTAAGTGATAAACGTCACTTTGATAATATATATTGTCACACTTCCTCTATAAGAATTGAGGGTTCCTTAATTCTAAGAAAGGGGTAGAACTTCCTCTAGCGAGATTACTCACAAAATTTCAAGAAAACCTTGGTCCTTTTGGTTGAAATTCTAGACACACCCTTCTCTTTGGTAAGTGAAAAAATATGTTTCTGAGCTGGGTAGTGTTTGGTAATTTATGCATTCTCTGTTTCTCTAGAACTTCGTTTACAGTGAATAAATAAGATTTGGAAAGTTAATGCGTAAAACTCTAATTTAGTTGTTATGTATTTGGAATATGGGACGCAACATAGGGCAAGTTCTATCCAGATTTCAGAAATTGAAATCCTATATGATCAACTGTTAGTGTTTTGAATATATCTTTTTGTACAAAATACATTTTGCGGTAATTCTTATTTATTTGCAACCTTTATAATTGTACCTACATATTTCATGAAGGATATAAAGTCCAATTTTGATTTTTTCCTTTACAAATCTAAGTTGCGACTTGAGGTATAGGCTGGACAAATTCACTGTTTTGGGAGTTTGTATTTGTACATGCTAGGCTTACTTGTGACGATGATTCTGTTTTACGTCAACATTATTGAGCTAATAGAAGTTAAGGAAGTTATTTAATTGTATTTTTAAGGTTATATATACTCGTGTACAAGTTGAGAACCTTGATACGTTAGTCAGGCTATGGTTTGAATTCTTGAAGTTTTGTTGGACTGCTTCTATGATAAAGCCGAAGGTTTGGATATAAACTTGTACTTGTACTCTTATTATATGGATACCTTGGTTACTTCTTGTCACATTGTATTGCCGTATTGATATTCTTTGACACTTTCAAGACACTTATGTAACTCTCCCACTCGTATGGATTGCTTGATCACTTGGCATACTTCTTCGGACTTTGTCCTTCTTGTGGATTTGATTTTGTCACTATTGGCATGCTTATTGATTCAGATTATTTGCGATCTTGACTATGGATTTTTGGTTCGTCTTAAGTATGGAAGTTGTCCATTTTAAGTACGAACTAGGAAGCCATTTTTAATGTGGTTCTTGATTCTCTTGATTATTGGGCTTTGACCCTTCTTGATACAGGGCTTCGGTCCTTCTTGATACAGGGCTTCAATCCTTCTTGATACTTGGTTATGCTTGGTGGGACGGTATGATGCATATATTGGGCTAGACTTGGTATTGGATCTCTTGGGAAATGGTGCTATGAACATTTTTGACACTTGAATCTTTAAATTTAGAAGTTGAGACCCATAATTTATTGTTTACTTGATTTATTTATTATGTTTCAATTGTGCTGCCCATGACTTTTGAAAGGTGACTAGGTGAATCTAGCGGCTCCACGTATATAGTTTTACACCACTAAGCTTTATGCTTAGTGATAGTTGTTTATATCGTAGGAAATGTTCGAAGGGATACTTGAAGCTGGCCATTGGAGACAGAGTTTTTGTGAGCTTTATGGGAATATCACATTTGCATATAGGCATCTATAGTTTGCATAAATTGGGATATGTACCTGATTTGTATGTAGTACATTTATATGAAATTTGAAGGCTAATTTGTTCATGTCCCCATGGGTTGTAAAGTAAGTATGACTACATGTTTTACCATTTTATGGGGTGTAAACCCAAGTCTTATAATTTATTAAATATATAGTTTATTTTGAATGTTTGTATGAAGCACGAACGAATCAAGCTTTGGTACCCCAAAGTTGGTAATGATTTATAACGTGTACCCCAAAGTTGTAATATAGATAATACATAAAAACCTCTTAGCGTATTTTTTGTTAAATTATTTTGGAAGATTCTTCCACCATAAATTGGAACTCTTGTCTTGTTAAATTTGAGATCAACCAAATTTCTAAATGACAAGCCTTTATACCTTTCACTTGTTATTTTGGGCTAAATTCCTCTATTAAATTATAATCTATATATCTTAGATCAATCCTTTTTAAATGTGCAAGTATTATATTAGGTTTTTTGTTAAGTAGTAGCATCATTCCGAGAGGGTTGTTGCATGTATTGGTATCACAACCTAGGTTTGTGGTTCTAGGACTTTTGTTATGAATTACTTGTTTATTGTTCGCTTTCGAAAAGGTTCTATTAAGATTATTTGTTCACTTACTAGGTTTATAATATTTTTATTGCATGTAGAGTGCATATGCATCAAGTACATGTTCCTATTGCAATGTGATTTTCCCTTTTGAAGTAATTAAGTTTTAGCCTCTTCTTCTAATAGACCGTGATAAACACCTTCGGATTGTGTTGTAAATTACAAGGAGAAAGAACTTACACTAAAACTTTCTAGTGTGAATTTTGGCTTAATGGAGTGGCTTTTCTAGGACATGTTGTATCAACTGAGGTGTAAAGGTTTATCCTAGTAAAAATTCAAGTAGTTGTTGAACGGAGACCTTCCATAATTCCCAATGAGGTAAGAAGTTTTTTAGGCTTAGTAGGGTTCTATAGAAGATATGTGAAAGGCTTCTCCATTATCGCATCCCCTTTGACTAAACTCTTGAAAAAGGAAGTAGTGTTTACTTGGGATGACAAGTGCCAAGAGAGCTTTGAAACTCTCAAATCCTTGTTGACGCAAGCTCCTATACTTACTCTACCAATTGAGGGGAAATAGTATGTAATATATAGTAATACTTCTCATGGAGGTTGATGCAAGAAGGGAAAGTTATTTCTTATGCCTCTTAGAATTTAAAACCACATGAATTGAATTATCCTACTCATGATCTTGAACTTGCTGCTATAGTGTTTGCTTTAAAAATATGGCGGCATTATTTGTATGGAGAAAACTGTCATATATATATTTAATGATTACAAGAGCTTAAAGTAATTGGTTACATAGAAGGAGCTGAACCTAAGAACACATAGATGGCTTAAACTCATCAAGGATTATGATTGCACGATTAACTATCATCCAGGTAAAGCCAATGTGGTAGCTGATGCCGTAAGTCAAAAAAAAATCCTTCGCAAGCTTAGCTTTGAGTTTGTTGCCCTTACTTCTTGATTTAAGAGCCGCGATTGTTTCTTTTGCACTTGATTCGAATGGTTCAGTTATTGCTAGTTTGCAAGTCAAACAAATATTACTTGAACAGGTGAAAGAAGCGTAAAGGTTAGATGAGAGACTCATAAAATTAACTAGAGAAGTTCAAAATGGGGAAAATCTTGATTTTGTATTAACGGAAGATGGTACCTTGTTTTATCAAAATAAGTTATGTGTCCGTAATGATGAAAAATTGAGAAGAGTAATCATGAATGAAACACATACATCTCCACATGCAATGCATCCTAGAGGTACAAAGATGCAGCACACCATCAAAGAACATTATTGGTGGTACGGTGTGAAGAGAGACATTGCAAAAGTCATTTCAAAATAGTTGGTTTGTCAGCAAGTAAAGATAGAACACCAGATGAACTTCAGTCAATGGGCCCAAGGGCCTCCTTATCTAAGGTTCTTTGTATGGCACTCCAGTTGGTTTGCTACAGCCCTTGCCGATGCGGGAATGGAAATGGGAGAGAATTACTATGGACTTTGTTTCTGGACTTCCTCGCACTCAGAGATCATGATACAGTATGGGTGATTGTGGACAGGCTAACCAAGAGTTCTCACTTCTTAGCAATCAGGATAGATTACTCACTTGAACATTCAGTCGAATTGTACATTAATGAGATTGTAAGACTATATGGAATCCATGTGTATTATATCTGACAGAGACCCAAGGTTTACATCTAGGTTTTGGGGTAGCTTCCAGGAACCTTTGGGTACAAAGTTGTAATTTAGCACTTTATTCCATCCTTAGACATACGATCAGTTGGAAAGAGTGATACAAATTTTGGAGGATATGCTTCGAGCTCGCATTATGGAGTTTGAAGGTAGTTGGGACAAATACTTGGCCTTGATAGAATTTTCTTACAATAACAGTTACCAATCAAGTATTGGAATGCCTCCCTATGAAGCCTTATACGGAAGAAAATGATGGACCTCTCTTTTTTGGAGTGAAGTTGGTGAAAGAAAGCTTGTTGGTCTTGAAATTGTGCAACAAACAGAGGACAAGGTAAAAATTATCAAAGATCGTCTAACGATTTCATCGGATAGACAAAAGTCGTACGCTGATATTAAAAGGTGTGACATTGAATATCAAGTTGGAGATAATCTATTCTTGAAGGTGTCTCCATGGAAAAAGATTATGAGATTTGGCAAAAAAGGAAGACTTAGTCCCTGATTTATTGGACCTTATGAGATACTTGAATAGGTTGGACCAGTTGCATATAAATTAGCTTTACCACCGTAGTTAGAAAATATCCACAATGTCTTCCATGTTTCTATGCTTAGAAGATATCATTCTAATCCATCTCATGTTCTTCCAGCTAAATTTATTGAGTTTAATCTTGACTTGACGTGTAATGAAGAACCTATCCTAATTCAAGTTCAAGAAGTCAAACAACTTAGAAACAAGAAAATCCACTTAGTAAAGGTACTTTGGAGGAACCATTCTAGAAAAGAAGCAACTTGGGAGTGAGAAGAAGACATGAAGACCTAGTATCGGCACATGTTTCGGGAATAGTATAAGGTAAATTTCTACATAAAATTTCTTTAAGAGGGAGAAAGTTGTAACACCCCTAAATACTAACCAAGAGTCGGTTGTCAATACACCATTGCTTAATTACTACAAATGTTTTATTCTCATTTTGGGAACTTGAAATTTTATGATATTTGCAGACTTGCTTTACATAATTGTGATCGTAATTTAAGGTATTGTATTGGGGTATTTATGTAATTTTCTAATTGGAATTATTTATAACTTGAAAGGGAGGTGAGATATATACATATTGAGATATATGTATACTTTTGGGCAGCAAACTTTTTACTTTTGGGCAGCCAACTTTGACTTTTGGCTATATCTAGTAAGTGATAAACATCACTTTGATAATATATATTTTCACACTTTCTCTATAAGAATTGGGTGTTTCTTAACTCTAAGAAAGGGGTAGAACTTCCTCTAACGAGATTACTCATAATATTTCAAGAAAACCTTAGTCCTTTTGGCTGGAATTCGAGACACACCCTTCTCTTTGGTAAGTGATGAAATATGTTTCTGAGCTGGGTAGTGTTTGGTAATTTATGCATATCTCATTCTCTAGAACATTGTTTATAGTGAATAAATATGATTAGGAAATATAATGTGTATACCTATAACTCTTATGTTTATGTAAAATTCTAATTTAGCTGTTATGGATTCGGAATATGGGACGCAACATAGGGCAAGTTCTATCCAGATTTTGGAAATTGAAATCCTGTATGATCAATTGCTACTATTTTGAATATATCTTTTTGTACAAAATATATTTTGTCATGATTCTTGTTTATTTGAAAACTTATAGATGTACCTACCATATTTCATGAAGGATATAAAGTCCAGTTTTGTGTTTTCCTTTTACAAATTGAAGTTGCGACTTTAGGTACCAGGCAGGACAGATTCACTATTTTGGAAGCAGAGTTGTATATATACATGCTAGGCTTACTTTTCATGATGATCCTATTTTAAGTAAACATTATTGAGTTAATATAAATTAAAGAAGTTATTTAATTGTATTTTTAATGTTATATATACTTGTGAACAAGTTGAGAACCTTGATATGTTTGTCGGGCTACTGTTTGAATTCTTGACGTTTTGTTGGCTTGTTTCTATGATAAAGCCCAAGGTTTGGGCATAAACTTGTACTTGTACACCTGTTATTAGCTTGTATATTTGAAGGGTTATCTCGATATCTTAGTTACTTCTTGTCAGATTGTATTGTCATATTGATATTCTTTGAGACTTTCAAGACACTTGTATAACTCACCTACTTGTACGGATTGCTTGATCACTCGACATTATTGTTGGGACTTTGTCATTCTTGTGGATTTTATTTTGTCACTATTAGCATGCCTATTGATTTGGATTATTTGCCATCTTGACTTTGGATTTTTGGTTCGTCTTAAGCATGAAAGTTATCCATTTTAGGTACGAACTAGGAAGCCATTTTAAATATGGTTCTTGATTCTCTTGATTATTGGGCTTTGACCCTTCTTGATACAAGGCTTCGGTCCTTCTTGATATAGGGCTTCGATCCTTCTTGATACAGGGCTTCGGGCCTTCTTGATATAGGGCTTCGGTCCTTCTTTATACAGGGCTTTGGTCCTTTTTGATACTTGGTTATGCTAGGTGTGATGGTACGATGTATATATTGGGCGAGCCTTGCTATTGGATCTCTTGGGAAATGGTGCTATGAACGTTCTTGACACTTGGATCTTTAAATATAGAAGTTAATACGCTTATTTTATTGTTTACTTGATTTATTTAATATGTTTCAATTGTGCTGCCCATGACTTCTGAAAGGTAGCTAGGTGAATCTAGCTGCTCCACATATATAGTGTTTACACCACTAAGCTTTATGCTTAGCGATAGTTGTTTCTATTGTAGGAAATGTTCAAAGGGATACTTGAAGCTGGCCATTAGAGACGGAGTTTTTGTGAGCTATATGGGAAGATCACATTTGCATATAGGCATTTATAGTTTGCATAAATTGGGATTTGTACCTGATCTATATGCAGTACATTTACATGAAATTTTGAAGGCTAATTTGTTCATGTTCCCATGGGTTGTAAAATAAGTATAACTACATGTTTTACTGTTTTAGGGTGTGTAAACCCAAGTCTTTTAATATATTAAATATATAGTTTATTTTGAAGGTTTGTATGAAGCATGAACGAATCAAGCTTTGGTACCCCGAAGTTGGTAATGATTTATAACATGTCTTTTTGTAATATAGATAATACATGAAAACCTCTTAGCGTATTTTTTTTTAAAATTATTTTGAAATATTCTTCGTCCATAAATTTGAACTCTTGCCTTTTTAAATTTTAGATCAACCAAATTTCTAAATGACAAGCCTTTATACCTTTCACTTGTTATTTTGGGCTAAATTCCTCTATTGAATTATAATCTATATATCTTAGATTAATTCTTTTTAAGTGTGCAAGTATTATATTAGCTTTCTTGTTAAGTAGTAGTATCATTCCGAGAGGATTGTTACATGGGAAGTATTCAACGGAGCATTCCTTGATAGGTTTGTTCCCTGTGAGAAGAGGGAAGCCAAAGTTGTGGAGTTTATCAATCTTTGTCAAGGAGGTATGAGTGTCCAAGAATACTCCTTGAAATTCAGTAAGTTGTCCAAGTATGCTCCATTCTTAGTGGAAAACCCGAGAGATGAGATAAGTTGATTTGTGACCGGAGTGTCTGAATTTATTAAAGAAGAATGCGGCGGCAATGTTACATGATAATATGGACATCTCAAGTCTAATGGTGTATGCTCAACAAGTTGAGGAGACAAAACTTAGGAAGAAGAATAGGGAAGTTAATAGACCTTAAACCGATGATGGGGATTTCTCCAATGCTAGCTCCAATGAATATGGTCAACCTAGGACCCAACAAAAACTTTTAACCAAAAGAAGGTGTCTAACCCCAATTCTCAAGATGATGGTAGTGAGATTCTTTTACCAGGATGTAGTAAGTGTGATAGGAGGCATAAGGGTGAATGCTTAGCGGGCTCTAATGTTTGTTTTGGTTGTGGTGAGTTGGGCCACAAGATAAGACATTGTCCTCAGATTGCTAGAAATGAAGAGGATAGTCGTCGTAGGTCCCAACCCTAACGTTCCTCCGGTCCACTCGGTTTGGGTGGCAAGGCTCCAAAGACGAGTAGATCTTAAACTTTCCAATCTAGAGAAGAGTGATCACCTTATGTCCTTTTCGGTATGTTTTTTTTTTTTTTTGCTTTAGTAAACATTCTGGATTTCTTGTCTTTTGAGACTTGTTATAATGGACTTGAGGTTGTCTTTATTATGAGTGGTGCTTCATTGTGCCTTATGTTATGACTTATGTTTAAAAGAATTTGTGTAGGATTACTCCCAAAGGGGAGATAGTGTGCCTACTTAGTAAGGTTAATGTATGTTTATGTGTTGTCATGATTTCCTTATGTGAATGTTCATGAAAATGCTTGGGTCTTGTTAGAAATGACTTATATGAATTATTTTATCATGTTGAACTGCATTTGAGTAGAGTTGCATATAGACTTCATGATATGAGTATTTGAGCATGCTTTTGTTTTGGAGTTGAAAGATTCCTCCTTGAAATGAATGCTTTTTGAGAGTAAATTGAATACGGGGTCTAGGAGAGTATGTTGAGCATGATTTGATTAGGAGATGGTAGTTCCTCCTTGAATATTACTATTTATGAGAATGTCATGCATAAATGGGTTGTTTGATTAAGTTGCTACTTCCTTGTTGTTGCATTGTGTAGGTATGGTGGGAATTGAATTTTTACTCTTTGATTATCTGCTTTAGATATGTTGCATGTTATTGGGTTGCTAGTCTTGAGTCATTTTCGATAAAAAGTGTTTAGAATCATCATTCAAGGACAAATGTTCCCAAGGGGGAGATATTGTAACCCCCGAAAATTTGTAGACTAAACTAGAGCTACAAGCTAGGTTTCTAAGGTTCGATGTATGAAGAATTGAGTCGTAGATGAGAATTTCGTAATTAGAATGAGAGGTTTAAGTGGTTGAATGTCATGGTACGTGTTAGGCCCCAAAGTTTAGAAGGTCATTTATGGATTGGTATAAGGTTGTAAGGTCAAAGGCCAAGGCCAAGGGGAGAAAGCCTTAACAAAGGGCCAAGGCCGCCCAACCTTGGCAAAGTCTAGGTCAAGACCACGACAACTTTCACGTCCAGTGATCTTGACCATGGACTGTGAAGTGGTTCATGAAGATCCCTAGTCTCTTGGGAGGCAAGACCTTGAGGCCAAGCTATTGCCCCAAGTCCACGAGCAACTTCACAATCCGTGGTCTTGACCACGGTCCGTAGAAGTGGCTTTGAAGGTGACTTAGTATTTTAGGGGATTGGAAAGTGAGGGGATCCACTGGTCAAGGGACCACGGGAACCACCACGGGACGTGGTGCCCTTGACGGACCGTCCAAATGGGTGGGTCCCTAAACAGGGGCTGACAAGTTAGAGACACTAATGTAAATACCTATTTAGTTAGCTTTATATGGGTTTTATACATACATACATATATATACATACATACATATATATATATATATATATACACACACATACATATACATATATATATAAAGAAAAAGCTAGGGCTTTAAGCTAAGGTCAAGAACAAAGGTTCCATTTCCAAAGGCTTGTGCTAGGGCATTGTTTAAGGTATGTTTAGCTTATCATCTATGCGCTCTTCCACCCATAGAGCCCCCTTATTAATCCCCCAATTATAGATCAAAAAAACTAATTAGGGTTCTTCTTACATTGTGGGTAGGATATGGTATGATTCCAATCTAGTGGATAATACTTAATTATGATTGATTTAGCTTTGTTTAAAGATATTATGATGATTACATGTTATTTTTCTGGTAAACCCTAATCTAAATTGATGAATGTAATCTTTGTGGGTTTATGCCATTATAGGCAAAGTTGAAGGTTCTTAGGTGTTCTTCCTAATTCAATGTTATGTGTAGTAATTGATCAAAGTTAGGATCATATAATCATGAATTGAACTAGATTCTATTGTATATGCTTGATCTTGACTAGTAATATTCGAATTGAACCTTTATAATCAATTATGACTAGAATTACCTAGTGATGATGAATATGATTAGAATTCCTTGAAATTTAGGTATGAATGAATGTTACAAGAAGTAAAGCTTGAATGTAAGGCTTGTAGTAATGAATGTTGATCACTAGGGTTTGAAGTTAAATCCAATATGACTTAACTATGAATGTTAAGGATTTGAGAGTAAAGTCTAAATATGTGATTAGAAGATTAAAGTATAGAATTGTGGTAGAAAGCCTATACCTACTTAGTTTACATTATGAAAGCCTAGATGCACAAAGTAATAGACTCACTTGATCCATGATGATACCAATGTTTAATGTAGATTCTAGATATGGTTTTAGGCATGAGTATGATATGACATGAACGGTTCTCTCACATAGAATGATTCTACGTTGAAAGGTTTGCTCACCTAAAATGAATCTAAGTCTTAGGACTAGTAAATGTGATGAGGCTAGTGGTGATTCCACTAAATGACCTTTACATGTTAGAGATGTGTGGTGAGTTCCCTTACTCCTAATTAATTAAGTATGGGGGGAGTGTGAGGTGATTACCCTTTTGTATGTGTGACTTCCAAGGCAAGAGGTGATTACCCATTAGCCTTTATTTTGATCATGAAGACTATTACCTATGATCCTTATGTGGTGATGTGGAGGTGAATACCTACATTGCACATTAAAATTAATATGTAGGTGAATACCTATATCACCTTAAAATGAATATGGAGCCGAATACCTGTACTCTTCTAATAATGAACATGGAGGCGAATACCTATGACTCATTGATGTGTATGACTAGAGGTGTGTACCCTTGATGCTATGATTCCATTATATGCATGACTAAGAGGTGATTACCCTTGTCTTTATGATGTTAAAAGATGATGAACATGAATGATGAACCTAAGTGTCTAGCTTAGCATGGGTAGGATTATGGGGTTTTGTTCATGCATGGCACAAGCTTGCCTTAAGGTGACTCATGAGATGTTTGTTCTTATATGATGTATGTTTAGATAGGATTGTGCTATAGTTTCCTTACTTAACATGACATGATTGACTAAGGTGGTAGTTGTGGTAGTTCCCTTGTCTATATGAAGTAAGCTAACAGTAAGACCAAAAGGAGGGTGAATATGACTAAAACGACTTCAAGGCTATGTTTAGTGTGAAGGTTAGTATGGGATACCTTTCATGCATTGCACAAGTGTGTCTTGAGGTTACTTAGAAGCATTGTTCCCTTATGGTAGAAAGACTTATGACTTGACCATGTATATAGGGCTATGATTAAGATGACTAAGAAGGGATACTTGGCTTGGGTGGTATTATGGGATGCTATTCATGCTTTGCACCTGTATTCTTTTGAGGTTACTTGAGAATGGTGCTATTATGGTAAGATCAAGAGTCAATTATGCTTATGTGATACCTTTGGTGAAGACTTGGCTTAATATGATTATGATTTATCTCCAATGCTCATTAATTATGTCTTATGTTGACTTATGTTTATATGATTCTTATGTTGGAGGTTATGTTATGACCATGATGATTATGCTATGACTATGTTATTATCTCTCATGCTTATGTCTTATGTTGACTAACCATTTGAGATGCTCTTATGATGTTGTGCTAGCTTTCATACTTGGTACAATTTGTAGTAACGCTTATTGCCTACATTCTAATCAAATGTAGGGTTGAGGAGATTGAGTTGATTTGAAGGCTAGGTTTCCAAGGATCTAGAAGAGTTGAAGAATTGGTGAGTCCTCATAGCTTCGAGGACGAACCCTTATTTCCTTTATGTTATTTTTTTATGTTTTAGACATTGTTTGGTCTCCATCCCAAGAAGTTTTATTCAAGAGTTTTAATAGATGGTTTGAGACAAAGAGTTAGTAAAGACTTTCGCTTGTTTATGGAAAGTGTTTTCGGTTATATGGTTAACAGAAGTTTTAAATTTTCCCATATTTTTTATGTGATCTTATGATATGATTTTGCCAAGGGCTTGAATGTGACCCCTTCGGGGTCAAGTACGCCATGTTACGTCTATGGGGTCATGGCAGTACCACATGCAAGCAAGTGACATCCCATGATCGAAGGGCAGTTTGAATAACTTAAGGGTAGATAAATTGTCGTCACGTATCCTAGACAGGTTGAAAGATTAGATGAAATGCTTAAAGAGAGGAAAGTTGATTTCTCATCATTGAATTATTGAGTTAAATCCCATGTTGATGCAATCAAACAACTTGAGGATCAACTAGGCAAACTTTTAGCATAATTGGAGCCTAAAGTATCAGAAGGGGGCGATGAGTCCAAGATTTGAACTCATTTAGGGGCTTGTTTATAAAGATTTAGTGTCCTTAAATACTTAATTTGTGCCATAAACTGATGCTAAATCCTTTATTTTCAGGTATATGGATTGAGGACCAAAGAAAGGACATCGAAAAGCAAGAAGGAACTAAAAAAAATGAAGAACAGAAGAAAGGCGAGCCTGAGGATCACCAAGAGCATTTGGCGTGTCTCCAAGTGGCTACTTTGACCGCCTAAAGTTCCAATGTGCCAGCCCTGAGGGAAGAAACCAAGTCGGTGATATGAATGGGGTAGTCGGTGAATCATTGAGCTGTTCCGCGATGCAAAGAGAGATCGCCCAAAGTTACAGGACTTGAGGATGCTGAATGTCAAGGCAAAAAGGCGATAGAAGAGAGCAATGGACAGTTGGTCAAGTGGTTCAGTGAACCCGACTTACTTTGCTCAATGGCTCTTCATGGCTTATTTTTGGTGACTATAAATTAGATTTTGAAGAGTTAATTTAATAGGTTGACAGAGGCTGACTTAGAAAAAATTAGTTTAGAATACTTATCTCTTAAGTTTTTCATAGTTTCTTAGTAGACTTGAAGGATTTTGGAGATTCAATTCGGAGATTTTGCAAGTGGGTTTCTTATTTTCTTCGATTTCGAGCATTGTAAAGGCTAAATTACTCTTACCTAGTTGATGGCTAATCAATTTGATAATCATTTTTACTCTTTTATGATGTTTGGCTAAAAACTCAATTTGTGGGGTATGATCATGTGATTATGGGTTCAATCAGTTTATGTGTATTATTAATTACTAGTTTCAATGCTTAATTAAAGTGAGTTTAATCATTAATTGTGGTTAAATTTATGAAATGTAGTTGCAAATTCAGTTCTATTGTGTGTTCTTGGGTTGGTCAAGAGAGAGGTTTCAGAAATAATTATGGTTCAATTTATGATTTGTAGGTATTGGGTTGAATTTGGTTCAGCTCAAGAGAGTGAATCTTAAACCCAATCCTACCCATCTAGCTTGAAAGAGTGGATGAATTAAGGTGTGGGTTCTTCATTATCATGGTTGTTGATGATCGAAACAAATCACCTGATTTGGGATAATTGTTCGAGAGAAAGTTATCTCCCTTATAGTCTAGCCTACTCACTGACTTTTAGTTGTTTACTAGTAGTTTTAATTACCCATATATTGAAATTTACCTATAATCGATCACATCGCGAGAATTCCTCTCCTTTTTGTTATTACGAATTATTATGACTGTTGTGTAGTTAATAGGTTGAACCCAAAAACCCCCATCTGACATTCGTGTCAACCGTTTTGATTTGTTTCATATCTTTTTCGATAATTTTTATTCGTATAGTTTATTAGACCATGTTTGTACTTCCTAATTGAATTTGAACACGTACAGCTCCATATGGGATTCAACCCTAGATCTTTGTTAGGTTTTATACTGAGTAACAAACATTTGCACTTAAAATTGGATGAAATGTGCTTGAAACATTATTCAAAATGGCACCGCTGCAGGGGAGTGATGTTATTTAAAATTCTTTTAGTAAAGTTAAATTGTGATCTTCTTAGTTATAGTTGAATCTACTTATTTTATTTTTGGTTTTCTGTTGTTTGTGTTAAAACAGAGAAGGAGATGAGCGTTAACGGAAGTAATGGTAGCCAAGTGGGGTACCAAGATGATGTTGGGAACCTAAATGATGTCAATGACCCAAACGTCAATGACCCAGTCCAAGCGGGTGGTGTTGGAGCCATTCATGTACCTCTGGCCCAAGAAAATGATGTTTTTCAAATCACAAGAACCATGCTTCAGCTCTTACAAAAAAAGGTTTGTTTAGGGGAAGGCTCATGAGGATCCCCATGAGCATATTAGGACTTTTGTGGATGTCTGTGGACCGTTCTCATTTAAGAACATATCGCAAGAATCAGTCCATATCATGTTGTTCCCATTTTCTCTGATGGGTGAGGCTAGTAAGTGGTTAACTAGGTTACTAAGAGATTCCATCACTTCTGGGATGGAGCTAATCACAGTGTTCCAAAAGAGATTATTTCCCCATCGAAGATGATGACTCTTAGGGATAGTATCCAAGGTTTCAAATGCTTGGAAGGCGAGCCAATCAATGAGATGTGGCTGAGGTTTAAGACGTTGGTGATGTAATTCCCAACTCATGGACTTCCCAATAACGTGTTGTTGCAATAATTCTATAGGAGCCTCGACTCGGTGAACAAAGGAGTTGCTGATCATCTTCTTCCCGGTGGTATAATGCAACAACCCTATGAAGCAGTATCCCAACTCCTTGATTGCATGACCAAGATCAATAGGGCATGGTACACTCGTTAGGATAGAGTCTCTCCTCTAAATTTTAGAATGACAAAGGAGCAAATCGAGAAGGATCAAGAGAGAGACAAAAACATGGAGAAATTATGACCCAGCTGGATATCTTGGCTAAGAATGTCATGGGTGTTGGTACAAAGAGTGTTAATGTTTTGGGTGTTAGTGGAATAAACCCCGATGAAGCACACTTTGAAGCGTTGTACAATGAGGAAGTGAACTTCCTACCCAATCAAGGAGGAGGTTATCATGTAAACTACCCAAGACAGGGTGGAAATCAAGGTTGGAATAGAGATGAGGACTGAAGAGACTATTACAGTGATTGGCTTAATTGCAACGCCACTTGGAAGGAACGAGAGAGGGAGAAGGATAGGTATGTTCCTTCCTATGAGCGTCAAAAGCCCAAGGAATCTGAGGGTGGCCGTACAAAAGACATGCTCTCACGCATTCTCAACAAGGTTAAAGGGTCCAACAAACTGTTTAAAGAAATGAAAGAGGATGTCTCGACTCTCAATAAAACAATGACCACTAACTTAGTCTCTATCAACTAGATAGAGACCCAAATGAGTCAAAGTTCTTCACATTTAAACCAACGACAACAAGAGGCGTTGCCTAGTGATAAAATGGCAAACACCAAAAATGAAGCTTGAATAAGTACTTTTGTCGTGCCACGACGTTAACTAAGGTGTGTCTTAGGAGGCAACCCAAGTTATGCTTTAAGTTTTGATTTTGAATAATGTGTGTTGATTGTACAAGTTGAAAAGTGATGTATGTTTGACAATAAGAAGTTTGGTGAGCCAAAGGTCCAGTCTGCGACTCGCTGAAGAGGTCGGCGAGCTCAGCTTTGTCCGTCATTTGAACCCCCAAATTGATTGGAGGTTTTGTAAGACTCGGCGAGGTAAAGTACCACTCAGTGCATCGCCGAGTGGTTCGGCGTGGATGATTTAATTCACCAAAAGGGCAACAAACTGAAAGGTTTTAAAGGCCAAATGGTTTAAAATTTCAAAATCTTTCATATTCTCTCATTTATAACCCTGTGCATTCTTACCCAAACTTTAGGTATTCCTTATTTTGGCTATTTAATTCACCTTTTGTGTGTGATCTTGTGCTCAGAATTAGATTACTTTGCTGCCTAGCTTATCAAATTCTCAATTCAGCATACAAGTTGGTTTCCCAAACCCCATACTATAGTCTAGTGCTTAAAACTCAAATGCAATAGGTAAATGTGTGTGATTTGTGCTGGGTAATTACTTAAATTGTATTGTATGTGTTGGATTGCACGTATTGTGTTCAAACTTGTGCCTAAATGCTTAAAAAGATGATTACCCATGTTTTATGCGATAAATTTGGTTCTAAATTATTGGGTTGTGGTTATTTTGTGTTGGGTCTAGTTAGGTGAAGTCTGAGTAACCCCAAATTGTGCCAAATGATGAAATTTTCCCAGTGATGGAGCCTTTGATGTCATTCTTAAGGGAAAAAGTCGGTAAATGGCAAATTTTGGCCAAATTAGGGGAAGTCTGAGTACCCTGAAGGCATAGGTCATATGTGTCTGGTACTAATTACGTAGTGTATGTGTTTGGTTTTGGTTTCAAGGGCTGCGGGCATGATTTTGGGAAACAGGGTTGAAAATTGGCACGTTGGGCTTTTTGGCGAGCTTCTTTAAGCTCGCAGAATGGTTCGGCGGATCGCTAATATCTCTTTTTTTATCTCCCTTAATATCTTGCTGTGGCTTAAATGAGTCTGTAACTTTTGGTGGGAAGCCTGAGCTCGCCAAGTTCACGTGGAGACTTGCCGAAAGGTTCCTTTGATAGCCCTCTCTGCGCCTCCAACCCCTAAAATACACTGTAAGATTTGACGGGCCAGTCTAAGCTCACTGATTAGTGTCGGTGACTCGCGAAGGGCCCCCAGCATCACCGACATGCCTTATTTCTGATTGTTTTTAGAGCTGGTCCTTTTGACATGCCTGATCTGCCTCGCCTAAGGGACTCGGGAACTCACCAACTGGTTCGATGAGTTTTTCTGCAACTTGATTTCTACAATTTTCTTGAATGATTTCTAACACTTTTCGATGTGTTTTGCAGATATAGCTAGAACCAATTTGGATGAAAGTGGCATGTAGCCTCGAAAATGAGCACTGGGTATTGTGATAAATGAGGGATGCTTCCAACAAAAAATGAAAGAAAGCACCTCCGAAGGGAGGCAAAGGCAAGGGTAAGACACCCATATTGAAAGACCAAAGCATAACTCCGGCGGTGATGGGGAGTCCTTTGATTCTCAAGAGTCATTCTCCAATCCTTAGGATAATTAACTATAGACCCAGCAAGTGGAGATTCATGCAAAGGCTCGTCAAGATCCGTCTAGGATTTTGGAGTCTACCCCTGCTGGTGAAGATACAGTGTCAGCTTCGGCACAAACGATGGTTCCAGCACCCCCAGTTCAGGGTCCTCCTCCCTGGTTACTCAACTACTTAAAGGCTGAAAGGTTGAGAAGCATTCTAAAAGAAAAGATGTTATGCACAGATGGTGTAGTAGACAAGTACACAAATATGTGGGACACTCGCTAGTTCCACAAGTTTAAGATCTTCACCAGGTCCCATGGCCCATACATTCCTACATAGGTCTAAGAGTTTTATACGGCTTACAGTGATATGGTACCAAAGTGAAAGAAGAAGGCCATTACCTTCAGACTATTAGAATTTGTGATGGTCCGATGGAGGATGGTGAGATGCAGTAGCGATGATATCAATATTGTGTTTGATAGGGCTGTAGGTTTTGAGAATGAGAACCAGAAGATGATTACTTCATAGACTCTGGATGACCTGAAGGGCTGGATAGCTCCCCTCATTTCTGACACCACCCTAAGGTGGATTGAGGCTGGAGCACCTATCGACAAAAATGATTTGAACATTGCCGCTTGGTACTGGTTTAGGTTCATCAGCAGCTCCATCATGTCGTTCCAGAATGAGTCCATTCTCCACCACCCAAAAGTGGCCTGTCTCGGATCTCTCATAGCTAGGAAGAGTCTGAACTTAGGGTTGATTATAGAGCAGGAGATGGCCATGAGTGCCAAACAGCTCTAGCGTCCCTTCCATTTCCATTACTCATTACACAATTACGTCGTTAGGATGGAGTTCCTCGTGACAAGAATAGGGATGTTGCGATCACACCCACATCCTCTACCAATATCTGGCGCATAGAGGTTGAGTACACACGGGATGAGGCAAATATGATGAGAGCTGCTACGGTGGATACATCTATATAGGTTGCTATTGGTTCTTTATTTACAGAGGCAGCCCTTCCTACTCTGGTCTGTGGGCCTTCAGGTACATTGACTTCCACTCCTACCTAGGCCCCGAGTTCTTCTACTACTTCCCCGGCCCATCTAGCTACTACTAGTACCACTGCCTCAAGGACTCCGATTACTCAGTCTATGCTCCTCAAGATGGGGCACTTAGCCCATTCTTCAGATGTGTGGGCCTCCCATCGAGAGGCTGAGGTGCCCTAGATTATTGAGAGATCCATTTCAGCTGCATTGACATCTCTCTAGACTTCGATTAATGCTCTCATGGCGAGAGTAGAGATTTGTGAGAGGGGACAAGGGGTTAGCATTGAGGTTACGAATTTGAAAGCCGAGGTTTCCGAACTGAGGAAGGAGATGGAATATATGAAGTCCATAGAATTCACCATACTATTTAAGTCAGCAGAGGTTCTTGATGCTCCAGGTGCAGATGTTCAAACCTGTTTTGATATGCATCCAGCAACCACCAGAGATGTAGTTGTTGCTATGTTTGAGGCTAAGACGAATGAGGAGCAGCTCGATATTCAGTAGGCGACCATTTATGAGGACCTACCTAATTTAGAGGAGGTGATAGTATAGTCAGTCATTCAGACATCATTGAGAGATACCTTCATTGAAGGCTCCAGTGGAACTAGTGCTTATGTTGCATCGGGAACTACTGCCCAATCCTAGAGTGTGTTACCCCGGGCATTGATGCCCTGACAAATGGAGTGACTGAGATGTAGACTTCACCCCTATCTTAGCCTGACAGGATGACATTTTACCTCCCTCTGTGTTGTTTTTATTGATTATCTTTGTTTTAGTTGTATTTGAGGAAAACTGCTCTTTTTTTATGGGTAGGGTAAGGTATCTCCATACTTACCTCTTGTTATTCTATTGTATATGTGAATATAGGGTTGTGTCATCTATATATATGTTTTGCTTGTGTTTTGATTGTAACCTTATGGATGTTTGAGCTTGTGGCTTCTTGTTCTGAATGGAAATGGTTTTAAACCTATTTTTTAAATTTGTGCCACCTTTATTGTGTATGATTGTGGTTGTTCTTGTGTGAATTTGAATATTGGTGATGATGAATACCGATGACCTGAATAGTTCTCTTGATTGAACGAAATAAATGTGCAGCTACGATGAGGCCAATGTAGTTTCACAGACAATGCGTGAATTTTTAGCATCTCGTTGTGACTAGTCAGTTATCGAATGAGTCTCTTGTGATGAACATTACACACTAGCTAGAAAGTGTGGAATCTTGTTTGCTATTGGTGTCAATGCATTGTGTGATAAGCTTACCTTGAACATTGTGTGTGATGAAACCTAGAATTTTCCCTATTGGTCCTGATGACTAAGTGATGCAAGGACTTGAAATGATCATAGGCAACAATTTTGAAGAGTGACACAATGACACAATTTAACAAAATACCTCTTTTGTTGCCAACCTTGTGAGATGTGTGAACCTTTCTTGAACCCATTTGAGCCTTATCCTTTTCTTGGAAGAAACTTGATCAGTTGTGATACCTTTTTATCCACTTACCCATAACTTTAATGAAGTGTGGTTTTTTTTTAATAGACAACTTAGGCCAAAACCCTAAATTGGGGGTGTGGTGAAAAGAGAAGAAAAATCAAGAAGTGTGAGAAATTCCCCCTTGAGCAATGGCTTTGAAAAAAAAAAAGATGAAACCCCTCTATGTAATAAACAGAAGAGAAAAGAAGAAAGCAAAGAAAAAGAATGAAAAAGTTGTGAAATAAAGTAGTGGAAGTAGCAAAAGAAATGGGGCATCCGTTAGTGCATTTGAAATTGAATAATGGGGGTGAATTATGAGCATTATCAAAATGGTGAAGAAAAACAAGAAAGTGATGTTCAGACCACACTTAATGAAAGTAGTAACCATTGATCCTAAATGACCATACCTATTCACTCAGCTCCATTACAAGCCTTGAAAAGACCTTTGTGATCTTGAGTGACCTGAAATGAATGTTCATTAGAAAATAAGGGCAAACCTATAGGTGAAGTCATGCATGTGTTCATCTTTGTGAGTGTGAGAGTCGTTTGTGATTCCAGAACTATAAATTGTTAAAGAACTTTGTGTGAATAGTTAATCATCTTTCTTGTGAGAGCATTTGAGTACCTTTGTTGAGCTTGAACATGCATTTGAAGCAAGTATTTTGAACTTGAGAAACTTTGATAATGGTGAGTCACAATTTGAATCTTTGATTGAAAAGTTGATCATTGCATGAGTAAGTTGAGCCTTGTTGTGTGCATTCATGTTGAGTCTTATGCTGCACTAGGACTGCCGATCTTGAGTTTTACTCGAGGACAAACAAAAGTTAAAGTTGGGGGTGTTGATGAGTCCGAGATTTGGACTCATTTGGGGCCTTGTTTATATAGATTTAATGTCCTCAACTGCTAATTTGAGCCATAATTGATGCTAAGTCCTTGATTTTTAGTTATATCAATTAA
The DNA here is from genome assembly GCA_037074985.1 of Solanum bulbocastanum. Lineage (NCBI taxonomy): Eukaryota > Viridiplantae > Streptophyta > Magnoliopsida > Solanales > Solanaceae > Solanum > Solanum bulbocastanum. The sequence continues at coordinate 18,209,512 of CM073605.1, read as the reverse complement.
GGAGAAAAGCAAGGGCATTAAAAGGCAAGAAGGAACTAAACAAATTGAAGAAGTGAAGAAAGGCGAGCATAAGGATCGCAAAGAGCACTTGGCGTATCACTGAGTGGCTACTTTGACCGCCTAAAATTCCAGTGTGCCAACCCTGAGCGAATAAATCAAGTTGGCAATAGGAAAGGGGAAGTCAGTGAATAACCGAGTAGTTCCGCGATGCAAAGAGAGATCGCCCAAAGTTACAGGACTTGATGATGTTGAATTCCAAGGGGAAAAGGCGATAGAAGAGAGCAATGGGTGGTTCACCGAATGGTTCAGTGAACCCGACTTACTTCGCCTAATGGCCCTTCATGGCTTATTTTTGGTGACTATAAATTAGATTTTGAATAGTTAATTTAATAGGTTGACAGAGGTTGACTTAGGAAAAATTAGTTTAGAATAATTCTCTCTTATGTTTTCATAGTTTCTTTGTAGACTTGATGGATTTTGGAGATTCAATTCGGAGATTTTGCAAGTGGGTTACTGATATTCTTCGATTTTAAGCATTGTAAAGGCTAATTGATTTGGTAATCATTTTTACTTTCTTATTATGTTTGGCTAAAACCCAAATTCTTGGGGTGTGATTATGTGATTATGGTTGAATCAGTTTATGGGTATTGTTAATTACTAGTTTAAATGCTAAATTAATGTGAGTTTAATCATTAGTTGTGGTTGAATTTATGAATTGTAGTTGCAAATACAATTCTATTTTTGTGTTCTTGGCTTGCTCAAGAGAGAGGTTTTAGAACTAATATTATTGATTTATGATTTGTATGTATTGGGTTTAGTTGGGTTAAGCTTGAGAGTGAATCTTAAACCCAATCCTACCCATCTAGCTTGAAAGAGTAGATGAATTAAGGTGTGGATTGTTCTTCCTTATCATGCTTGTTGATGTTCGAAAGAAATCACCTGATTTGAGATAGTTGTTCGAGAGAAAGCTATCTTCGTTGTAGTCTAGCCTACTCACTAATTTTTAAATGTTTACTAGTACTTTCAATTACGCATATATCAAAATTTTCCTATAATCAATCACATCCCGAGAATTCCTCTCCATATTGTTATTACGAATTGTTTATGACTGCTATGTAGTTGATAGGGTGAAACCAAAAACCACTCATCTGACATTTATGGTAACCCTTTAATTTGTTTCATGTCTTTTTCGATAATTTTTCTTCCTATAGCTAATTAGTCCATGTTTGTACTTGCTAATTGAATTTGAACACGTACCGCTCCATATGGGATTCGGCCCAACCTCTTTGTTGGGTTTTATACTGACTAATGATCGTTTGCACTTAGAATTAGATGACGTGTGCTTGAAATGTTAATCAGGGGGTGAGGCCGAATTCACAACAACTTCTAGGACTAAATGTGACAAAGATTTGGCAATTTTAAGTCAAAGTCGAAAAATGGCGGTTAGTAATACAAAAGGGTAACGGTAGGGTGAAATCTCATGAAGAAGAGAAAGATATTTATGAGGAAGAGAATCCCATTAAAGCATTGAAATGTTATATGCTCAAAGAAAAGTAGGAAAATCATAAGCAAAGCCCTGTCGAAGAGTAACAATAAGGTAAAGAAAAGGGCACCTCAACTCCAAAGATTGAACAACCTCTTCCCAAAATAGCTCCTCCATGTCCTCAACGTCTCAAGAAGAAAAATGACGATGAGAAGTTCAAGAATTTCCTATCATTGTTCAACACAATTTCTATAAATCTACCATTAGTGGAAACTTTGTTTGAGATGTCGGGTTATGAAAAACTCATGAAGGAGCTAGTCACTAAGAAGAGAAGCATGAACATCGAGATAATCGAAGTTTCTCATAATTGTTGTGCCATTATGACTTGTGAGATGATTAAAAAGAAAGAAGATCTGGGGGCATTCACCATCACATGCACTATTGGTATGCTTCAATTTTCTAAAGCTCTATGTGATTTGGGGCAAGTATAAATCTAATGACCCATGTAATCTATAAACAACTTGGGTTGGGCGAACAAAAATCCACAATAATAAGGCTTCTTATGGCAGGCCGGTCGATCAAGTACTCCGTTGGGATACTTTATGATATATTGGTAAAGGTTGATTGATTCACCTTTCTGGCTAATTTTGTTATTCTTGATTGTGATATTGATGCTAAAAATCTCATTATCTTGGAAAGACCATTTTTAGCGACTGAAAGAGAATTGGTGGATGTTGAAAGTGGGGAATTAAAGTTTCGGGTGAACAAAGATAAGGTCACCTTTAATGTTTGCAAATCAATTAAACACCCAAGTGATATTCATGTTGTTTCAACGATTGATATAATTGATGAAGCGCTGGCCAGTGTGAACCAATGTGTATGAGTGAACCTCTTGAGGTTTTTTTTGCAAATTATGATGAGACCGAAGTTTAAGGGTATGATGAAGTGGTAGCTTCTCTGTCAGGATTACGTTATTACTCAAGGAACTCGTTGAAGCTAGACATTGGTCTAAAGAATCAAGAAAATCCTCCCTCTAAACTATCCACAGAAGAACCACCAAAGCTTGAGTTGAAAGTGCTCTACACTCATCGTCGATATGCATTCTTAGGAGCAAACAACACATTGCCCGTTATCATTGCAGCTGACTTGCTTGAATAGCAAGTAAAATTGCTTCTTAAGGTGTTAAAAAGGTACATCAAGGCTATAGGGTGGACTATCGCTCACATTGTGGGTATTCCACCCGGCATTTGAACTCACAAGATTCAACTTGATAATGAGTGCAAACCGAGTGTCGAGCATAAAAGGAGATTGATCCAACCAATGCAAGAGGTAGTGAAAAAGGAGATAATCAAGTGGTTGGGTGCAGGTGTGATCTAACTTATTACGCATAGCAAATGCGTGAGTCTGGTGCAATGTGTACCAAAAAATGGTGGCATCACGGTAGTGCCAAATGAGAAAAGGGAACTTGTTTCTATGAGACCGGTAACTGGATAGAGGGTATGCATGGATTGTCGGAAGTTGAACTCATTGATAGAAAAAGATCACTTTCCCATGCCTTTTATGGATCAAATGCTCCATTAGCTATCAGAGCATAGATGGGATTACTTCCTGGATGGTTATTTTGGGTATGATCAAATCTCAATTGCACCGAAAAATCTAGAGAAAACCACTTTCACTTGTCCCTATGGTAATTTCTCTTTCAGAAGGATGCCTTTCGGGTTGTGTAATGATCTAGCGAAGTTTAAATGTTTCATGTTGCCTGGTTTTGCTGATATGGTAGAAGATTCAATGAAAGACTTCATGAATGACTTTTTAGTTGTGGGTGATTCTTTTGAAACATAATTGGCACACCTTGGGAAGGCTTTTCAATGATGTGTGGAAACCAATTTAGTCCTAAATTGGGAGAAATGTCAATTCACGGTTAGGGAAGGTATAGTGTTGGGTCAAAGATATCATAAAAGGGGTTGGAGGTTGACAAGGTAAAGATTGAGGTAATTGAGAACCTACCACCACCAATCTCGGTAAAAGGTATTCGTAGTTTGTTAGGGCATGCCGGGTTCTACCAAAGATTCATCAAAGACTTCCCAAAAATTGCACTCTCATTTCGCAAGCTATTGGAGAAGGAGACGAAATTTGACTTTGACGACACATGTATGGAAGCCTTTAAGTGTTTGAAAGAGAACTTAATCTCTACCATGGTGATTATTAGCCCAGATTGGTCGAAACTGTTTGAAGTGATGTGTGATGAAAGTGGGACTGCATTGGGTGTTGTTTTAGGACAAAAGCGTAAAAAACTATTCCATCCAATCTATTACGCAAGCAACACATTCAGTGGTGCTCAATGTAACTACAGTATTATGGAGCAAGAGTTTTTTGCGGTTGTATATGCATTTGAGAAGTTCCGAGCATACTTACTAGGCACCAAAGTGGTAGTTCACACTGATCATACAGCCCTACGGTACTTAATGGCCATGAAAGATGCTAAACCATGGTTGATAAGATGGGTATTGTTATTGCAGTAATTTGACTTTGAAGTCAAGGATAGTAGAGGGTGCGAAAATTAGGTGGCCGATCACCTATCTAGGTTGGAGGGCAAAGAGAAAGATGAGCTTGAGTTGTATATAAATGATTTATTTCCAGATGAGCACGTATTCATTGTCACTTTTATGCAGACTCATTGGTACGCCGATTTTGCTAATATGTAGTATGTGGTCTAATGCCCGAAGACCTGAACTTCTATCAACAAAAACAGTTCTTCTTCGATGTCAAAAGATATTTCTGGAATGAACCATATCTATTAAGAGAATGTGCAAACCATATTATTCGGTGATGTGTGCCGGAAGAGGAAGTCAATAAAATTGTAAATGTTTGTCATGCTTCACCGGTTGGTGGTCATCATAATGGTGTGCGAACAACCACTAAAGTTCTTCAAAGTGGCTACTACTAGCCATCCCGCTACAAAGATGCTCATGAATTTCTCAAGAAATGTATACAATGCCAAAAGCAAGGTGGGATGTCTAGAAGGCATGAGTATCCTTTTAAGCCTATTCTTGAAGTTGAGTTATTCGATGTCTGGGGAATAGGTTTCATGGGGCCATTTGTGAGTTCGTTTGGTAAGTATATCTTGCTGGCATTGGATTATGTTTCTGAATGGGTGGAGGTTGTGGAACTACCCAATAATGAAGGGAAGAGTGTTGTTCAATTCTTAAAATGCTACATTGTTGCAAGATTTGGCACCCCTTAGGTTATTATCAGTGATGGAGGTTGGCATTTTTGCAACTAGTTGTTTGCTTTTGCAATGATTAAATACAGAGTGAATCATAGTGTGGTAATTCCATATCATCCTTAAACGACTGTCTAAGTGGTGGTTTCAAATCGGGAGATTAAGAGTATCTTAGCTAAAACCGTGAATGCAAGTAGGACTGATTGGCCTCGAAAGCTAGATGATGCTCTTTGGGCATATCGCACGGCTTACAAGACACTAATTGACATGTCCCCATATAAGCTGTTTTTTAGGAAATCTTGTCACATATCGATTGAACTGGAACACAAAGCACTATGGGCATTAAAGGAATTATATCTGGATTGGGTATATGTTTTGAAAGGGAGAGTAGATCAATTGAACGAAATTGACAATTTCAGGTTTAGGTCAAATGAAAGTTTAGCTCTTTAAAAGGAGAAAATGAAGAAATGGCACGTCTCTAAAATCCTTAGAATAGAATTTCGAGTTGGAGACTTTGTGTTATTCTACAATTCTCGATCTAGACTCTTCTTGGGAAAGCTCGAGTCAAATTGGTCTGATCCATTTAAAGTAATGCGAGACGAATGGGGCCATTAAAGCTGAAGGTAAGGAAGGGCCTGCCTTCAAAGTGAATGGGGAACGCTTAAAGTTATATTTTTGAGAATGCCATGAGATTTCTGTGATTGAAGCGGTGTACTTGGAAGATGCTTGAAATCATTTCCACGTCATGCCATGACGTTAAATAAGGTGCTTTCTGGAAGGCAACACAAGTGTTAGTTGTTTTGACTAATGTGTGTTCTGCGACGCCAGGACCCTTTCACGAACCACTGAATAGATTTGGCTATCACAACTTTGCCCACTTTTTTGGAACCAAAAGTGAGGTCAGACACTCAAATATTTGGCGATGTATCTAGATAACTCATTGATGCACCAAGAAGATTAGGTGAGCCCGACTTCCTCCGTCCTTTTACACAAGCCGACAGGGTTAGAGTCCTATAAATTTTGGTGATGTTCTAAGCACACTTGGCGATGCGGCAATGTTGCTCAATGCACTCGACCTTGATCGCCCTTCTTTCTTAATTGGAGTGGATGCAGTCTGGTTATTTCATCGAGTTGCAGGCAAATTGGTGGTTCGCCAATTGGTTAGGCAGCCTCTCAAACCCTTCGCCAAATGGCCACCTGGTGAAGATTCCTTGTCACGCTACTCTATTTATTTAGTGCTAGTTCCTCTCCTTTTTATTTTTATTTTAATTGTATTTTGTTTGTTTTGTGTTTTTTTTGTTCTTTGATAACATTGAGGACAATGTTGGTTTCTTTTAATGGGGTGGTAGCTTTTTGTTCTCCTACATTTTCGAGTGTCGGTTATGGTCTATACCAATTACCTGAATAGTGCTCTTGATTGAACGAGATGAATGTATGGCTATGATAAGGTAAATGAAGTTACATAGGCAATATGTGAACTTTGAGCATCTTGTTACGGCTAGCCGATTGTCAATGAAATCTCTTGTGATGAACATTGCAAGCTAGGAAGTAAGTGTGGAGTCTTATCTGATGATTGTATCAATGCCTTTTGTGGTGAGATCATCATGAACGTGGTATTTGTTGACACCTAGAATTTGCCCCGTTGGTCTGATTGATTGAAGTGAAGCAAGCAATTGGAATGATCTTAGGCGAGAATTTTGGAAAGTGAACCAATTTAACAATATACCTCTTTTGTGGCCACCCTTATGAGATGTGTGAACCTTTCTTGGCACCTTTTGAGCCTATCCTTTTCTTGGAAAAAACTTGAACAACTTTGACCCTTTTATCCAATCACCCATAACCTTCATAAAGTATTGGTCTGTCTGAATAGCCAACATAGGCTCAGCCTAAATTGGGGGTGTGGTGAAAAAGGCAGGAAAGTCAACAAATGTGAAAAATTCCCCATTTGATCAATTTTTTTGAAAAAGATGGGACCCCTCTATGTAAAAAAAATAAAAAGAGAAAAAGGTAATGAAAGAAAAGAAAAGAAAATGATTGAAAAAGAGAAAAAGTTGTGAAATAAAATAGTAAAAATTGCAAAAGAAATGGGGCATCCAGTGGTCATATGAAGTTGAATAATGGGGTGGATTATGAGCATGTTTGAAATGTTAAAGAAAAGGAGCAAATTGATGTTTATACCATACTTCATGAAAGTATAAGCCACTAATCATAAATGGCCATACTTTTGCACTCAGCTCCGTTAGAACTTACAAGCCTTGAAAAAACCTTTGTGATCTTGAGTGACCTAAAACAAATGTTGATTGATAAATAAGCGCAAACCTATGGGTGAAGTCACGCATGTGTTCATCTTTGTGGTGTGAGAGTTGTATGTGATTCCGGTACTCTAAATTTTTGAGAAATTTTGTGTGAATAATGGAATCATCTCTGTGGTGAGGGCATTTGAAAACTTTTTTTGAGCTTGAACTTTCATTCGAAGTAAGCATGGTGAGCTTGAGCATACTTGATGAAGGTGAGCCACAATTTGAAACATTAAGTGCATGATTGATCATTGTATGAGTAGTTTGAACCTTGTTGTGTGCATTTATTTTGAGTCTTATGCAACATTATTTGTAGTCATCCTTGTTGAACTGTTGGTCTTAAGTTTTACTTAAGAATAAGCAAAAGTTTAAGTTAGGGGTGTTGATAAGTCCAATATTTTGACTCATTTGGGGATTTGTATTGATAGTATAAGTGCCCTCAAATGCCTAATTCATACTCTAAACTGATGTTATAGTGTTGATTTGTAGCATTACAGACTAAGGAGCAAGGCAAGGACAATACCGGACAAAAAGGAACTAACAAGCTGAAGAAGGGGAGAAAAGTGATCCTGGTGATCGCCAAGACCACTCGGTGGTCCACCAAGTGACTCATATCCTGCCCAATTTTACATAACTCTACCTTTGAGGTGAGAGAAATTTGGGCGAAGGGTGTTCCCTATTGGAGACACTTTGAATAGATCGGTGAAGAGGGATTGTGTCTGCCAAAGTATACAATACTATCAACGAAGCTTCAAGCATAGTGGCGATAAAAATGAACAAAGGGCACATTGCTGAACCACTTGGCTAACCCCGACATTGACTGTCGAAGATGCAATACGAAATGGATGAAAACCTGAGCTAAGAAGGCAATGGACAAGAGTGATTGGTGATTCGCCAACTGGTCGGCGAAACCCGACTTTCCTTGCCGATTGGCCCCAAAAAGGCCAAATTTTGGATTAGTATATAATGATATTTTTGAAGAGAGACAAGGCATTCAACATTGTGGAAAGAGAGATTGAGAACAAAAACACTATTCTTGTTGGTTTGAAGCATTTTTCCTTAGATTTCAAGTTGGATGTTGTAATTGAAGCAAGATTTATTCATTTTAAGATTTTGGAAATCAATATCCGGCTATGGAGCATGTCATATGTATAGAATTTTCTCCTTTTATGATGAATAGCAAAAACCCCATTCTTGCGGGTCTGACCATGTAAATAATTGCTTAATTTAGCTGAGTTGGTGTTAGAAATTATTGATTCTAGTGCTAATTCTAAATGGGTCTAATTTATTGTTGTGCTTATTTTGCTTTGTTGAATGTTTATTTCAATGTGATTTAGTGTTTTAGGCTTGCTTGAGAGAGCTTTAAAACCAAGGTGATAAATTAGCATTTGTAGTGATTGGGTTATTGTGGGATCAGCTCAAGAGAGTGAATCCTAGGTCTTTTTCTACCTATCTAGTTCGAAAGAGTAGCTACAGTGAGGTTATGGGTTGGTTTTTATATTTAGCCTCTTCAGGTTCGAAAGAACTCAATTGAAAGAAGATAGTGGTTTGATAGAAAATTATCTCATCTAAGGTCCATCCTAGCCATGAAGATTTAGTAACTTTTAGTAATCACCTAGCATCCATTTAGCGAGAATTGGCAATTAGTCAGTCATTCCTCCAAGTACCTCTTACTCATTTGATTACTCTTATTGATTGTTGCAATTGTGATTACTATCTGATATACGAATCCCCCACATGATATTAATGTCAACCTTTTGATTTAATTAAAAGTTCCCGATAATTTCTATTCCTACAACCATTTAAATCGCATTTATAACTTTATAATTGAATTTGCAATTGTACCATTCCCTGTGGGATCGACCCCATCTAACTTGTTGGGTTTATACTCGATTACGATCGTCTACACCTAATATTAAATGAGGTGTAGTTGTGCATGAGATTGTGAATGTCCTTGTACAAATTTGAGTGTCGGTTATGGTCAATACCTATGACCTAAATAGTGCTCTTAATTGACAAGATGAATGTGCAGCTATGATGAGCCAAACAAAGTTACATAGGCAATATGTGAACTTTGAGCATCTTGTTGTGACTAGCCTATTGTCAATGAAGTCTCTTGTGATGAACATTGTACGCTAGTTAGAAAGTGTGGAGTCTTTTCTGATGATTGTATCAATGCCTTATGTGGTGAGGTCGTCTTAAACATTGTATTTGATGACACCTAGATTTACCGCGTTGGTCAGATTGATTTAAGTGAAGCAAACAATTGAAATGATCTTAGACAAGAATTTTGAAGAGTGAACCAATTTGACAATATACCTCTTTTGTGGCCACTCCTATGAGATGTGTGAACCTTGCTTGGCACCTTTTGAGTCTATCCTTTTCTAGGAAGAAACTTTAACAACTTTGACCCTTTTATCCCATCACCCATAACCTTCATAAAGTATTGCTATGTTTGAATAGCCAACTTTGTCCAAAAGCCTAAGTTAGGGGTGTGGTGAAAAAGAAGGAAAGTCAAGAAGTGTGAATAATTCCTCTTTGATAAGTTGTTTTGATTAAGATGGAACCCCTCCATTTAAAAAAAAAAAAAAAAGAGAGAGAGAGAAAAAGGAAATGAAAGAAAATGATTGAGAAAGAGAAAAAGTTGTGAAATAAAGTAGTGAAAATTGCAAAAGAAATGGTGTTTTCGGTGGTTCATATGAAGTTGAATAATGGGGTGGATTATGAGCATGTTTGAAATGTTAAAAAAAAAGAAAAAGAGGAAAGTGATGTTCAGGCCATACTTTATGAAGGTAGAAGCCACTAATACTAAATGACCATACCTTTACACTCAACCCCGTTCCAAGCCTCGAAAAGACCTTTGTGATCTTTAGTGAGATGAAACGAATGTTGATTTGAAAATAAGGGCAAAACCTATGGGTGAATTCATGCATGTGTTCATCTTTGTGAGTGTGAGAGTTGTTTGTGATTTCGATACTTTAAATTGATGAGAAATTTTGTGTGAATATAGAATCATCTTTGTTGTGAGGGCATTTGAACAATTTTATTGAGCTTGAACTTGCATTTGAAGCAAGCATTGTGAGCTTGAGCATTCTTGATGATGGTGAGTCACAATTTAAAACGTTGATTGCATAATTGATCATGTTATGAGTAATTTGAACCTTGTCATGTACATTTATGTTGAGTCTTATGCAGCACTGTTTGTAGACATCCTTATTGAACTGTTGATCTGGAGTTTTACTTGAGGACAAGCAAAAGTTTAAGTTGGAAGTGTTTATGAGTCCGAGATTTTGACTCGTTTAGGTCTTAGTTTTGATAATATAAATGCCCTCAAAGCAAGGACATGATCGGACAAAAAGGAACTAAAGAGCTGAAGAAATGAAGAAGAGCGATCCTGGTGATCGCCAAGACAACTCAGCGCACTGCCTAGTGGAACTTTAGCTCACCCAAAGTTCCAGTGTGCCAGCCTATGGAAAAACCAACTCCACGGCATAAATGGGCAGTCGGTGAATCATCGATCGATTCTGCAACAACAAACTGGACTGCCCAAAGTTACAAGACTTGGAATGCTGAGGACTAATGCAAAATAGTGATGGAAGAGAACAAATGGCAGATCATCAAACCACTCGTCGAGGCGCGACCTATCCCACCGAGTGAACTTTTTAGCCAAAATGTGGGAAACAATAAATTGATTTTTAAAAGTAATTTTGAGGAGTTCTAACACCCAGAATTTGGAATTCTCTCCCAGATATTGCAGTTCCCAATTTAGGAGTTAGTTTCTAGTTCTTTTTGGAGACTTTTGAAAATTTCTAAGCTAAATTTTGAGGATTTTGATTTCGATTATTGAACATAACCATTTTGGACCATACTAAAGACTCAGGAACCTTTACCGAGATCATGACGAATGTATTTGGTAATCGTTTCTCTATTTTTATGATGTGTGGCTTAAACCTCAATTCTTGGGGTGTGATCATGTGGTTATGGGTTGAATTACCTTATTGGTATTGTTAATTACTGATTTAAATTCTTAATTGAAGTGGGTTTTAATTGATAGTTTGTTTTAAACTAAGAATTGTAGTAGCAAAGGCAATTCGAACATAGAATTCTGGGCTTGCTTGAAAAAGAGGTTTTTGAATCAAAGCTTTCAATTGATGATTGTAGTTATTAAGGTGATATGGGTTTAGCTCGAAAGAGTAAATCCTAACCTCGATTCAACCTATCTAACTCGAAAGAGTAGATGAATTAAGTTGTTGGCAGTTCTTATTTGCTAAGCTTGTTGATGTTCGAAAGAAATCACTTGATTCGAGATAGTTGTTCGAGAGAAAGCTGTTTCACTTATGGCCTAGCCTACCCACTAATATTTAGCTATTTATAAGTAGTTTCAATTACCCATATAGTGAAATTTTCCTATAATCGATCATATCCCGAGAATTCCTCTCTATATTGTTATTTACTCCATGTTTGATTGTGTTGTAGTTGATAATAAAAAATCCAAACCCCCCATATGACCTTTTTGTCACCCCCTTAGACTTTTTTACATGTATTTTTTTGATAATTTCTATTCCTATAACTAATTAGACCACATTTTGTACTTCATAATTGAATTTGAATATGTACCTCTCCCTATGGGTTTGACCCCAACCTTTTGTTAGGTTTTATACTAGTTAATGATCGTTTGCAAATAGAATTGGATGAGGTGTGCTTAAGACGTTAATCAAAATGGTGTTGGTGCCACGAATCAATATTAGTGATCACACCACATTCATGTCTCTATACCACTATCAAGATATATTGGGCCATCAGACTCCACGTTTAGCTCACGTGATTTATGTCGATTAATAATAGCTCCCACAGTCAGAATCTTAGTACATTGACCAGGTTTTCAGTAGTTGATTTAGTATATAGTTTAGCATGTTATAGTTATGATTAGTACTTGGTCAATGCATTCAGTTTATCTTTCAGTTATACTTCAGTACATATCTATATCCTTGTTTTGATTATATCACTGCTCAGTTATGTATTGTTCAGCCTATATACTTTATTCAACTTAGTATCTATATCCTTCATGCTTAGTACATTCCATGTATTGATGCATACTTTGCGCTACATTATTTTATGATCTAGGTTCAGTACTCAGCATCTATATCACTCATAGATCGATTCTTGATCCGCTGCTGTAGCTTTAGTGGCGATTCCTCATATTCCGAGGACAATAGACACGCTTTCATTTTAGTTATTTTTTTTAATTTTAGTATTGCTAGAGTTAGCTGGGGGCATGTCCCGGCAACTCAATTCATTTAGAGGCTTTTCAGACAAGTAGTAGATTTAGCTTGAGTTGTTTAGTGGTTGTTTCAGGTATCACTAAACTCTTATGGTTTCATATTTACATTCAGACTATTTGGGTTTTGTACCCACACCACAAACTTATTGATTTAGCTTCCACATAGTTCATTCTTTACTTAGTTATTCTCAGTATACTTATGATATGTCCAACTCAGGATTAGCTTGGGGTACTTGTGATCCTAGGTCCTATGTTACGTTAAGGGGGTGGCCTCAGGGTGTGAAAGTTGTGACTTTTATGAAATATTGTGACCTTTCTGAAGGGTTGTGTCTTTTCCAAAAGGTTGTGACTTTTTTTTGGTAAGGCGCAATAAGCACCTTTTCACACTACTATTTGTTGTTTATAAATAGAGGGATTTCATCTCATTTTAAGAGAACCAATTTTTTGGACTTTTTCTACTACAAAATCTAATATTTTAAGTGTATTTTGTTTCCGTTGAGTATTTCACTAACATCGTGGGTATAGGGGTCGATACAACGGTGAGTAAGATCATTCTATCCTGGGAGGATATATTCCATAAACTTCAGGTACTTAAGGGAAATAATTTTTCCAATACACTCGCTAGTAACTAGAATTACATTCATGAATGTGAAAATTCACTAAACAAATATGAAAACCACTTTCTTAAATGGATAATTGGAGGAAGAAATTTACATGGCACGACCCAAGGATTTTACGGTTCCTGGAAAAGAAAATAAAGTGTGCTAACTTCTTAAGTCACTTTATGGACTAAAAAAAACACCAAAACAATGACATGAGAAATTTGACGGAAGCATGTTGGCAAATGGATTCACAACAACAAAAACACCTTTTAGCGGCAATAAATATATATATTAACAATGTTAAAGACTTTACATGTATTAGTTAATTGTCATTGGATCCAAAGTTGCTAAAGGCTATAGGGACATATATAAAGAGTGCAAATTGCCGCTAAAATATATATAATTAGTGGCAAGTAAGCTATTACCATTAATTAATTGCCGCTAAAGATAATTTTTTATGTAGTGATTCAAGAATGATAGAAGTGATAAATTTGATTACATTAAAGACACTCTAAATCTCAAGGTCATTATTTGTTTCTATATTGATGACATGTTAATCACCAGTAGACACACTAATGACCTAAATGCTACTAAACACATGCTAGAAAGCAACTTCGATATGAAAGATCTTGGATTTGCTGATGCGATCTTAGGTATAAGAATCCTTAGAGCTCCATAATGTTTAGCATTTCCACGGTCTCATTACATTGCAAAGGTACTTGACTAGTTGAAATATTTGGATTTTAATACTGTCAAAACTCTAATAAATGTGAGCTTTTTAATTCAAAGTGAAGGCGAAAGTGACTCATAATTGGATTATTATAGAGGACTACAAAGTATGATGTATATCAGGAATTGTACATGATCAGATATAGCATGTGCTATTGGTAAACTGAATCTGTTCACAAGTAATCCCAATCAAACTCATTGGATGACAATATAAAGAGTTTTAGGGTATCTAAAACATACTCTAAAATATGTCTTGTAATATAACAAATATCCAACACTATTGAAAGGATATATTGTTGCAAATTCGATCACCAGATCAATTGAAGGAAAATCCACAAATGGACATGTATTTACTTTTTGTGGAGGAGTAATCACTGGGAAATATTCCAAAGAGACATGTATCACTATATCTACAATGATGTGTGAGCTTCTCGCTCTAGATAAGGCCGGTGAATAAGTTGAAAGACTTTGGAATTTCTTGAAAAATATGTTTTTTTGGGCAAAACCTTTGACATTAGTATGCTTTACTTTGATTGTTAAGATGCAGTAGGTAGGGCATTGAGCATGATGTATAACGAAAAGTTTTGCCATATAAGACATAGATTTAATAACGTTAGGAAACTACTCTCTAGTGGAATTATCACATTTTACTATATAAAGTCAAAGGATAATGTGTCAAATCCACTTACAAAAAGGCCTAACTAGAGAAAGAGTTGAAAGATCATCTAAGTGAATGAGTTTACGGCTTAGTACAAGTCATCATGGCGGTAACTCTACCTAGCAAAATGGAGATCCCAAGAGCTAGGTTCAAGGAGAAAACAAAGTTGTGACTGAAGGTTGAACATTGTCAACCAATTCAATTTAATCTTATGATGAAGTCAATGCTCAGGAATAAGGATAAAACATTATTGGTTGTTAACAAGATTATAAAGCCTTAAGTTTTTAATCAATTCCTAAGTTTCACATATTTTAGCAAATAGTGTATCTACGCAATAACACATGTTAGATATCACATATATGAGTGTGAAGTTGAAGTCTCTTCAAAGAGGCATTATAAAAGGCCTATTCTTTATACACCCATGAAACCAAGAAGTGTTCATGGTTGAAACGAGCACAACCATAAGAATCATATATGGTAAAGGGTTGATTGTATGACCTATGGTTGTCTAGTTATATACCAAATCTTAATGGTATCAATATATCACATCTATCGATTGATCGAGTATATACAACATGTGTTCACATAGAAAGTTCAAAGGGAAACCCAGTTATCCAGATGGTATTAACTCTTTCTTGTAAAGTATACACACTTGTCCATGTCATTGTCTTGGAGTGATTCCCCATTCATGTTGGGGATTATTCGGTTCTAAAATGTGTGAATGAAAAATAAAGAGTTCTGACTTTTATGAAGAGATGTGACTTTATTGAAAAGTTGTGACTTTTATGAGGAGTTGTGAATTCTATGTAAAGTTATGAAAGATTGTGACCTTTCCGAAAGATTGTGACCTTTCGCAAAGATTGTGACTTTTCCCGAAGGTTGTGACATTTCCGGTAAGGCACAATAAGAACGTTTTCTCACTACACTTTGTTGTCTATAAATAGAGTGATTTCCTTTTATTTTAAGAGAACCAATTTTTTTATCTTCCTCTTCTTTTAAATGTAGTATTTGAAGTGTACTTTACTGTTGTTAAGTTTTTCAATAAGACTATAGGTATAGATATCGATATACCGGTGAGTAAGATCGTTCTATCCTAGGAGGATATATTCCATTAACCTCGGGTACATTGAGGGGAATAATTTCCTTAAGTATCTTAGGAATACATGAAGAGCTATAATCTTAAGGAAATTACTTTACTGTTGATATTTCTTGTATAATACTAATTGAGAGAAATAGATCATGGTAGTAGAAGATTAATGCACTAATTCTCCGGAATTCGAATCCATGTTTGGCAATGTCGAACTGGTAATGTACTAGAAGAATTTACAGTATTCTAGTTAAAGATTACACCAGGCAATCTTCTTATTATTTTTCTAAGGAGGAAGATTGTTTCTAAAATTTAAATCTTCTTATATTTATCATGTGTGTCTTTGAAAAAAGATCTGAAAATCATATGTTTTTAGAATGAATTTTCCTTGGCAAATAGTGCTTTCTTTAAAATTCTTTAGTTTGCAAAATGGTAAACATATTTTTGTTTGATAAGATATTATGTTAAAATATTTTAGCTAGAAGACTATCTGCAAAGAAAAGCATATCTATGTGATAATCTAAGACTATGTTTTATTCTTTTTGGAGACTAAAAAACTTTTGTAGTTTTGTACTAATGTGAACTTTGATTGTGTCTTATTTTTGTAGAGAAAAAACTTTTGTATTTTTCTACTCTGGATACATTAGACTGTTTGATTAGTTTGAAGAATATGAAAACTTCACTTATTAAGTCAGTGATGTACTTTTAATTTTCTACTCTGTTTCAATTTGAAACTGATTTGAAGTCATAAAAACTTCATCCACATGAAAAAAGATTTAGTTGAAGATTTGAGGAATTTAAAACTTTATTGTTCAAAAAAATTGTCTTTATTGTTAGTATTCTAAATACTAAGTGGTATGTCTAATTGTGAAAGCAAAAACAAAAAAGCCAGCGACTTAATGCATGTGATTTTGTGCCTGCAATAGGTACCTCTATGAAAGGAACTTTGTCATTGTGTAAAGATTGTCAAAGGGAATTGAAGCACTATAATTCTTTTGTAGAATACTATTTCCGAAAGAGATTTCATGTTGCCAATGACATATTAAATATGTGAAAAGAATATATCCAAAGAGTTGAAAAATGTTTTTGAGATAATATATAAAATGTGAGGGTTATGAAATAATTGAATGATACTTTTGTAATATATTAGACCCACAATTTTTGGAGTATATTTTATATTGCGGTCGTTGAGTTTCTATTTTACTAGTATATGCTATGACTATTATGAAACTCAAATTATAAATATACTTGTTCAAAATAAGTGTGTTATTTTACGAAAGAGTGTCACTTAAAATATTCTAATTTTTCGTGAAAAGATATGTCTATTAAAATATAACTATTTATATAGACAGGAATGTTGGTGAATAGTCATTTGTCATCTTTTGTAAAAGAAGAATTTGGATTATATTGCCTTTATTGGACCCGATGTTACTATGTTCATGGGTAGTTCTATAACAATCAAATTGAAAGTTAATGAAAGGTCCTTCCTAAAAGAACATTTGACAAGGTGTTGACTCTAAACAATGTTTGTAGCAAACAAAATTGTAATAAGTAGAAACAAAATATTTGTGAGAAAAAGCTTCCTCGCGGAGAGTTTTCAAACTCAATATTTGTGTTTGTTCTTACGTGCTTGAGTCAAACTATTTTTGACATGAACACTGGGGATATGTCAATTCCAAAACCTTTCTAGAAAAAACTCATCAACTTAAAAGTTTTGTCTAACTTTGAGTGTAATAAATAAAATTTCATGTTTGTGTTGAATCGAAGTATGGTAAGAATTCTTACAAATTTTTCCAAAGAAATTATAATCCCTTGAGTTGATTTATTCTGACATTTGTGATATGAAGTCAACACCATCTGGTGATGGAAAAAAGTATCTCATAACTTTTATTGACATTTGCATTAGATATGGTTCTGTTTATTTGCTGAATGGTAAGGATGAAGCAATAGAAACCTCTAGGCAATATAATATTGAAGTGGAAAATAAGTTGGGAAAAAATAAGCAGTGATAGGAATAGAGAGTATAAATCTCTTTTTACAGAAATATGTTTGGAAAGTGGAATTATCCATCAAACTACTGCCCTATTCACCTCAATCTAATGTTATTGATTAATGAAAAAAATTGAGCTTTGAAGGAAATGATGAATGTATTACTCATAAGTTAAAGTTTACTTCTAAACTTGTATGGAGAAGCTATCCTTACAGCAAAAGGAAACAACAAAGAATTTTGTCTTTTTAGAAGAAAAACAATAAAAAAATTTTGTTTGTTTAGAACACAATCTCTTCAATATGAGAAATGGAAAGGAAGGAAATCCAACTTGAAATATGTTTAAGTGTGGGGGTTTCTAGGCAAAGTCCAAGTTCCTATTCTTAAAATAAAAAATAAAAACAGGACCTTAGAATGTGAACTATAAAACTAGAGTTTAGTAATCTAATGAAGGTTGTAAAAGGCCTTGGAAAGAACAAAAGGAGAATGCATTTAATAAAGAGATTTAGATGTGTTGTAAATGTCAATGGACATCTACTTCATTCGAATATTATTTTGTAACATTTCCTATGTCTTCTATGGACTTGTCATTTTGGAAATATGGTGTCAACAGTGAGATTTATTAAATCTTGAGCAACCATATTGTAAGTTAATTGATCTTCCTCCAGAAAATAAATATTTGGGTTCAAAGTGAATCTTCATAGGGAAAATGAAATTCGATCTAACTATTGAAAAATAGAAAGCAATACTTTTTGTTAAAGGCTTTAGATAAAAAGGTATTGATTTTTCCAACACATACTCACTGGTAACTAGAATTACATTCATTCAGACGTTAATTGCATTAGCTATGGCATATGACCTTTAAATTCATCAAATGGATGTAAAAACAACTTTCTTAAATGAATACTTGGAGGAAGAAATTTACATAGAAAAACCCATGGGTTTTGTGGTTCCTAGTAAAGAAAAGAAAATGTTCTAACTTATTAACTCACTTTATTGACTAAAACAAGCACCCAAACAATGACATGAGGAATTTGACCAAACCATGTTGGTAAATGGATTTAAGAATGATAGAAGTGATTAATGTATTTACATTAAAGACACTCCAAATCACAAATTCATTGTTTGTTTGTATGTTGATGACATGTTGATAATCAGTAGAGACACTAATGACATAAATCTACCAAGCATATGCTAGAGAGCAACTTTGATATGAAAGATCTTGGAGTTGCTGATGCGATCTTAGGTATAAGAATCCTTAGAACTCCATAATGTTTAGCATTCTCACAGTCTCATTACATTGAAAATGTACTTGACTAATTCAAATATTTCGATTTTAATATTGTCAATACTCCAATAAATGTGAGTTTTGTGCCTCAATAGAGTGAAGACGAAAGATACTCACATTGTTTTAGAGTATTGGGAAGTATGATGTTTATCAGGAAGTGTACATGATTAGATATAGCATATGCTATTAGTAAGCTGAGTTGGTTCATGAGAAATTATAATCAAACTATTGGATGACAATGAAAAGAGTTTGGGGGTATCTAAAACATACTCAAAAATATGTTTTACATTATAACAAAGATCAAGCACTATTGAAAGGATATAATGATGCAAATTAGATCACAAGATCAACTAAAGTAAAATCCACGAGTGGATATGTATTTACTTTTGGTGGAGGAGTAGTCTCTTGGAAATATTCCAAAGAGACATGTATCGCTAGCTTTAAAATTATCTATGAGCTTGTCTCTCTAGATAAGTCCAGTGAATAAGTTGAAAGAATGAAATTTCTTGAAATATATTCTTTTTGGGCCAAACCTTTGGCATCAGTATGTGTACACTTTGATAGTCAAGATGCAATAGGTAGGGCATGGAGCATGATGTATAAAGGAAAAGTCTCACCATATAAGACATAGATATAATATCGTTAGAAAACTACTCTCTTGTTGAATTATCACATTTGACTATATAAAGTCAAAGGATAATGTTTCGGATCCACTTACGAAAAGTCCTACAAGAGAGAAAGTTGAAAGATCATATAAGGGAATGAGTTTACGGCTTAGTACAATTCATCATAGCGGTAATTCTACTGAGAAAAATGGATATCCCAAGAGTTAGGTTCAAGAAGAAAACAAAGTTGTGACTGATGGTTCGACTTTGTCAACCAACTCAATCCATTCTCGTGATGAAGACAATGCTCAAGAATAAGTATAATACATTAAGTCTTGTTAACAAGTTAATAAAGGCTAAAGTTTTTAATAATTTTCTAAGTTTGACAGATTTGACCAAATAGTCTATCTACGTGATAACACTTTGTTAGAAATTACCTTTATGAGTGTGAAGTGGAAGCTGCTTCAAAGAGAATAATTGTAAAAAGTCTATTCTGTACACACTTATGAAACTAGGAGGTGTTCATCGTTGAAAAGAACACTACCATAAGAACTATTAACGTTAAAGGGATGATTGTGTGACATATGATTGTCTATGTATACAACAAAGCTCAACATTTTTGAGGATATTACATCTACCGATTGACCGAGTATATCTGACAAATCTTCACTACGAAAAGTTCAAAAGAAAACCTAATTCTGCAGATGCAATTAATTCTTGCTTGTAAAGTATACACATTTTTCTGATTCTTTGTCTTAGATTCATTCCCCCTTCATGCGGGGGATTGTTGGATTTTAAAAGAAGTGAGTGGAAAAAGAAGAGTTGTGACTTTTAAGAAGAGTTGTGACATTGATGAAAATTTATGACATTTGTAAGGAGTTTTGGTTTTTATGAAAAGTTGTGACTTTTATGAAAGGTTGTGACCTTTCTGAAGGATTGTGACTTTTCTAAAAGGTTGTGACCTTTGCGGTAAGGATCAAGAATCACTAGTTCTCACTAACCTTTATTGTCTATAAATTGAGGGATTTCCTCTTGTGTTAAGAAAACCAATTTTTTAAACTTCTTCTACTACTACATCTAGTATTTGAAGTGTACTTTTTTACTGCCATTGTGTGGTTCCCTTACACCATGGGTATAGGTATCGATACATCAGTGAGTAAGATTGTTTTATTTTGGGAGGATATATTTCATTAACCTTGGGTACTTGAGGTGAATAATTTACTTAAGGGGACACTCTGCATTTAGTAGGCTCGATTTTCTTCTTTGAATAAAATATTTTGTATATGTTTAATCTGATTATATTTTCTCTACTGGTTTTAATTTTCTTGTTTTGCAAATACTCTTTAAACTTGGTTTATTCTTTCCAAGTTCTCCAAAGTTTTGTTCTATGTATCTTAGGAATACATGATGAACAACACAATAT
The DNA here is from genome assembly GCA_037074985.1 of Solanum bulbocastanum. Taxonomy (NCBI): domain Eukaryota; kingdom Viridiplantae; phylum Streptophyta; class Magnoliopsida; order Solanales; family Solanaceae; genus Solanum; species Solanum bulbocastanum. The sequence continues at coordinate 18,188,849 of CM073605.1, read as the reverse complement.
TACAGAGATCTCGTAGTGACTTATATGCTCACCCTACATGAAAAATCCTGCATGACATAACATTTTTTTCATTTATTCAATCCACACACACTACATCAAAAAGTAAAAGAGTTTTGATTCCTTATATGCAAACAAATGATTCAAGGCTTAGTAACACAAGTCCAAGAAGTAGGAAGAGACATGTTTTTTCCTATATTAATGGACAAGATAATATGTTTCTTAGATTGTGGGATTAACATATATTCTTGAAATCAAATATATAATGCATTTATTACAATAAATCATGGTTAGAAAGTTATTACAGTCAGTAAAATCTTAGTTGCAACTCTTAGTGAAAGGCTCGATCTTTTCACAATAAAAAATTGATTAAAATAAATATTGGAAGTTTAAATCTTACCAAAAAGGAAAGAAGCCACCAAATAAAATTACTTCAACATGATGGAAAATACCGAAGAATAAAGTGGAGAGAGAAGAGAGAACTCATTTTATTTCCGTTGAAAAATTATTTACAATATAGAGAACCTCTTTATTTATAGTGAAAAACAAATTCAGTCCCTAGTTAGGATTTCTAACTTTTCTCACAGAACCAAAATAGATGAATTTGAAATGTCATTCAGTTCTATAAATAACTACTAAAGTTTATATCTGAACTCGAACTTAGCTTTAATGTGATTGATTACTAATGAACTCAGACTTAGCTTATTTGTCGCTAAGATTTTTCAATGGAATCCAAATGTTGACACAACATTCAAGACTCAAACATAGACAAAAGCATATCAATTTGTTGATAGTATCAATGTAGTTAAAGAAGGAAAATGAGAACTCTTAACTTTTTTGAACTCATATAAATACTCAATAAAGGATGACTATCTTCCCCACTGAGTTCATTAAAACTATTGAATATTGGGGAAAAAATTCTCTTTTGTAAGATATATAGTTTATAAGGAAAGTAGTATTAGAATGACTTGGAACGTGCACGATTTTATCTTTGTCGTAAGGGTCTTGCAACCATTTTCCCCTTCTCTTCATATTTTTAGCACCTAAATTTCTTGCGAATTAGAAAAAATAAATGAAATTTTAGAAGTACGTCATGACTAATAGCTCTAATGAATTGGATAATGACACTGTTTGTAAAGATACCATTTTGGTTACGAATGAAAATATGCAGGTTACCAAAAAAAAAAAAAAAGATAGTGGAATTACAAGTTTTCGGAGGACAACTTTAAGATTGTTGCTTATCAATAGAAATGGGATGAAGAATCTAAATCACCTGCATACTACATTAAAAGAACGAACATGAAATTAAAGATGTGTCAACAAATATGTAGTGTCTTTCCTTCCGCTAAATCATTAATGATATTTTAGGAAATGTCCAAAGAAGAGAATCATTAGATAGTTAGTCCATTGTTATCATACTAGCAAAGAACTACATATAATAAATTTTCACTCTACTTTTAACAAATATCAAATAAGGAATTTCAATCTAATCCTATTTTCTTTTATCACTTGACTATTCTGCGAATAGAGTCTCATGTCATTTCCTTTATATATTTCTTTAAAGTTCCAATGTTTTAAGTTCTACCGAGGGGTTATTTCTTTGTCAAGGATGTGAGAATTATTATGATTGAAATCATGTAATCGAAGATTGGAAACTTATTCTTCCTCATCAATATTATCATGGATTTGTTCAAGTTATGGTATTGCATTTGATCCTCAGGATAATATTAAATCATATGATCATATTATCACTGCAGTACCTCCTCTTGATCAGCCAATTCACTTATTTTGAGATTTACTCATCTCAATCTAATTTTGGGAGGTGCTCTTCCTAAAATTGTCTTAGGTAGAATATAGAATTTTTATTGGTGGGAGATATTATATGATGGTGGTGACTTACTGAAATAAAACATCAAATAATGTACCCACATCTAATGTGAAAAATGAGATCACAATAGAGTATGAGTTATGCTATGTAACTATATATAATGAATATGGGGATATTTATATGATTATTAGATATATATATATATATATATATATAAAGGAATGGGAATGTGTAAGTGCAGTGCGTACGTAAATCTTGGACACAAAAAATCTTGAGAAAAGATTCTTCATTAACAGTTGTATTGTGTCGTGTAGCATACAACCTTGTATTTAGTTTTGAAAGACTTTATGGTTATATTTATTACTAAAGGATATATCCTTATCACTTCAGGGATCATAAGGTTGAGACTCTAATGAGTACATGACAATTAATTCCTCAAAAGATTCAAACCCTTCAAAAACAGTCTCGATATGTACATGATCTTAAGAATTAGTGACCTTGATGATATTTTCGATTTTGGTCAAGTAGAAAACCTTTTGCAGGTTCTTTGTTAAAGCATATGCTTTCTCCTTTTATTAGCACTCATAGTCAATGGTGAAGCAGAAATACAAGAAGTTCTAATAAAAGGATAGAATATATGCTTTAACATAAAATGAAAAGTTTTCTACTTGAAAACAATGGAAAATACCATCAAGGGAACAAATTCTTCACCTCATGTTACATAATAAGGTTTTTTATGTAGGGTAGAATTCTCTCTATGTATTTATGTGTCCTTGACTCATGAGAGTCTTTACCTTCTTCTCTCTCAAGAGATAAGAATATATCCTCTCATTCCTATAGATCACCACATTATTGAATGCACTATTTATACAAGGTGGTAAGCTACATGACACAACACAGTAGCTAATAAATTCAAATGCTATCTTGACAAGACTTCTTATGTGCAAGATTTGCATAAACGACACTTCACACATATGTACTTTCCTCCATAGATATTTAATATAATAAAACATCTCCAGAGTCATTATAAGTTGTATGAAAGCATAAATCATCTTCTATTTGAGCTAAGATACCATAAATCTGGGTTGAAAAGACATATGTAGAACTGTTGTGATCTCATTTTTCACATCAAATACAAGCACATAATTTGATGTTTTATTCTAGTAAGATATTACCTTCATATAACATTCTACCAATAACAAATTTATCTTTAACTCAAGATAGCGTAAAGAAGAGCACCTCTTAAGATTTTGATTGAGATGTGTAAATCTCAAATAAGATAGTTTACTAAAAAAAATTAGGTATTATAGAGACAATACTACCATTATGATCAAATTCAAGAGTAACAACTGGAAAAAATTCACGGTAATACTATTTAGGATGAGTAAGTTTCTGGTCTTCGATTATAGGATTATAAATACAATAATTCTCGTACCCTAACAAAGGAGTAACCTACAAGTAGAACTTAGAACTTTGATCCTTTAAGGAAAGAAACCAAGGCAAGGACAAGGAATTCCATTTGCGGAACAATTCAGAGCTTCAAAAAATAGAATTAGATTGAAATTCATTATCTATTGTTCGATAAAATTAGCCTAAAAGTGTCGGGGTTGAAGTACTTTGCTGGTACAACAAAAAGGGACAAAACTTCAATAATTATTTAGCATGGATGAAAGTAACTACTAATGTTTTTGCACAACTATGATATTCATGTCCTCCTTTCTAATGTAGTCTACATGTAGGTAATTTAGATTCATCATTCCATCTCATGTAATAAACACTAATCTTAGAGTCATCCTATGAAAACTTTTGAATCTGTATCCCCTTTTGTTCAATCATGTCATTATTGGATTCATCAAATGTATTAGTCACATCATCCATCCAAGATTTTATTTATTTTTTAATGCGTAGGTAATTGAGTTGTTGAAAAATCAATGGGAATTGGAAACAATTGTTGCAAAGCTATTGCAGTGATGAGAAAAATAATGCACGAACCAAATCATTTCAATACTATAAGTGATGAAATACCTCAGAACATAGGTTTATATAAGATAAGAGTATTTTTCCTTCCTACCTCTTTAATATCATTGATGCTCTTGATTTCATGTATCAGGATACTTCTTCCAATACTAAGTGCCAATGATCGTTAGTTAGAAATATAACCCAACTAAGTGAGTTGGGGTCAAATCCCACAGGGAGTGGTACATGCTTAAGATTCAAGAGCCAAGTATAAATATGTTCAAGTCAATCATAGGTAAAAACATTTACGAATAAAAACATGGTTTCAAAATTAGGGTGACACAAGTGTCAAATATGGGGGGTTTTGATTGTAAATTTGCAATTATCAACTACAACAGCAGCAATCAACACTAAGGAATAAGTAAAGAGATGGGTTATTGGGATGTGATTGGATTATAGGCTAAGGTAGGCAAATGGGTGCTTGCAATTGATAGTAAATAGGTGTAAATAAGTGAATAAGCTAGACTTTAGTAGGGATAAACTTTCTCTTGAGCAATTTACCCCAATCAAATTGGTTTCTCTTGAACACCAATTAGCAGCAATTAAGAACAACCAACACTTTAGTCCATTCACTCTCTCTAGCTGAATATATGGAAAAGGGTTTAGGATTCACTCTTTGGAGCTGAATCCATGACAACCCAATACCCACAAACCATCAAATCAGTAACCTTGGTTTAAAAACCTCTCTCTTAAGCAAGCCAAAAAAACGATGTTAGAATTGCATTTGCAATTATAAACCTTTAAATTAAACCACAATTACTGATTGAAATCACTTTTAAATAGGATTTAAACTATCAATTAACAATACCCAGCAGCTAAATCAACCCATAATCACATAATCACACCCCAAGAATTGGGGTTTTAGCTAGACATCATAAAAAGATAGAAATTGTTACCAAATTATGTTTCCATCAACTAGGTATGATTAATTTCGTCTTTACAAAGTTCAAGGTTGATGAATCTCAAAGACCTACTTCCAATTTCTCAAAATGGAAATCTTCAAATCTTCTTAGCTAAGGAAAATATTGTCTCAGTACTCTTAGTTCTAAAACTGAGTGATAAAATTAGATATTATGAAAACTGATCCTAAGCTAAGAATTTAAAAATGTATTTATAGTTGCAAAAAATATACTACGAAGGACCATTTGGCGCAATATATCGGGACCGCTGATCCACTCGGCGATCTGCACTTTGGTCAATTTCATCGCCTTTTGCTTTGGCCTTTAGCATCTTCAAGTTCTGTAACTTTGGCCTATCTAGCACTGCATCGCAAAATCGTTCAGCGACTCGCTGACTATTCCTTTCTATCGCCGACCTGATTTTCTCCTTTAGGGCTTGGAACATTGGAACTTTAGGCAAGATCATGGACATTCGGCGACACGCCCAATGGGTTAGGCGATCATCAGGCCCTCTTTTCTTCGTTCTTTCAACTGCCTTGTTCCTTTTTGCTCATTAGTGTCCATGCTTTGTTTCTCAATCCAAATACCTAAAATCAAGGATTTACATCATTTATTAGCACAAAATATACATTTCTGGACACTAAATCTATTAAAATAAAGTCCTAAATGAGTCCAAACTGTGGACTCATCAACACCCCCAACTTAAACTTTTGCTTGTCCTCAAGTAAAACTCAAGTTCAGTAGCTCAAAAAGGATGTCTCAAACAGTGCTACACAAGACTCAATCATGAATGCACACAAAAAAGACTCAACTTACTCATGTAAGGATCAATTGTGCACTCAAAGATTCAAGTTATGACTCACCATTATCAAAGATTCTAAAGGTCACAATACTTTCTTCAAATGCAAGTTCAAGTTCAACAAAGGTACTCAAATGCCCTCACACAAAGAATGATTCCATATTCACACACAATGATTCAACAATTTAAATCTCTGGAATCAAATGCAGCACTCACCCTCACAAAGTTGAACACAATGCATGATTTTACCCATAGGTTTGCCCTTATTTTCCAACCAACAATTGTTTTAGCTCACTCAAGATCAAAAAGGTCTTTTCAAGGCTTAAGCCGGGGCTGAGTGCAAAGGTATGGTCATTTAGGCTCAATGGTTGTAATCCTCATGAAATGTGGTGTGGACAACACTTTCTTTCCTTTTCTTTATCATTCTCATTTGTGCTCACAAGTCACCCCCTGTCATGTATGGTATTGATATACTCGCTATTGCACCCAACTTCCTTACCTCGGACCACAACCGACTTAATTAATCTAAACTTGGTGACCTTCTTCTTGCTTTTTGGAACCAAGTCACCATATGTTGTATAGAACTCCTGGACCTATTAAGGAATATAGGGGCCTCGGGGCCTAGTGAACTGCTCAAATCAGTGGAAGTGGAGGGTGTCCCTCACCTCAGAGTATTTTCCCTCAAGGCCATCTGTCGATAACAACTTCTCCTCTACGATAGTTCGCAATCCATCACCTTTCAACCTGTTGAGAAGCCTGGGAGGAGGTACTACTATGGTATCGGAGCTGGTAATGAACTTGCTGGGGTAGAGGATGAAGGGACTCTAGCTGAGTTAGGGCGAGATCTAGTATAGATCTTAGCCTGTCAGGACTGTAAGGGTTGGTTGTCCTCCGGCTCAGAGAATGTTGTATGGGGACCCTCACTATCGGAGTTGTGCTCCAGAGCCTCAGATACGGGCCTTTTACATTTTCCCTTGTCTCATTTTGGAGGCTTTTGCCTTCTCTGTTTGGAAGGGTTTGATCCCCCTTCGTTTATCACAATATACCGTGCTCTTTTGTGGGGTGGCATGTCTATGCTTTTCCTTGCCATATCTGAAAACATCAACAAAAATTTAAAAACAATTCAATTAAAAGCACAAAACAATAGTTGAAGACAGACTCATTGAACCGGTCGGCAAGTCCCGAAATCTCTTTGGCAAGCTAGATCGGGCTTGCCGAAAGGATTGGCTCAAAATCTCATAACATTTTGGCATGTCGGTGATGGGAAAACCTTTAGGTGAATTGCTGACAGCATTCAGCGAGCAAGCATTAGTCCCCCAAAAGATACAGTGTAATTAATGGTCAGGGGCGTAGACAAAGGGTGATTAAGAAGGACTTTCGGTGAGTCACCGAGTACCTTCGGCAACATCAGGCTTCTCACTGAATGTTACAGACCAGACTTCACATTTAGCATGGAATAAACAGCAAGGTGGGGAACTTCGACGAACTACCTAGTGGTTCGGTGAGCTCAACCCAGCTCGCCAAACAACCTAACATGCCTACTTTCAACCCATCTTCTTAAATTCAACCCCGTAACCCCCGAAAAGAAAATCAAAACATGCCCCCATCAAATTAAACTAAGACCCATTACACCCATGTCCCCGGGATGCTCAGACTTCTCTCGATTTTGCCAAATGTGGCCATTTGATGACTTTTGCCCTTATGAATGATGTCAACCGCTCTATCATTGAGAAAATTATGTCATTTGACACAAATAAGGGCTACTTAGACTTCACTCGACTAGACACAACAACATGCAAGAACAACCCCACCAATTTTAACCAATTATTATGGCACAAAACCATGGGAATTCAACAATAAAGGAAATACGGGCAAAACGTTCAAATTAAAATAGGCACAAACATATATCATTACGATCAGATAGGCCCAGCACACATCACTAAGATAAGATCATTACAAATGAGTAAAAATTTCTAAAAATGATTCGGGGTTATGAAAACCTACCTTAGATTCCGAATAATCAAGTTTTGAAGAGCTAGGCGGCAAAGTAATCCACTCCGAACACAAATTTAACGACTAAAATGCAGTAAAAATGCAAAAATATTGAATACTAAAGTACGGCTATGAGTTTGGGAAGATTAAAAATGAGGAAAAGTGAAAGAGTTTGAAAGTTTAAACCTTTAGCCTTTGAAAACCGTTCAGTTCTCGCCCATTCGGCGACATTAGTTTTGCTCACCGACCCACTCGGTGACTCGTTGACTAGGAACTTACCTCGTCGAGTTTTACAGGACCTCCAGTTAATGTGGGGGTCCAAACGGCGGACTAGATCGTGATTGCCAACCTGGTCGGTGATTCGCCAAGTTGCTACTAGGCTGGTCGAGTTTTACAAACTTCTATTTAAAATTGTCTTGAGTCCAACAACGGTCCAAGTCGGGCTCGCCGACCTCTTTGGCGATGCACTGACTAGACTTTCAACTCTCCAATCTTAACCTTTCTAACACTTTCTACACTTCAACCTGCACAATCAATACACCATTATTTCTAAAACAAAAATAAAATGATAAAACACTTGGGCTGCCTCCTAAGAAGCACATTAGTTAACGTCGTGTCACAACTTCCCCACTCAATCTTGATTAGTGGGGTAGAGACGAGATAACACATGACCCATTTGGGTCTCCAGCAGCTGAACAAATATGGAATGGGAGGCAGTCATCTCATTCAGCAGGAGACATTCTCTTTTATCTCATTCAACACTTTGTCGTGATCTTAGACTTTTTGAATAATGAGAGAGAGTATCTCTTCTATTTGTCCACCCTCATATACCTTGGGCTTGATACGCTCGTGAGGAGGAATGGATCAGTCTTTCTTTTTGTCCGATGCTTCTAATTCCAAGATCTTTTTGGTCACTAGATCCAACTTAGTTAATAATGTGGCCAGGATCTAGTCTTTCTCAGTCTCCTTGTTGGTCTTTTCCATGTGATTAAGGAGTTGGGCTGTTATTGCATAGGGTAGTCGTGAGAGACCCCCCAGAGACATTTGGTCAGCCACTCCTCTATTTTTCGGACCAAGACCTCTATAGAAGCAATCCAATATCATGTCATATGAGACTTCATGCGCTGGGCATTGCAGTAATAATGACTTAAATCTCAGCCACATCTCATGGTTCGACTCACCCTCTATTTGCCTGAAACTTAGGATACTATCCTTAAGAATTATCATTCTTAAAGGAGAGAGGTCCATTTGGTCACCATTGCTACAAGATATGCTCCTTTATGTTGATCTAAACAAGCAACATGAAAACCAAAACTTAAAATAAGTTCAACTATAACTAACAAGAACAAAATTCAACTTAGCTAAAGAATCTTAAACAACACTAGTCCCCAGCAGCGGAGCCATTTTGATTTCACGTATTACAACACATATTCCAATACTAAGTGCCAACGATCATTAGTCAGTAATATAGCCCAACTAAGTGAGCTTGGGCCGAATCCCACATGGAGTGGTACATGCTTAAGATTTAAGAGCCAAGTACAAATATGTTCAAATCAATCATAGATAAAAATATTTACAAATAAAAGCATGGATTCAAGTTTAGGGTGACACAAGTGTCAAATATGGGGGGTTTTGACTGTATTTATCAACTACAACAGCAGTAATTAACACTAAGAAATAAGTAAAGAGACGGGTTCTTGGAATGTGATTGGATTATAAGCTAAGGTAGGCAAATGGGTGATTGCAATTGATAGTAAATAGCTGTAAATCAGTGAGTAAGCTAGACTTTAGTGGTGATAAATTTTCTCTCGAACAATTTACCCTAAATCAAATGGGTTTCTATTGAACACCAATTAGCACCAATTAAGAACAACCTACGCTTTAGTCCATTCACTCTCTCGAGCTAAATGTGTGGAAAAGGGCTTAAGATTCACTCTCACGAGCTGAATCCATGACAACCCAATACCCACAGACCATCAAATCATTAACCTTTGTTTTAAAACCTTTCTCTCTCGCAAGCCATAAACACGAAGTTAGAATTGCATTTGCAACTACAACCTTTTAAATTTAACCACAATTACTGATTGAATCACATTTAAACAGGATTTAAACTATCGATTAACAATACCCAGCAGCTAAATCAACCCTTAGTCACATAATCACACCCCAAGAATTAGGGTTTTAGCTAGACATTATAAAAAATAGAAATCGTTACCAAATTGTGTTTCCATCAACTAGGTATGATTAATTTCTCCTTGACAGAGGTCAAGGTTGAAGAATCTCAAAGACCCACTTCCAATTTTTCAAAAATGGAAATCTTCAAAGCTAAGGAAAACATTGTCTCAGTACTCTCAGTTCTAAAACTGATTGATAAAATTAGATATAATGAAAAATGATACTAAACTAAGAATTTAAAAATTTAGTTATAGTCACCTAAAATATGCTGCGAAGGACCATTCTGCGCAATAAGTCGGAATCGCTGATCCACTCGGTGATCTGCCCTTTGGTCAATTCCCTCGCCTTTTTGCTTTGGCCTTCAGCATCTTCAAGTTCAGTAACTTTGGGCAATCTAGCACTGCATTGTGGAACCGTTCGGTGACTCGCCAACTGCTTCTCTCAATCGCCGACTTAATTTTCTCCTTCATGGCTTGGCACACTGGAACTTTAGGTGAGATCATGGACATTTGATGACTCGCCCAACGGGTTAGGCGGTCATCAGGATCTCTATTCTTTGTTCTTTCAACTGCCTTGTTCCTTTTTGCTCATTAGTGTCCATGCTTTGTTCCTCAATCCAAATACCTGAAATCAAGGATTTACATTAGTTATTGGCACAAAATATGCATTTAAGGACACAAAATCTATTAAAATAAAGCTCTAAACACTACAACAAAAAGGGGATATAGCGGCAATTAAAAATGGCATTAGCGGCCATAAGTATGGCCACTATTACCATTACCAGTCAATACCATTTGGCCACTTTATCAGGGGTCGGCAAAGGCTTTTGCGGCCATTTGGACAAAAGTTCGTAAAGCCAAGCTCTTTTGTTGCTAAAACTCATATGATAAAATGGCAATTTGTTGCGGCAATTAAAAAGGCTACTAAATCCAATCCAAAGTAGCTAGTTATTTTCATGTAGCGTCCACTTTTATAACTAGTAAAACCAACTAAATTGCCGCTAAAACACATTTGTTTTAGCAGAAATTGTGTAACGACCCTTTTGAAATACATAAACCAATAACTTACGAGGTTTTTACGCATGTATTGTCCTCACGCTAGTAACATGATATACAACAAATATTATCAATTTCCAAATACCCAACCAAGTGGTTCAAGCTTCATACAACCATTCAAAACAAGTAGTAAAATTAATATATTAAATGACTTGGATTTACACATCCCAAATGAACTAAACAAGTAGCCATGCTCATATTACAAACCATTGTGACATGATCCGATTAGTCCTCAAAAGTTCATGCAAATTTACAACACATAGATCATGTATAAGTCCCAAAGTTTATACAAAATATAGATGCCTATATGCAAATGTGATCTTCTTTAAAGTTCTAAAAATTTCCATCTCTAATGGTCAGCTTCATGCCTTCTCTCATCAGCCCCTACGATAGAAACAACTATCACTAAGCATATAGCTTAGAGGTGTAAAAACTATAGGTTTAGAGTCCTCAAAATTCACCAAGCTACCTTTCTTAAGTCAATGAGCAGCATACTGAAAACATAATAAATAAATGAAGTAACAATATATAAAAAGTATCAAGTTCGATATTTGAAGATCCAAATGTCAAGAATGTTCAAAGCACCATTTTCCAAGAGATTCAATAGCAAGGCTCGTCCAATATATACATCATGTCGTCACACTGGGCACAAGTAAGTATCAAGAAGGGTCGTCAACCTATATCAAGAAGGGTCAAAGCCCAATAATCAAGAGAACCAAATGCCATATTAAAAATGGCTTTCTAGTTCGTACTTAAAATGGACAACTTCCATCCTTAAGACGGACTAAAATTCCAGAGTCAAGATGGCAAATGACCTAAATCAAGAGGCATTCCAATAGTGACAAAGTCACAGCCATGAGAAGGACAAGGTCCCAACAAGAGTGCCAAGTGATCAAACAATCCCTACAAGTGGGTGTGTTACACAAGCGTAATACCAACACAACAATGCAAAGTGACAAGAGGTAACCAAGGTACCAAGATCAACTTTTAGGCATACCAGCAGTTAAAAGAGTGCAAATCCAAGTTTATACATAAACTCAATACTTAAGTGTAGCAACAGTCCAACACAACTCCCCGAGCTCAAACCGTAGACCAACAAACGTATCAAGGTCCTCAACTTGTTCACAAGTATATACAACCTTAAAAATACAATTAAATAACTTTTTTAATTCCTAATATATCAACAATGTCTAAATAAAACAGATTATCATCACAAGTAAGCTCAGCCTACACAGATACAACTATGTTCCCCATATAGTGAGTCTAGCCAATCTAGTACCCCATGTTGTAACTTAGATTTGAACAAGAAAATGGCAAAACTAGACTTTATAACCTTCATGAAAAATGTAGATGCATATCTTAAGGTTGCTAAGCAACATGAATCACTGATAAATAAATTTTTTACAAAAAGATATGCTCGAATCACTAACAGTGGTGCATACAGGATTTCTAAATCCGAAATCTGGGCAGAACTTATCCTGTGTTACGTTCCATATTTCGAATCCATAACAGCTAAATTAGAGTTTTACATAAACATAAGAGTTGTAGATATATGATATTTTTTTCCAAATAATATTTATTCATAGTAAACTAAGCTCTAGAGAACGAGATATACACAAATTACCAAACACTACCTAGCTCAAAAACAAATTTCAGCACTTTCCACCAAAGCTGTGTGTGTCTCAAATTCCAGCCAAAAGACCAAGTTTTATCTCTTGTGATTTTGATGAACAAAAGGTTAATTTAGGTTCTAAGGTTGTTAGACTCTAAAGGAACCGAAATTAATTTACAGAGGTGTGAAAATATATAGTCACACAAGTGATGTTTATCACTTGGACAGCTAGCCTTCAAAGGTGCTGCCTAAATAGTTTTGTGCTACCCAAAATACGTACATATATATATATATATATATATATATATATATATATATATATATATATATATATATATCTTTCACCTTCTTTTAAAAGTTAGCATAATTATAATTATACTATTACGTAAATACCCCAATATAATCCCATTAATTACAATATAACTTATGCTAAACAAGTTAGCAATTATCACCAAATTTCAAGTTCCCAACATAAGTGTAAAACATATTGTAGTAATAAGCAATGGTCAATCGACATGCGACTCTTGCTATAATTTAGGGGTGTTACAACTCTCTCCCCTTAAAGAAATTTCGTCTTGAAATTTACCTTACATTAGTCCCGAAACAAGTGCAGATACTGGTCCTCATGTCTTCTTCTCTTTCCCAGGTAGCTTCTTTTTCCGAATGGTTCCTCCAAAGTACCTTTACTAAGTGGATTTCCTTGATTCTAAGTTGCTTCATTGCCCGAGCTTGAATTAAAATAGGTTCTTCATTATATGTCAAGCCAGGGTTAACCTCCATAGATTCAACTAGAAGAACATGAGATGGATCAGAACGGTATCATTGGGGACTAAGTTTTTCTTTTTTGCCAAATCTCATAATCTTTTTCCATGGAGACACCTTTAAAAATACTTTATCTCCTACTTGATATTCAAAGTCACGCCTTTTAAGATTAACGTACGACTTTTGTCTGTTCGAAGAAATCTTTAGACGATCCTTGATAATTTTTACCTTATCCTCTATTTGTTGCACAATTTCAGGACCAATGAGTTTCCTATCACCAATTTCACTCCAACAAAGAGTGGTCCGACATTTCCTTCTATACAAAGTTTCATAGGGAGGCATTCCAATAGTCGATTGGTAATTGTTATTGTAAGCAAACTATATCAACGCCAAGTGTTTGTCCCAACTACCCTTAAACTCTATAATGCAAGCTCGAAGCATATCCTCCAAAACTTGTATCACCCTTTTCGACTGGCCGTATGTCTGAGGATGGAACGAAGTGCTAAATTTCAGCTTAGTACCCAAAGCTTCCTGTAAGCTACCCTAAAATCTAGATGTAAACCTTAGGTCTCGATCAGATACAATAGACATAGGGATCCTATGTAGTTTTACGATCTCATTAATGTAAAATTCGGCTAAACGCTCAAGTGAATAATCCATCCTGATTGCTAAAGAGTGAGCACTCTTGGTTAGCCTGTCCATAATCACCCATATTGCATCATGATTTCTTTGGGTGCGAGGAAGTCCAGAAACAAAGTCCATAATTATTCTCTCCCATTTCCATTCCGACATCAACAAGGATTGTAGTAAACAAACTGGAACTTGATGTTCCACCTTTACTTGTTGACAAACCAAACATTTAGAAATGAACTCCGCAATGTCTCTCTTCATACCATTCCACCAATAATTTTCTTTGATGGTCTGGTACATCTTTGTACCCCTAGGATGCATTGCATATGGAGAGGTATGTGCTTCATTCAGTATTTCTCTCCTCAATTTATCATCATTAGGGACACATAGTCTATCTTGATAAAATAAGACACCATCCTCTGTTAATGTAAAATCAAGTTTTTCCCCATTTTGAACTTCTCTGGTCAATTTTACAAGTTTCTCATCTACCTTTTGTGCTTCTTTCACCTGTTCAAGTAATATTGACTTTACTTGCAAATTAGCAATAACTGAACCATTTGAATCAAGTATGAAACGAACATTCATGGCTCTTAACTCAAGGAGCAAGGGAAAAGGATTCAAAGAAATTCTTGCAAAGGATTTTCGACTTAATGCATCTGCAACCACATTGGCTTTACCTGGATGATAATCAATTGTGCAGTCATAATCCTTGATGAGTTCAAGCCATCTACGTTATCGAAGGTTTAGCTCTTTCTGAGTACCCAAGTAATTTAAGCTCTTGTGATCAGTGAATATATGACATTTCTCTCCATACAAATAATGCCGCCATATTTTTAAAGCAAACACTACCGCTACATGTTTAAGATCATGGGTAGGATAATTCAATTCATGCAGTTTTATTTTCTGGGAGGCATAAGAAATAACCTTCCCTTCTTACATCAAAATGCATCCAAGACCATTGTGAGAAACATCGATATATACTACATACTCCTTCCCTTCAATTGGTAAAGTAAGTAGAGGTGCTTGAGTCAACAAGGATTTGAGAGTTTCAAAGCTTTCTTGGCATTTGTCATTCCAATTAAACTTCACTTCCTTATGCAAGAGTTTAGCCAATGGAGAGGCGATAATGGAAAAGCCTTTCACAAATCTTCTGTAGTATCCTGCTAAGGCTAAGAAACTTCTTACCTCGGTTTGACTTTTGGGAGGTCTCCACTCAACAACTGCTTGTATCTTACTAGGATCCACCATCACGCCTTCGGTCGATACAACATGTTACAAAAACTTCACTTCATCAAGCCAAAATTCACACTTGGAAAGTTTAGCATAAAGTTCCTTCTTCTTTAAAATTGGCACAACAATCTGGAGGTGTTTATCATGATCTTCCCTACTTTTTGAAAATATTAAAATATCATCTATAAAAACAACCACAAACTGATCAATATAAGGCTTGAATACTTGATTCATTAGATCCATGAATACCGCATGAGCATTGGTCAATCCGAATGGCATCACCAAAAATTCATAATGACCATACCGAGTTCTAAAAGTAGTTTTAGGAATATCATTCTCTCTAACACGCAGTTGGTGATATTCATACCTTAAATCAATCTTCGAGAATACTTTAGCACCCTTCAGTTGGTCAAACAAATCATCGATCCTTGGTAGTGGATATCTATTCTTGATTGTGATTTTGTTCAATTGTCTATAGTCAATACAATGACTGAGAGTGCCATATTTCTTCTTTACGAATAAAACAGGGGCTCCCCAAGGAGAAACACTAGGTCAAATAAAACCTTTCTCAAGAAGTTCTTGCAATTGAGATTTTAATTCTCCTGATTATGTTGGAGCCATTCTATAAGGAGTGATAGAAATAGGAGTAGATCTAGGAATAAGCTCAATAGGAAATTCAACCTCTCTTTCTGGGGGCAATCTCGGAAGGTTTTATGGGAAGACTTCTCGAAAATCACGTACAGTAGGTGTGTTCTTGATACCAGGACTCTCCAAATGTTTATCAACTATGTGAGCAAGGTATGCCCTACAACCTTGATGTATCAAATTTCTTGTCAAGGCCGCAGAAATAATATTTGATTCAATGATCTTTCACTTTGTATAATGATGTGTAAAAATGTAGGATCTTTAAAAGTCACATGCTTAGACCTACAATCTACCACTGCATGATATTTATAAAGTCAATCCATCCTGATAATAACATAAAAATCCTTGAAGGGCATTTCAATCAAATTAGCAGGGAAGACTAGATTTTGAATCATGATGGGACAATCTTGATAAACTCAATTACACATAACTTGATAACCCAAAGGACTTTCAATGAGCACATCAAAATTAAGTCTCATGGATTTCACGTTTTCAGAAAGATCAAGTGATGACAAAGATAGGAATGTGTAGAACCAGGATCAAATAATGTAAACACACATAAGCCAAATAAGTGAAATTTACCGACAACCACGTCTTTCCATCTTGATCCTCCCTCTGCCTCATAGCATAAGCGCATTCAGTAGCCCTTGGTCCACTAGCTTTATTCGCTCCACTCTCACTTGCTGCTTGTATATTTTTAGGTCTTGCACATTCATTAGTTCGAGGAGGATTAATAGAAGGCTTATGAACTGAGCTTTCAGTTCTCAAGGAAGGAGCATTATTAGAATTAGGACAATCCTTCACTTTATGATCAAAGCTCCCATAATTGAAACATGCACCTGAAGCTCTCCTGCAAGTACCATAATGATTTTTTCCACATTGTGGACAAGTGGGAACATGAGACCTGCCTTGGCCAAAATTTGGAGTGCTAGCTGTAGAAAATTCTGATATGTTTTTCTTTTGCTGAGGTGGCCTATTAACCTTACCAGTTTTAGAATCATCAGACCCTCCCCTTTTTGAGGGACCTCCAAAATCTGGTCTAGGCTTTCGAAGTTTTTTTCATTTCGACTAGCTTCTTCTTTATCAAGTTGTTCCCAAGTAAAAGCAGCATACACTAACTTACAAAAGTTCTCATGTTGCAGGATCGCCATATTCTTCCTAATGGAATCATTTAAACCATCTTCAAATTATCTACACTTGTCTTTTTCCTCTTTAATAATACCTTCAACATAATGAGAGAGCCTTAGAAACTTCTGTTGGTACTCAGCAATAGACATGCCTCTTTGCCTTAAATTCAAAAACTCATTTCTCTTTGCATCACAATAAGCAGGTGGGACATACTTCATATGAAATTCCCTAAGAAAATCATCCCAAGTAAGCACAGGAGGTTTTACCTTGGCATTCGGAACACTTACCCACCAATCATAAGCATCCTTTTGTAATAGTGAAATAGCATACTTAAATTTGGCAACATTTGAACACTCTAACTGCTCAAATACCCTCTCCATACACTCCATCCATTGTTCAGCATCCATGGGATCAACAGTGCCTTCAAATTCCACTCCATCCATTTTCCTCATTTTCTCACAGTTAATCACGTTGGGATCATGCATCGCTTCAGCTATGTGGTGGAAAAATTCAGCCATTTGTTGAAAAGGAGGATTCATGGCTTGAGTACCACGACTCATGTGAGGATGTGAACCAGCTCTTGTACCCTAATGGTTTCCCACTTTAGACCCACTAGTATCAGGAACATAATGATCTGAGAGAGGTTCTCTAACCTTTCCTAGTGCATGAGGTTGGGAAACAAAGGCACCTGAACCTTCATGATCAGCTTTCATAGGTCGGTCAGCAGAAGAGGTCATAACATAATTCCTTCAAAAGGGAAGCTCACAATACATAATGGATATGTATATGATACATGTGCGCTCTACCTGCGATAAAAAATTATTATAAACTGGGTAAGTGAACAAATGATCCAAATAGAACTTTTTTAGAAAGTGAAGAAGTATTTAAGTAATTCACAGCAAAAGTCCTAGAACCACAAACCTAGGCTATGATACTAAACTTGTAACGACCCTTCCTAAATACATAAACCAATAACTTCTGAGGTTTTTACGAGTGTATTGTCCTCACGCTAGTAACATGATATACAATAAATATTATCAACTTTTGAGTACCTAACCAAGTGGTTCAAGCTTCATACAACCATTCAAAACAAGTAGTAAAATTAATATATTACATGACTTGGGTTTACACACCCCAAATGAACCAAATAAGTAGTCATGCTTATATTACAAACCATTGTGACATGATCCGATTAGTCCTTAAAATTTCATGCAAATATACAACACATAGGTCATGTATAAATCCCAAAGTTTATACAAAATATATATACCTATATACAAATGTGATCTTCTTTAAAGTTCTCAAAATTTCCATCTCCAATGGCCAGGTTCATGCCTCCTCTCGATCAGCCCCTACGATAGAAACAACAATCGCTAAGAATATAGCTTAGTGGTGTAAAAACTATAGGTTCGGAGTCCTCAAAATTCACCAAGCTACCTTTCTCAAGTCAATGATCAGCATACTTGAAACATAATAAATAAATCAAGTAACAATATATAAAGAGTATCAAGTTCGATATTTAAAGATCCAAATATCAAGAATGTTCAAAGCACCATTTTCCAAGAGATTCAATAGCAAGGCTCGTCCAATATATACATCATCTCGTCACACCAGGCACAACCAAGTATCAAGAAGGGTCGTTGCCCTATATCAAGAAGGGTCAAAGACCAATAATCAAGAGAACCAAGAACCATATTAAAAATGGCTTTCTACTTCTTACTTAAAATAGACAACTTCCATTCTTAAAACGGACTAAAATTCCAGAGTCAATATGGAAAATGACCCAAATCTAGAGGCATTCCAATAGTGACAAAGTCACAGCCACAAGAAGGGAAAGGTCCCAACAAGAGTGTCAAGTGATCAAACAATCCTACAAGTGGGCGTGTTACACAAGCATAATACCAACACAACAATGAAAAGTGACAAGAGGTAACCAAGGTACCAAGATCAACTTTCAGGTATACCATCAGTTAAAAGAGTGAAAATACAAGTTTATACACAAACCTCAATACTTTAGCGTACCAACAGTCCAACACACTCCCCGAGTTCAAACCGTAGACTAACTAGTGTATCAAGGTCCTCAACTTGTTCACAAATATATATAACCTTAAAAATACAATTAAATAGCTTATGTAATTCCTAATATCTCAACAATGTTGAAATAAAATAGGATTATCATCACAAGTAAGCTCAGCCTGCACAGATACAACTATGTTCCCAAAATAGTGATTCTGGCCAGTCTAGTACCCCATGTTGTAACTTAGATTTGAACAAGAAAACGGCAAAACTAGACTTTATAACCTTCATGAAAGATGTAGATACATCTCTTAAGGTTGCTACACAACAAGAATCACCAAAAAATACATTTTGTACAAAACGATATCCTCAATACACTAACAGTGGTTCATACAGGATTTCTAAATTCGAAATCTGGACAGAACTTGTCCTGTGTTGCGTCCCATATTTCAAATCCATAACAACTAAATTAGAGCTTCACATAAACATAAGAGTTGTAGATATATGGATTAATTTTCGAAATCATATTTATTCACAGTAAAGTAAGATCTATAGTACGAGATATACACAAATTACCAAACACTACCCAGCTTAGAAATAGATTTCAGTACTTACTAACAAAGCAGTGTGTGTCTCGAATTCCACCCAAAACACCAAGATTCTTCTCTTGTGATTTTGACGAACAAAAGGTTAATGTAGGTTCTAAGGCTCTTAGACTTTGAAGAAACCAAAATTAATTCAAAGAGGTGTGAAAATATATAGTTACACAAGTGATGTTTATCACTTGGACAGCTGGCCTTCAAAGGTGCTGCCCAAATAGTTTTGTGCTGCCCAAAATACGTACATATATATATATATATATATATATATATATATATATATATCTTTCACCTCCTTTTAAAAGTATGCATAATTCTAATTATACTATTACGTAAATACCCCCAATACAATCCCATAAATTTACGATATAACTTATGCTAAACAAGTTAGCAATTATCACCAAATTTCAAGTTCCCAACATAAGAGTAAAATATATTGTAGTAATAAGCAACGGTCAATCGACATGCGACTCTTGTTAGCATTTAGGGGTGTTACAAATTGCTTGCGGCAATTTAGATGGCTGTTAAATCCAATATAAACAGTTAGTTATACTTGCGTAGTGTCCATTTTTATTGCCGGTAAATCCTACTAAATTTTCCACTAAAATGCATTAGTTCTTGTGGCAATTAAAATAGTTGTTAAATCAAATTTAAAATGACAATCATGTTCATGTAGCATCCATCTTTAAAGATGGTAAATTCGATAAAATTGCCGCTAAAAGCTCATATCTTTAACGACAATAGTTTGATGGCAATTATAAAGGCGAGAATATCCTTTTGAAAACATCGTAATTTCCCCCATTTAGCGTCCAATATTTTTGGCTAGAAAATTCAATTAGTTTGACTCTAAAAGTCACAAACTTTAACGACTAATTGGTTAGCTAGAATAAATTATGACTACATCCATTCCTAAAATTATCTAGTTCACACATCTACTGATAAGTTTATAACTTGTAAATCCAACAAAATTCTAATCAAAAGAGAGCCTATTAGATGCGATGATGTTTGTCAAATGCTAAATAATATTTAATATAATTCATAGAACATAATATATCTCATCAAATCTAAACAAAATGAAGTATTAATCCAAACTATAGTATCATAAATTTAAAACTAAACTTATATTAGCGAAATATCTATTATCATTATATAACCAATCCAATAAAATAATGTCTTCAAAGAATTTCAACAATGGTTTGCCATATTGAAATATTTCATAGGCAAAATTTTTGTGCATCATACCGCATGACCTGAAATAATAAAATAAATGTGTCAAAAGATGAAATCCAATTGATGAAAACATCATGAGATAGGACAAGTTTTCATACTCGAAGGAAATATTTACTAGACCTACCTGAAGCAATCTATGAAAGGAATTCTACCTGAAGCAATCTGTGCCATATCAATCAAGAAAAAGAGGCATCAACTTACCAGACTGGAAAGATACAAAATAAACCACAGAAATGTAGGCCTGCTGAATGTACAATACATATACATACACACATACATTAATTTATGTCTCAAAACCCCTGTTCAATAGGGGATGACAACCGATCAAATTTACATCAGTATTGAACACTTAAAACCTATTTAAGGTATACAAAAATCCGACCAATACTAACAGGCAACAGGCCAAAGAATGATAGCAACAGAAAGTTATTACATCTGAGGAGAAAATCAGTGCACAAGTAGCTTTAGTAATCAAACCACTAATATGCAACTATACCAACAAAACCTATAGATAAAACTAACTACACTAAAAGGGCTGCAACTATGCCAACAAAACCTATAGATGCAACTATACCAACAAAACCAATACAAATATGCAGCAGGCCAGAGAATGATAACAATAGAAAAAGGTGTGCTCTATATTGTTTGGTAACTTTGGTGTATGTCATTTTGAGCTTAATTTCTTCTCTGGTTTTATGTCTTTGCTCGTCATAGCTTCTCTTTTGTGAATATTACTTCAAGTTATAAAAATCATGATTGTCTTATCAAGTAAGACTAATGATTGGACAGAGAAGAAACTAAAGCAAACTGCTGAAGTAGAGGATATGGTGTTGCTATGTAAGTCCCTCATCTTTGTGCATGCTACTTTATACTTTATAGGAGAACAAAAATGAGCTGGTAATTTTATCCAGATCTTTCAAGTTAATAAATTTTTCAGAAAGGAAAACTTTTCAATTGTTTCGTTAATGGTAGTTATCTTTTTATTAAAAGTATTCTTATTGAACAACAGAATGTAAAAAAGTTGCTTCGTTGAAGAAGGCTTCTGTTCTCAAGAAGTAAATATATTCATTGGATGATTAGAGGACTAGTTCGAGTACTCAGACAACTACTATTCAGCTATACAATAGAAGCTATAGATAAAACTAACTGCATTTTAGGAGCTAGCAATAATGTAGGTGAATCTAGGATGAAATTCAAGGGCTGGTAAAGCTTCGACAATAGCTATCTTAATTGGAAAATGCAAAATCAATGATAGGTAGATAATCAAAAATCCCACCAATAGAAACAGGCAGTAGGCCAAAGAATGATAGCAACAGAAAGTTAATACATCTGAGGAGAAAATCAGTGCACAAAGTATCTTCAGTAATCAGACCACTAAGGCTGCAACAATACCAACAAAACCTATAGATGAAACTACACAAACAAAACCAATACAAATAGACAGCAGGCCAGAGAATGATAGCAACAAAAAGAGGTATGCTCTATGTTATTTGGTAACTATGGTATATGTTATTTGCCTCCTTCATGAGTAGTTCACATTTATTAATCTCTGGATGTGTTTGATTTCCAGAAGTAGGAGTAATATTTTCTAGTAGGTTTGGCTCCATCTCAATCGTTTCATTGACATCACTATCGATGAATTGTGTACAACCTCCAAGGGGGTCATGTATCATTCCTCTCATATCATCACCTCTTAAAGTTGATGTGCTACAATTAGTTACTTGAGTATTGTTTGATCTATTTAGAGACTCTCCGTGTAAAAACCAAGTATCATATGATAGCAAAATTCCATTAACCAAAAGATGATCATATATTGTATCCCAATTTACTTGATGAAAAAGCACACATTCTGTACAGGGACAGGCAATTTTGTCTCCATCTTATTTTTCAGAAAATGCATGATTTATAAAATCCTTGACTCCATCCAAGTATTCATTACTAACTCTATCACAATATGTACACTTTTTATTTCTAATATTGTCCATAAAGTTGAAGATATTCTTTCTTTCAACAATTACTCTAAGAACTAAAACTACATTAGTAAAAAGCGGTAGAATTATTTAATATGTAATTGAGATGAGTCCACCAATTAGACTCATTTAGGGCTCGATTTTAATAGAAATAGTGTCCTCAAATGCTTATTTTATCTCAATATATGATGAAAACTCTTAAGTTACAGGTATTTCAAGTTTGAGTAGAAGCGTGGACACTTAGGCGCAAAAAGGAACAAAAAGGCTGAAAAGAACGAAGAAACTGAAGCCTGAGCATCACCAAGCATGCTTGGCAATTCGCCGAAAGGACGCACTCCGCCCTTTGTTCTAGTACGCGAAGCCCTGAAGGAGAAGGATAAAAAAGGCAATGAAAGGAGCAGTCGGCGTTTCATCGATTAGTTTTACGAAGCAGAAGTATACCGCTCAAAGATCCAGAACACACAGATGCTAAAGGCAAAGCACAAAAGGCGATGAACTAGAAGAAGGGCGCATCACAAAGTCATTCAACGTCCACAGCTATCCTCACTGAGCGAACCGCCAGCACTATTTTCTGAAGTCTATAAATATTGAACTATTCATTAACTTTAAGTGGAGAAAGAGGAGAGCAAAAGAACATATTTGTTAATTTTACCTTAGAAGACTAGTTTTCATATATTTTTCTCTCAAGTTTGGAGAGGGTTTTTGGAGAGACTTGAAGAAAGAAGTTCCTCTTCCTCAAATCGAAAGTGGGTCTTCTACATTCTTCTTCCTTTGCTTTTATCAAGGTTTAATTTCTTATACCCATTTGATTTTGTTATCATTTTAGGTGTAATTTCTTATTTATTGATGTCTGGCTAAAAACCCCTATTCTTGTGGTGTGATTTAGCAAATATGTGTTGATATTATTGTTGGGTCTTATTTGCTGATAGGTTAAATGTACTATAATGGTGATTTCACCTAGTGGTTGTGGTTTAATTTAATGGGTTTGAAGTTGCAAATACAAAACCACCCATGTATTTTTGGCTTACTCGAGAGAGAGGTCGCGAAACCAAGATCGCTAGACTTATGGACTAAGGAGTGGGTCAACATGAAGTTCAGCACTAGACGGTGAGCCCTAGTCCTACATCCTAACATTCAGCTCGAGAGAGTGAGTGGGGTAAGGCGTAGGCTGGCCTTTATGCGGAAAATAGGTGTCCAAGAGGAACCCATTTGAAATGGGGTAATTTGCCCGAGAGGGAACTTATTTCCATCTAAAGCTTAGCCTAGTCACTATCATCTTGAAAATTTCCTATTGAAAAAATGTACCTAACAATTTATATCAATATATATATCGGTCACACCCCAAGAACTTCTCCCCATACTTAAATTTTCTCTTAATTTTGTTGTTTTAGCTAAACTTGTGACAAACCCCCATTTGATATTTGACATTTTGGTGTCACCCCCTTTAATTTGCTATACTTTCACTCGTGAAAATCTTTAGCTACGGTTAGCTTTAGCACATTTAATTAACAACTAATTTTCACGCCCACTCCCTTGGGATTCTACCCCAACCCTGTGTTGGGTTATTATACTATTGCACGATTGTAGACACTTGCATTGGAAGTTGTGTCGTTGATTACACAAACATCAAAATGGCGCCACTGCCAGGGAGTGGTGTTACGTGAAAGTTTTTGGTTTAAGTCAAATTTTGCTGTCAATAACCGTAGTTTACTAGCTTTATTTTTTGGTTTTATTTTTCTTTAAATTTGTTGGTGTAGGTAGGTTCCTTGAGCATGGCTGAGGGAGTGGTGGCAACTCGGCTGAGATGAAGCAAGAAGTCAAGAGGGACTTTACATTACCCGCACTGTAACTCAGTTGCACGAGTTAGCCACCAAAATAACAGAAGTGGAAAACCAGTGCAAGAGTCAAGGGAGGTACATACCTCATCACGAGAGGAAACAGTCTAGAGGCAGGGAGAACAACCATGCCGAGGACACACTCCAAATCATTCTCCGAAAGATCACCGATCAAGATCAAAATTGGAAGAGATGAAAGAGAGTATTGAAGTATTGAATCAAATGGTTGGCTCTCATTCTAGATCAATCCGACTGATCAAGATACTCCTGAATTATGTGGTGTCCCCTCTTCACTTAGACAAACTATTGGGTTTACCTAGTAATATTAGGGCCAACCCAACCAATGGGGAATTAGTAAAGACTGGCGTCTATCCACGATGTTAAGTAAGGGGATCTTGGGAGGCAACCCAAGGTTTTAATTGCTTAAATTTGCTTTTATAAATAATAGTGTGTTAGTGATGCACGTTTGAATGAGGAAAGTGGTGAAAAATACAGAATGGCGAGCAAATGATCAGTCGGCGGACCGTCGAACAAGTCGGCGTGCCCAACCTATCCACCGTTTAGGTCAACTCAAGTTTAAATTAGAGCCTGTAAAACTCGGTGACCTTGAGAAGTAGTTCAGCACAGAAATTAACAAGTCTGTTAGAATTGGTGGGAGAAGTGACCACTCGGCGATTCGCTAAGTGGATCGACGATTGCAACTAACGTCGCTGAACGAGCATGAACTGAAAGGTTTATAAAGGCCAAAAGATTCAAAACTTCGACTTCTTCACTTTCCCTTGCTCACAAATCTCCTAAACTCACACTAAGGTAGCATGTTCTTCAATTTAACATTACTCTAGCATTTTAGTTTGGGCGTGTACTCAGAATTGGAATACCTTGCCGCCTAGCTTTTCAAATCATATTTAATCGACATTGAAGGTTGGTTTGCTTTACCAGCATTTACATTCAAAATTTTTGTACTCATTTGCAGTAATTGTCTCTTAGTGATGTGTGTTGGGCCTCTTTGCTAGGATTAGAATGTTTATTTCGATTTGAAAATCATGCCCATAATGTTTTGATCGTCAGATGCCCGTATTTGTTATGATGGTAATTGATTGAAATCTCATTGGGGTGTGATTATGTATTGTTTTATTTTTTGGGTGAAATATAAGTAGCCCATGCTTGTGCTAAATGTTGAAAACCTACTCAATGATAAAGAGGGTAACACTAATCTTAAGAGTAAATATCGTCAAATAGCCAAATGCGGCAAGACCGGGAGAAACCTAAATATTTTGGGGTGATGGGTAGTATGGGTCTTGCTTGAATTTCATTAGTGCATGCTTTGATTTTTCTTTTGGGGTTTGTGGGATTGAATTCAAAAAGGTGGATTCAAAATGGGCACGTTTAACCATTTGGGGAGCTGCGTCGAGCTCGCTGAATCGTTCAGCGGTTCGCTCAATGTCTCCATTTCGCCCTTAGTACCCTGTCATATTGGATAAGGTTATAACTTTCGTGAGAAGTCATGGGTCGCCAAACGCACTCGGCGACTCGCTGAAAGTACTCATGATCGCCCTCTCTATGTTACCCCTAAGACCTTTAAGCATTGTAACTTTTTGCGGAAAAACCTTTGCTCGCTGAAAGTAGTCGGCGGTTCACCGAAAGGACTCTCTTATCGCCAGCTTGCTTTAATTGTTTAGCCAACCCATTGGTGAATCCAATTTAGTTCGCAGAATTGGTTCGGTGACTCGCCAACTTAATCGGCGACTCTATCTGCAGAGAGAGTCACTGTGCCTAAAGTCAAGTTGTTTTCTTATCCTTTCTCAATCTTTTGCAGATATGGTATGCAACAATTTAATCAAGAAACCATAGAAAAATGCTAAAGGAATTACGATCAATGAAGGAGGATCAAACCCTCCAAAGAGAAAAAGTGATGACATCCAATCTGGAGATAAACACAAAATGAAAAAAGCATGTAGCTAGGAAGGGCGCAAATGTTGAACCAACTTTTTTTGAGCCGCAGGATGAGCAACCTTTGATGAATCGAAGGGATGAACTTAGGGCTAAAGCTCAGCCCACATCTACTGGAACCCCTTCAACTGTCACTAATCAGACCACTGAATCAGTGCCAACTCCAACACCACCTCCAGTTGCCTTTACAATCCCCGTAGCTCCACCTCCACCCAGATTGCTGAACAGGTTAAAAGGTGATGGTTTATGAACCATTCTAGAAGAAAAGTTACTATATGTGGAGGGCTTGGAAGGTAAGCACACTGAGGTGCTTGATACACTTAGATATCATGAGCTGGAGCAGTTCACTAGGCCACGAGGCCATTACATTCCTTCCTGGGTTTGAGAATTCTACCTAGCCTATGGAGAGTTGGTCCCAAAGAATAAGAAGAAGGCTAGTGAGTTCCGACCGGTGAAGTCGTTTATGGTTAGAGGCAACTAAGTGGAGTGTCACAGCGATCATATTAATGATGTATTGGGTCGACTGTTGCACTCAGTACTTCCCTACCAGGGTTTGCCTATTGTTCCATCCCTGGATGATTTGAAGGGTTGACTAGCTCCGATGATCTCTAACACCACCCTGAGATGGATAGATGCAGGATCTCCGATTGAGAAGAAGGACATGAACATTGCCTCCCGATACTGGTTTGGTTTCATCAGTAGCACTATCATGTCATCCTAGAATGAGTCAATTCTGCGTCATCAAAAAGTGGCTTGCCTTGGTTTTATCATGGCTAGGAAGCGGATTGATTTAGGACTACTAGTCTCACAGGAGATGGCTATGAGAGCCAAACAGACGTAGACATCTCTGCCTTTTCCTATTTTGATCACCAAGTTATGCCAGCGTGCCGGAGTACCCCAGGATCCTACTAGCGATATAGAGGTCACCCTATCTTCCTCCACCGATATTCAACATATAGAGGTCAAGTTCACGTGAGAGGAGGCTAACAAAAGGAAAGATGCTCCAGCAGATACTTCTCCAGAGATCGATGTTGAATCATTACCAACAGAGGCACCTTCATCCACTCCAGCTTCAGAGCCTTCAAGTATATCCGCTCCTTCTTCTCCTTCACAGACTCCAGGTACATTCTCTTCCTCCCAGCCCACATGGATCACTCATTCCATGATCTTGAAGATGGGGCAGTTGGCTTATTCAATGAGTGTGAGGGAGACGTGATTGGAGAAATCCATCCCAGGGATGATTGACAATGCTATCTTGATTGCATTGGCTCCCCTAGGACCACTATTGATGATCTGACTGCCAGAGTACTGCTTTTGAGAGCAGAGAGCGGGAGATACCTGAGGTTTTAGCATTAAAAGCCAAAATAAAAGAGTTGAAAGACGTAGCCTATTTGAAGGCTACCGACTTCACTACACTGATGCACGGAGCAGATGACAGGGATGCTCCTGAGAATTTGGGGATTCCTCCAGCTACTACAGAAGATGTGCAGAGGGATGATGCAGGACATGCAGAGTCATAGACAGAGACCAATGAGGAGCAGGTAGCATTGCACGATGAGGTAGTGAGCCAGAGCCAAGAGGATAACATAGTCAGAGGTTTGCCAAATCTTGTGGAGATGGTTCTGCGGTCAGCAACTCAGACAGTGCCGACTAAGACATCCTCAGCTGCTCCTAGCAGATCTGGTTCGTCTGAGGCTACTCCGGGTACTGAGACCCGTGACCAGATAGATGCATTGGGCACTGATGTCCATATTCAGACCCTGATATATAGAGAGACTACATAGACAATACTTCTTTTTACTTCTCTCTCTTCTTATTTATTTTTACTTTTAGACAATTTTATTTGCATTTGAGGACAAACGCTTTTTAATTGTGGTGGGGTGAGGCCCACACCTTTTATGTTGATAGTTGTGTTTTGTGTTTATATTTGGGATGTTCTATTTAAAATTATGTTTTATCTATTTTCTATGGATTTTTAAGCTAATGGCTCCTTTTATTTTTAAATTGCAAAATAATTTTAATACCCTTCCAAAAAATTTTCATTTTTCAAAAATTTTCACCACCTCTTGTGTTGAAAGTGGTTGTTCTTGTACAAATTCAAGCCTCGGTTTCGATCAATACCGATGACTTGAATGGTGCTCTCAATTGAACGAATATGAATGTGTGGCTATGACGAGGGCAAATGAATGTGCATAGACAATATATGAACTCTTTGCATCTCATTGTGATTAGTCATTTATCGAATTTATTCTCTTGTAATGACCATTACACACTAGAGAAAGTGTGTAGTGTTTTTTGACTTAAGTGTCGATGCCTTGTGTCATGAGCTTACTTTGAACCTTGCATGAGTAAACCTAGAATTTTTCCCGTTAGTCTGATTGATTTAGTAAGGTGTGCTCTTGAAATGATCTTAGGCAACTTTTGAAGTGTGTGAGCCAAATTTGACATACACCTCTTTTGTGGCCTACCCGTGAGCGTGTGAAACTCTCTTGAACACCCTTTGAGTCTTACCTTTCTTTGGAAGAACTTTGATGAACCCTAGACCTTACTTGACCCACTACCTATAATTCTCTTGATTTGTGGTTTAGTGGATATCCAACTTAGACCAAAAGCCTATGTTGGGGGTGTGGTGAAAAGGAATAGGAGAAGTCAAGAAGTGCAAGAAAAGTCTCCCTTAACCTATAGTGTTGCAGAACAATGGAAACCTCCCAAAAAAAAGTCGTGAAAAAAAAAGAAAAAAATACAAAAGAAATTTGGGTAAGTAATCCTTCGAGGTGAATAAAAAGATGACTTAGAAGCACTAGCAAGAGAATTGATAAAGGAAAAGAAGGGAATGTCTTGAGAATACCACATCTCATGAGGAAAAAAGTCATTGAGCCTAAATGATCATACCTTTGCACTCAGCCCTATTACAAGTCTTAGAAAGACCTTTTTGATCTTGAGTAAAACGAACCGAAATCAATTGAAAAATACGGGGAAGCCTATGGGCGAAAACATGCATTGTGTTCCTCTTTTTGAGTGTGAGCATTGCATCTGATTCCCAATCTTGAATTGATTAAACCCTGTGTGTGAGTATGGAATCATTCTTTATGTGAGGGCATTTAGATACTTTTTGTTGAGCTTGAACTTGCACAAGTATCAAGTATTGTAAGCATGAGAATCTTTCGTAATGGTGTGTCACAACTTGAATCTTTGAGTACACAATTGAGCTTTACATGAGTAATTTGAGTCTTGTTGTGTACGTTCATGATTTAGTCTTGTGTAGCATGATTTGAGACATCCTATTTGAACTGCTGAACTTGAGTTTTACTTGAAGACAAGCAAAATTTTAATTTGGGGTGTATTTTGATGTTTGCGTAATCAATGACACAACTTCCAATGCAAGTGTCTACAATCGTGCAATAGTATAATAACTCAATCAAGGGTTGGGGTCAAGTCTTAAGGGAGTGGGCGTGAAAATTAATGGTTAAGCACAAATGTGCTAAAGGTAATCGTAGCTAAAGATTTTCACAAGTAAATGCATAGCAAATTAAAGGGGGTGACACCAAAGTGTCAAATATTAAATTGGAGTTTGTCACAAGTCTAGCTAAAACAACAAAGTAAAGAGAAAATTTAAATATGGGGAGAAGTTCTTGTGCTGTGACCGCAATATATATTGATATAAATCATTGGGTATATGCTTTCAATAGGAAATTTGCAAGATAATAGTGACTAGGCTAAGTTTTATATCAAAATAAGTTCCCTCTCAGGTAACTTACCCATTTCAAATGGGTTCCTCTCGGATACCCATTTGCCGCATGAAGGCCAACCTACGCCTTACCCCACTCACTCTCTCGAGCTGAGTGTTAGGATATGGGACTAGGGTTCACCCTCACAGAATGAACCTCATGTCAATCCACTCCTTATGCCATCAGTCTAGTGATCTTGGTTTCGCGACCTCTCTCTCGAGCAAGTCGAAAACACATAGGTGGTTTTGTATTTGCAAATACAAATCCATTAAATTAAACCATAACCACTAGGTGAAATCACCATTAAAATACATTTAACCTATCAGCAAACAAGACCCAACAATAATATCAACACATATTTGCTAAATCACACCCCAATAAAGGGGAGTTTTAGCCACACATCAAGAAATAAGAAATTATACCTAAAATGATAACAAAATTAAATGGGTATAAGAAATTAAACCTTGAATAAGAAAAGGAAGAAGAATGGAGAAGACCCACTTTCGATTTGGGAAAGAGGAACTTCTTTCTTCAAGTCTCCCCAAAAACCCTCTCCAAACTTGAGAGAAAAATATATGAAAACTAGTATTCTAATGTAAAATTAACAAATTTGTTCTTTTCTATCCTCTTTCTCCACTTAAAATTAATGAAGAGTTTAATATTTATAGACTTCAGAAAATAGTGCTGGCGGATCACTCGGCAAGGTTAGTCGCGAATGCCGAATGACTCGGCAAAGTTGAGCGGTATACTTCTGTTCCATAGAACTAATCGGCGAAATGCCGACTGCTCCTTTCATCGCCTTTTAATCCTTCTCCTTTAGGGTTTCACGTATTGGAACAAAGGGCGGAGTGTGTCCTTTCGGCGAATCGCCAAGCATGCTTCGCGATGTTCATGCTTTAGTTTCTTCGTTCTTTTCAGCCTTTTTGTTCTTCATTGTGCCTAAGTGTCTGTGCTTCCACTCAAACATTAAATACCTGAAACTTAAAGAGTTTTCATCATATATTGAGATAAAATAAGCATTTGAGGATACTATTTCTATTAAAATCGAGCCCTAAATGAGTCTAATTTGTCGACTCATAAAATTGCATATCTCAAAAGATGTCATTTTAACAATTAAAATCATCAAACGGAAATTTGATACTAATTATTTCCCAATAATGAGTTAGCTCAAGACAGATGGGAATGTTAGAAGGCTTCCATTAAATAATGGCTTCCAAAGTCACGCTAATATAAAAAATTGTACCCGTAAGCGAAGCATAGTATAAACAAAGAACAATATTAAAAACAGTTAGCTTTTGTAATTAAAATTCTATGGAAGCTCTATTGAAGATGGATGGTCTATAGATTCAATATATCCATGCTTACAACATCAAAGATAAGAATATATGGAATCTTTCCAAAGGTTCCATGGAGAAAACTTATCTATAACAATCTTGGATGTCCTAACAGCTTATATATCATGGTTAGTAATAAAGTTAAGGCTTACATAGACAACTCAAATGGGGTGCACAAACTGACTAGATTATGTGTTATGTAGCATGAACGTTGAAGCACCTTTTCTTCAAGTGACGATTTAATAGTATCATTTAGTCTTAACTTTTATAAGATGCCTAAGGGTTTCCCAAATGTCTATGGGCTTGTCTAATCAGGTTAGCTTGACTAGACAAAAGGCTAGAAGAAGTTCTAGTTAAGCTGAAATCTTAATTATATTATACTACCAGATTGTGTCTTCCATTTATTTTTGTAAAGGAACCATCAGGTTAAATCTTGCAAAGTAAAGACTATTTTAAGAAGGGTTGCACAAAATATTCATGTTCAAGATGAAATTACAGAACCTACATGCGATTTTGTAGCTCCTACTTTCATATTTAAGCATTTTATAGTCTAAGTATTCAGAGCTTCTGATTGTAATACACTTAAGGCTTACATAGATGGCTGATGTGGGGCTACAAACTGATCAGATTGTGACCTGATTGCATGCTATTTATCAGGAACCTAAGACAATCAAGCACCTTTTCTTTAAGTCCCAATTTACTTCTACCATTTGGTCTCGATTTCTATGATTCCTAAGGGTATACCGAATGTCTATGGACTGATCTTCTGAGGTTAGTTGTGCTATAAAAAATTCTAGAAGCAGTTCTAGTTAAGTTGAAATATTAATTATATTACTAATAGATTGTATCTCCATTTATGGTTAGAAAGGAACCATCAAGTTAAAGCTTGCATAGTTTAGGATATTCTAAGAAATGTTGTTCAAAATATTTATATACAAGGAGAAATTACAAAATCAACATATGATTTTGTAGCTCTTACTTCCAGATTTAAGCTTTTGACTGTACCAGTATTCAAAGTTTCAAATTATAATACACTTAAGGCTTACATAGGCAGCTCAAATAGAGTGTACAAACTGACCAGATCGTGTGTTATGTTGAAGGAACCTGAGATGATTAAGCGCCTTTTCATTAAGTGTTGATTTACTGCTATTGTTTGGTCTCAAGTTCTATGATGCCTAAGGCTGTGTAAAATATCTATGGGCTAGTATGCTAAGGTTAGTTGGGCTATACAAAATGATAAAAGAATTTCTAGTTAAGCTGACATCTCCATTATATTACAAGCAGATTCTATCTACTATTTATGGTTAGAAAGGAACCATCTAGATAATGCTTGTACAATTAAGAAAGTTCTAAGAAGGGCTACTTGAGATATTTACATTTGAGGAATACTTAAATAAACTACATGTGATTTTGTAGCTCCTACTTACAAATTTAAGCTTTTGACAGTTCAAGTATTCAGAGCTTCTAATCGCAATAAACCTATGGTTTATGTAGACGGCTGAAATGAGGCGAACAAACTGATCTGATTGTGACCTGATTGTGTGTCATGTAATGAGCAGCAACTTGACACAATTGAACACCTTTTTTTAAGTGTCAATTTACTGCTATCTTTTGGTCTAGAAAAATCAGTCGGAACAGGGGAGTTGAACAACCTGTAAGTGCCAAGATGCAGAGCAGGCTGGAATAACACCCGTTTGAAGCGGATACTGGTGGATTACATGTTGCAGATGTCATATTATAACACTGCTGTAAAGCTTATTGAAAGAAGCAATTACTAGGTGTTTATCTTTGTCTTTTACCTTTTATTATGTGGTATCATTTATCATGGATTTATGGTTAAAGTGTTGTTATAGTTTTTGAGTCACATAGGCTCCCCTTATTTGAGAACTTTCTTGGATCTAGCTTATAACTATACTTGAGATCTTGATTCTTTACTTTTTGGTGTACTCCTTGTTTACAAAATACTTTGGCCTTCTGATTTACAAAATGAAATTGTTTACCTGATCTAAAAAAAATACTACACTTAAGATCTTAACTTTCAGTGGTCATTTATTTTTTAGGAGATACATTAGAACCATGTTTACAAACATCAAGGGAATAGGGCAGGTAAAGAAATGGAACTATATTGTATTACTTTTCTTAGATGGAGAACTACTCATTTACTTTTGAATGTTAGGTGAGACTAGAAGGAAGTGATAGATATGTAAGCCTCTTTAACTCTTTTCTGGAGGGGCATCAAACTCTACATTTACTTGCTTATCGAACAGGAGAACCAGTGTGTATCTGTAAGAAGCCTAAGGGTGTGTCGAATGTGTATGGGCTGATTTGTTGAGGTTAGTTGGTCTATACAAAATGCTACAAATGGTTCTAGTTAAGCTACAATCTTCATGATATTACAAGCAAACCGTATGTACCATTTATGGTTAGAAAGTAACAATCAAAGTAAGAATATTCTAAGAATGGCTGCTCAAGATATTCATGTTTGAGGAGAAATTACAGAAACTAAATATGATTTTGTAAATCCTCCTTACTTATTTGAGCTTTTGACAATTGAAGTTTTTAGAGTTCCTAATTGCAATTCAAGTTACTCAAAACGGATAAGTACACCAGTTTTAAAAATAAATTCACACAATATACCATCTATAAGCAATTTCATATCATGACAATATCAGTAGCTATAATGGATTGTTAACAACTGACAATCAAAGTTCAGGTGATAGGTTCACTTCACTAAGGTGAGAAACATTAATGACAAGCTTCACTAAAGCAAGAAGTGTGAAGCATAGAACATACTTTTTCAACTTTAAAAAACCTTTCAAATCATCAGATCTATTAAAGATACATAGAAAAGAAAACAAAGCACTCAATATAAATAATACATTATGAAAATCTTTCAATTCTTAAAAAAAAGTAGTGAAAATAGAGACAGAACATCAAGAAGACATGGACAAAACAATGCATAATAGAGAAAGAAGTGATCCAAGTTCACTCCTCTTCTTGCTTTAAGCGACAAAAGCACTCACTTTTTAGAACACTACTCAAGATTTTGCCCTAAATAGTAATAGCATATGGATAAAACATTAGCTAAACAAATCATTTACACTTTTCATGAAACAAGTTTGAGCAATCAAGCAATTTTCGAATTTTTTTTAGCTAAAACTGAATCTTGTTCTGTTTCTTCAACCTAATGAACTTTCTATTGAATTTTAACACTCAAAACATATTCTTACTTCAAAATATGATTTTCAATTCTATTCAGAAAAATGTAACACTAAGTCATAAATTTCTTCCAGTTGCTCCATCAAGAAGATGAGAACGTAGTAACAAAGAAAACTTACTGACAGTACGTTGAAAAATAGTTGTAGCATCTACTGTTGGCACTAGAGATTTAACTTTTATATTTCTCATGTTGAATAAGAAGATGTACAGGTAAATAACTGTAATGTTTCCTTCACTTAATCATTTATATTGGTGAGAAAGAATGGCTTAAGTTTGTATGCTTTCTCTCAATACAAATTTTGAAGTAACAATGGATAACTGATGAAACAAGACAATTGGTGGACTCTCTTCTTGATAGTTTTGAACATTTCCAACACTTTCTTCCAAGAGAAAGGTTGAAGAGTCGGAATACATATCAGAAACACAGCTAAGAAGAAGAGGTATGGTTTAACTAATGATATAGGAAATTGTTTATCAATTCGACCATTATATTGAAAACCCGTAAATGAAATTTTACATGGTGCACTCCACCAAGTGTTTATCATCATCACTTCTTACAAATATCAGCTTGAAATAAGAGTTGTCTTCTCAACAAATGGAATGCTCCCAAATTTCCCATGCCAAATTACTGTTATCTTGAAAACTGTCAGGCACAACTTAATTAATAGCAGCGAATCTAACTGGGAAACTCATGATAATGCTAAGAATCATATGATTGTGATAATGAGTCTTGTGTTAAGTTGCACGTACAAGTCGCTGAGTTGTTAAAACAATACCATCACACACTGAATATTGAATTCTCATCCACTTGACATAATTTCCAGTTCTTCAACAATTGAACCTCAACAGGAAGATAAGAAAAAGTTCCCAGTTTCTATACTTACAAAAATAATCTTAAAAATAGAACATGCCTTTTCAAGTAACTATTAGAAATATTCATAATGTAGTGCTCATAATATTGTTGATTCAATTAATAACAATGATATTGATCAATTACAGTTGACTAACATTCAAACAATCACGAGAGTTTAATACATTAACATTAACCTATGAAAACAAAGTACTCAGCTCAATCAACTGCGCATCATATAAGTAGCAGAAGAATATCACACAATGCAAAACAGAGTTGAAACTACTTTTAAAAAATAAAAAATTACCTAAAGTTTTTGAGTACCTAGGGAGCAGAATATTTGCCTGACAAAGACAGGAAAGTGAAGAATAAGAGTGGATTTATTAAAACCTACAAAAAAGCATAAATTAAGAACAAAATAAGAAAATCTTAAGCCTTTACAGGATTCCAAATTCATCTTTTGTTCAATAAATTGAAAAAATGGACCAAAAAATACAACCACAACAACAAAATCATTGCAGTGATCATGTGATGAGAGGTCGTTTTAGCCTTGAATTGTTCGATAAATTGTAGGATTAATTACTCATATGGATGCGGCTAAAGAATCTAAAATTGGGATTCATATAGAATCAAAACTAAGATTAGTTGTGAAGATGGAGATCGTGATTTACCTTTGAACCAATGGTGAATGGCTTCAACAGATATTCTTGATGATGACTATGATGAAACTTGGACACTCTTGGTGAAGTCTCAAGGTTATGCGCAACCATAGCATGTTAGGTTTTCTTTGAATTTTTATTTTATTTTTATTAATAATTGGGGGGGAATAGTTAATTCCGAGAATATAATTTTGTAGGGAAAAGAGAAGGATGAAAGTAGCGTTCAATTATGTCTTTTACTGGCAAGTTTATTTTATTGTCACTAAAAAAATATATATTAGTGGCAATTGTTCATGTGCCGCTAATTGTTTTTCTTCAAGAAGTAATTAGCAGCGAATGATTAATTGCCGTTAAATAATTGTCGGTAAAATCCTGTTTTGTAGTAGTGAAATGAGTTTAAATCGTGGACTTATCAGCTCTCGATCAACATATTTAGATACTTCTATCATTATTTTACTGCTGACTATTGTGCCTGCTTTTGGATGTTAGTGTACAATCCTATCAACAAACGAAATAACAAATTGTACACATAAATATAACATAGAAATCAAGATCTATAAATAATATTGTGCTTTTAGTTAAATTCAATATCGTGACTATTTGATGTGAATGTTGTTGATAGTTGATATATTTTGCTTTTTTCTCTTAGTAGAAATTTTTTAAGAAAAAATTGCACACCAAAAGAAAGTGTTTTTGGCCAATGTAAGGAAAATTAAGTGAATGCATGTGTAACAAAGAATACAATTGTATTTATAATAGGACTAGCTCTTCGAATGTAAACCAACTCATCAATGTCATATATATAGATTTGGTTTCTAAATTATTAAATTTTTTTTCTATTTATTAGTTAATTAAAAATTAGTTATCGATCCAACGAAGAAAGAACAAATTATGTCAATACCAGAACTATTGACGCATACATCATTTGACAATTTTTAGTTTTCTTATTAGTGGAGAACATTTTTTTTCTCTCTAAAGTTAGTCCATCTGTTTTTTATCTAATTAACGAAAAAAGGGAAGGGCTTTGAGGAAACAACTCTTGTGGCATAGGTGTATGGAATGAGGTTTTGACCCCTTTTAGATATACTGCCAAAGGTTTTTTAAAAAAATAACTTTGAGATTTTATAATGATTAATTATAAGACTCTTGAATGGTCAACAACTATGGTCTTAAATTTAACTAGATATGTGATTAAATTATTTGTACATACATGATCAATAATGTTTTATAAGAATTAATAATATTTTGTAGTGATTATTGTTTGTGTGTTTCCTACTATATGATAGTTTGTTTGTGGTTCTTTACAACCACATACCTTACTGTTAACTCAAAATATTTTCTCACTATTTTATATTTTAAAATACCTTATTTTTTATGCAAAGCGTCTTGATGTTGCTAGTGAGTATAGTTTTGTAGCTATTCGGACAGTGGAATATGTCTTCCATTTTACCCTCCATTTTCTATTTCTTTTGGCATTTTTCAGATTGTGTGTAATTTCTTACTTGTCCCTATCAAATTTATATCATTTATTTCCAATTGTGAGTATTTAATTTCTGTATTTGACTTTCTAACACATTCTTGAAATTTTGTATTCTGTATTTTGCCTTGTGCTTTCTACTACATTCTTTAAATTTTTCTTCCTTTTCAAGTATGTCTTTATTGAAATTCTATTTTTTCTGAAATTGTGTCTTACTTACACTATTTTATATTTGCTATTTTCTCAATATCTATATTCTTGGTTTATTGTTTGTTTCTACCGTTGTTCATGACTTTTGGGTCAAAATCTACCCTCTTTGTTTGCTATTTCTCTTTAGTCGCTTCTCCCTGTCATTTTAGTATTAATAATTATTCTTGCTTATTTTATTGTATGCATTTAATTAATTTAGTGTATACCCTGAATTATTTCTTGTTTTTATCTTGTTTGTAGTTTTGTTAATCGGTCTTAGACTTTTCGCTTGATTTACTAGTTTTAGTAACTTCCTGTTTTATTTGCATCTTGTCTAGTTACATCTCTCAAGTGGCTTTGGAAAATGATGGTGGACTAGAGTCATGTCTTCGGTAGAGGCCAAGGGCGAGGGAAAGTGGTGGTACGTGGGAAAAGAGTTCTCCTAAGCTACAAATAGGGCTATTAACAGGGAAGTCCATAGATTTGTAAAGATTCTCAAGAAAAGGATGATAATTATAACTTTTTTTATAGGATACTAGATGGGAAGGTACCAAGGCATGGGTGGCACAGGTTTAAGTTGTGGCACTCATGAGTATCAAGAGATAGAAACGGAGTAGGTATTTTAGTTGATGGGGACCTTCAAGAGCCTGTGGTGGAGGTTAGGAAATTCAATGATAGGATGATGATGATTGAGCTAGTCGTTGGTGGGTTTATTTGAGGATTATTACTTCTTATGCACCTCAAGTGGGTTTTAACAATGGGGTAAAAACGCTCTATTTGGTGGATATTGATGAGGTAGTGAGAGGTATACAAAACATGGAGAAGATTTTAATTGGTGGAGACATTAATGGTCAAATCAGGGAAGCTTCTAGTGATTTTGATGATGTTCATGGACGCTTTTCTTTTGGGAGTGGAATGGAGGTGGAGCATTGCTTCTTGATTTGGATAAAGATTGAGTTGATTAATGCTAACTCATACTTCATGAAATGGCAAAACAACTTGGAAACCTTTCGTAGCATGGTAGCTATGACTTAGATTACTTGCTCCTTAGAAAGAGTGATTAATGACTTTTCTAGAATTGCGTAGTTATTCCGAGTGAGAATATTACAACCATATACAAGCTTTTTGTGATGGACTTGGAGATTAAGAGGCATAGGTGGAAGAAGACCTTATATGGCAGAATGAGGTTGAAATTGGGTGTCTTCACCCCAACTCTTTCTCAAGTAATGTGGGAGAAGTTTATTGGTGTGGGATCTGGAATAAATAGCGGTGAAGTGAAAAACATGTGGGATAAGGCAGATAGTTGCATTAGGGGAGTAGCTATAGAGATGTTAAGGGTATCAAGGGGTAACTTTGGTGGTCATCAAGGATATTAGTGGGGGGATGTAAAACTCCAACCAAAGTGAAAACCAAGAAGGTTGCATGTACAAAGTTTGTGGAGTGTGTGGGCGAGGAAGAGAAGTTAAACCTTAAAAAGATTTATAAGACAACAAAGCCGGAAGCTAAGTTAGTTGTTACCACTACTAAGACGACAACTTTCAAATGCTTGTATGTTGAACTAAGGGACAAAGGTAGGGATAAGCAGTTGTATAGGCTCGCAAAAGTGAGAGACAGAAAGGCCAGTGGCTTGGATCAAGTTAAGTGCATCAAATATGAGGAAGGGAAGGTGTTGGTCAAAGAGACCTCTATTAAGAAAAGATCGACAGCATACATCCATAAACTCTTAATTTAATAATAGGATAAAGATATTACTAGGTGAGTTGGCGCACTCTAAAAGAATTTGTAACTTGGGGTACTCTAGGTGTTCTACAGTTTAGGAGGTTAAACATGTTATTTGTAAGATGATCAACTGAAGAGTGATCATGCACGGTGAGAATCCAATTCTTAAAGAACACAAAAAAGGTAGGTATTGAATGGTTGATTGAGTTATTTAATGCTATTTTTAATATGACAAAAATTCCTGGTGAATGTAGGTGTAGTACAATTTTTCCATTTTACAAGAAGAAGTGCAATATCCAAAAAAAACTATAACAATTACAGTTGTATCAAACTTCTAAGCCATACTATGGTGGTTTGGGAGTTAGTGATGGAGATAAAGGTGGGGGAAGGGTAATCCATTTCAAAGAATCAATTAGGATTTATACGAGGGAGATCGACTACTGATGCCATCGAAATTAATTCTAAAAAATGGACACTTCTTTCCTCACCCTTATCGCCACCACTCTCTTCCTAACCTTCTTAGTGTGGCATAGAAATTTGACACCTCTATAGTTGTAACTATTTTTTATATCACCCATGCTCTTATACAATGGAATCATTTTAGTCCACCTTTATTTGTTGAGTATTTATGTTGTCTTCAAAATAATATTAAACCTAGTCAACAATTCTATGCATGCCTTGTCTTTGTTCTTTCAAAATTCTATCAGAATCTCATTTGTTCCGATCTCTAATCCCCTGCTTACTGTACTAATAATGTGTTTAACCTCCACTACCCTAAAACACCTATAGTATCAACATTCCCAAACACTTTTCGTGTGCACTAACTCATCTAAGACAATGTCTTTGTCCCTTAATTCGTTTAAGTATTTATGGACGTATGTTTGCTATCTTTTTTTAATGTAGGTCCCTTCCACCAACACCTTGTCTTTCTAATGGTTGATGCATATTTAAATTCGCAAGATTTTATCTCTCTCAAAATTCTTGATCCTTCAAAATTTCCTATCCCCATTTTTAGCCTCTAGCTCAACATACAATAATTTGAAAGCAGATGTTTTTGAAGTAGTAACTGCTAACTTAGCTTGAGCGTTTATAGTATTATAGACTTTTTTAAGTGATAAATTCTTTTCCTCATCCACGCACTCCACAAATTTTTTAGAGACAACCTTATTTGCTTCAACTTTTCCCTAGACTTCTCTGTTTCACCAACTATCTCATCAATGACCATCAAAGCTAACCCTCGATACACCTAGCACCTTTGTAGCTGCTTCTCTAATGAAATTGGTTGTCTTATCTCACATGTTTCTGAAATCGTTACTACTAATCTAGGCCTTTATACCAATCAACTTCTCCTTCATCTCTGTATAAAGAGAAGGGTCAAGTCATCCAATTCAATCCTCAGTCAATCATATAGGGTTTTCTCCTCCTATTCTCTTAATCTCATAGTTCATAACCAAAAGCTTATGTTGGCTAGTAATATTCTCACATGATATAACCTTTTTATCCTTACAAAGGCCTCTATCACCCTTTCTACGAAGCAACTTATCTATGTTTTTGTAACACCTCTGAAATGGGAAAGTTTACATGGAAAGGGATGAAGTAAATTTTTGGCTACTACTTCAGACCTATGAGATCATCTATAGTTTATTGAAGCCTCTACCAGTCGTTGGTGGGACTCGTAGGAACTGAGTTAAGTTTGGGAAAATTCAAGTCCCAATAAATTGATC
Source organism: Solanum bulbocastanum (assembly GCA_037074985.1). Classification (NCBI taxonomy): domain Eukaryota; kingdom Viridiplantae; phylum Streptophyta; class Magnoliopsida; order Solanales; family Solanaceae; genus Solanum; species Solanum bulbocastanum. Next base: position 18,147,582 of record CM073605.1, on the reverse strand, counting down.
TATGGTTAACTAGGACAAGTCGTGGGATCGCCTATAGGGCATGAAGTGTCTGTAGAAGTGATCTACACTTGGTGAAATTTTAGACTCAAAGTTGAGGTCTACAGATAGGGTCTACGGACCATAGAAAGGATGACAGCTCGTAGAAATGGTTTTATGAGAAGTGGGTTAAATATTGGGTTTCTAGTACTTGAATATATGGTTGACCAGTAAGGACCATCGAGTCCTCTGGCAGTTTTTAATTAGGGTGTTTTGGTCTTTTTCTATTGACCTAAGCTCTAAACTATGTCATTTTGAACCTATAACTACCACTTTAACTCAATAAACCTTCAAAATTCTATCATATACACACAAATCCCCAAATTCCCTCCAAGTTCATTCCCTCCCATCCTCTCTCAATCTCCAAGGTGAAAGCTAGGGTTTCAAGCTTCAGGGTGACAATCTCAATCTCTTTCTTATGAATTGATTATTAAGGTTTTTGGGAATCCCAAATAGATCCCTTCCATTCATTAGGTAACAAAAGAACTTAAATCTCCAATTCAATTTCACCCAATTCATGGGTCATTTCGATTATGGTTCAATTGAAGTTATTCTATATTATTATACATGATTTAACCTAATTACATGATTTGAAATTGACTTCATTTAGACCAAAGATTTATTCTTTTATTTTCACCTATGAAGTATGAACTACAATCATGAATATATAAGGGATTTAATGCATATTTTATGAAAGGAAGAAGTTATGATTTAAGAATGCTTTTAAATTAATTATCAATGGTTTGTAAAAAGTTTTCCAACAGTTTGAAAGGAAATCATGATTTTAGATTCTTAAAATGGTAAGTGTCTATTATGAGAAGGTTTATGAAATCATGGTTTTCAAAGGAGCTACTCTTGTACGATTTTATTACTTGAATAGGTATTTTGATTATTGTCTTTCCTAATGTTAATGTTTAATAATGGACTTTGTCTACTCCATTGGGATTTTACTTAGCACCTAGAGGACTTTGAGGTGGAGGCTCAAATAGGGTAGTTTCTAATAACAATCTCTAGTTCAAAACTACATGCCCCCGTAGGTTGTCTTAAATGACTTAGCTAGTGGATCCACATAGCCTAAATGAATTATATGGATTTCTACCTTGGCAATTAGACTCCCTCTTTTTGGTGTGAGGGTTACACAGAATTTGATGTCATAACTCGCATGGTTTATTGTTAGGTAAAATCACTATTCCACAAAAGAACTATGATTTTTTCTTAAATCCTTCATTATTCCTTTTTATTAGTGCATGACCTTGTTTGATGTGTATAATGACTTTGTTTTCTAAGATTTTAAACCTCTTACTTGGTCATGCATTAAGCCTACTATAGTATCATGTCTACATTTACACATTTTTCCACACTTAGTACATTCTGTGTACTGATGCATACTTGTACGTATATTATCTCATAATTTAGGGTCCAACACTCCTTCTTTTCCCTCTCATGGCTAGCTTGGATTGCTAATAGCTATTCGATTGGTGAGTTCTAATACTCCTAGGGCAAAGCAATGAAGACCATTTATTGTTTTTATTCTTTACTCTTGAGACTTTTTATGTGGTGTATGGGTTACATCTCAACCAACCTTATGTTGTTTTAGAAGGGCTTGTCACAACATAATTATGATTCAACACTTATGTTTAAACTCTCTTTTATGATATGAGACGACTCACTTAAACCCTCTTATTGTATATTATATTGTGTTGCATGTATATCAAGTGGATTTTACAGAGCCTCTCGGAGTCATATACGCCATGTCATGTCTAGGGTATACTTTGGATCATGATAGTATTAACAACCATGCTATGAAAGATAACTGATTGTCTCTCCTTCTTTGGAACTCCCAAGTTAGAAATTACATTACTAACTCAAAAACCTTTGAAAAATCCAAAATTAAAGCTCTACTTCCATTCATCTCCCAAAAAACAGAGGCTTTGTGAAATCACCGAAGCTACTACAAATTGCCTCAATATGGCAATTTAAACTCGTCCACATCATGGGCCTTGATACCTACCCATTTGGTCTCTTGGATATAAATAACATATATCTTCCTCATTATGAGAGTCTTCACTAGCTTGATAAAGTTTTCCATTCGTGATCCTATGTTCCATGACCCCTATGCCTTCAGCTTAAAAAAACTTCATTACCAAGTTTCTGCTACTTTCCCTTGCCCCCGACCTCAACCTAATACATGACTTTAGTCCACCATCGTTCACCAAAGTCACTAGGGAGATGTATGCTAAATAAGATGTAAAAGAAATAGAAATCTACTAGAACTAATTTAGAAAACGGAGAGTCTAGGACTAATTTACTATACAAAAATTGATGAAAAGCAAGAAATAATATAATGAATGAACAATAGAAATCAGCCCTAGAATATGTGTGCACCCAGTATACTAACACAAGACAACCCACAAGATTTTTGCAATATATGACACTACCGATCAAGAGAAAGTGAGATATGTAATAGTATACTAACACATGAGATCACAAATTAAAGAATAGGTGATGCAGGGATTCCTCATCATTCATGCATAGTGGACAAACCTCATCAATTTCGCTCATTTATTGCCCAAGTATATCCCTAGTCTGTAGCCTCCCCTTTAATGCTAACCAAAGGATAAAATTCCACTTAGGGCATCCTATGTTATTGCATACCAATTTTTTCCAACTGACTCTGGGTAGTTCTCCTAGCAGCATCTTATACATCTTCTTGATAGAGAACTTACGCATTCCCATGAAATCTGTTACATTTATTCCATTATTCTCTATGTATCGCCTGGCTTTAAACACTTTTTTAATCATCCATGAGGCCACCTTAGGTTCTACCTTCCATATATCTCTTCCTTTGACATAGTATGTATGTACCCATACGATCCATAGTTTTTCTTTAGATTGGAAATGTTCTCATAGTAGCTTATAGATAGTTACTTTGTTGCAGACCTCAACATTAATCAAATTTATCCCTCCATCCACCATGGATGAGCAAACTTGATACCATCCCACCAAAGCCTTCTTCGACATTTCAGCCAACCTTGTCCATAGGAATCTCCTACATATAGTTTTAATAAGTTGTAGTATTTTCTTAGGCAACATAAACACTCTCACCCAGAAAATTTGGATTGCAAATAATACACTATTTAACAATTGAGTCATTCCAGTGTATGATGAAAAATTTGCAGTCCAAGAACTTACTCACCCCAACATTTTTTTAATTAGTGGCTTACACTATACAGCTGACAGCCTCTTCGAACTCAGGGGAACCCCAAGATATCTAAATGGGAGGTACCTTTTTCAAATCCCAATATCCTTAGTATCTGTGGTTGCACCTCTTCCGACACTTCACCAAAATATATATAACTTTTAGTAGGATTTGCTACAAGTCCAGAAGCTTGAGAAAAAGTATTGAACTTGCGAAATAATCTGTCAACTAAATCCACATCCCCGTTGCAAAATAACAGTAGATCATCAGCAAAGCCAAGCTGGGTGATTTTTTTGTTTTGAACAGCTAGGATGAAATTTGAACAGTACATCTTGTTGCAACCCTTGAACAAGCCTGCAGAGGTATTCCATGGCTAGTACAAATAAATAGTGGGGGATAGGGTCTTCTTTCCTTAATCCTTTCTTTGCAGGAAATGAAGCAGAAGGAGCTTCATTAATAAGAATGGAATAAGATACTGTTGTGATGCACACTATAATCCATGCTACAAAAATGCTATCAATTCCCAGTAGTTGTGGTATTTGTTGCAGATAGGGCCACTCCACTAAATCATATGCTTTTTGCATACAAACTTTGAGCATGCATCTCGGGGAAATACCAATTCTCCCATAGCCTTTGATAAGCTCATGACTCATGATTAAGCTATGAACAATCATTCTACGAAGGACAAAAGCATTCTGTGATTTATCAAACAGAAAATCCATTACTCCTTGTTGCCTGTTAGTTAAAACTTTTCAAAACCACTTTGTATAAAATTGTACAGCATGAGATGGGCATGAAATCTTCGCATTTAAAGGATTTTTAACCTTTGTATTCAAAGTAATGGACGTGCAGTTAATTGGTTTATACATGCTTGTTGTATTAATGAATTCCATAACAGCACTAGTGATATCTTCTCCCACAAACGCATCATACTTAGGGCTCTTTGTGTCACTGATGCATACTAATTCCATATATCTTCCATCTCCACCTGCATGACTAGCTATAGTTGTTGGTCTCTTGATAGAACATTACCACAACCCATGAAAGTTGTGTCCACTGCTAGTAAACTAGGTGATGCAGTACCTGCAATTGTTTATAAAATTTTGTGATTTTCTCTTCAACCTGATTTTAGATGACAATAATATGCCTTCAAAACTCGTTAATTGTGCTATCTGATTCTGGCATTTCCTAGACTTGAGACATGCAAGAAAATAAGAGGTGTTAACATCCCCTAATTAAAACCAGTGCACACTAGATTTTTGCATCATGATGCTCGCTTCAATATTTATCCACCTCTCAAGATCTACTTTGCATTGTTTATCATCCATTATTAGCTTGCTAGGTGTTAGGGGATCACTCATGTGGCCTTGTAAATTGATTAAGTGTTGTCGTTTCTTTTTGCCCTTCTCAGTCACCCCCTTAAACTCATTGGTATTTAATTTCTGTATCAACATCTTTACCTTCTTCGAGTTTTGCCATACACCTCTCATTGTGGGATATGGCATTCCCCTCCATCTGTTCCTCATAACACCAATGAAATCAAGGTGCTCGGCTATATGATTAAAAAATTTGAAAGATTTTGGACCACTAACTTTCGATCCCTCAAGGGAAAGCTCACAGGGCAATGATCTAAAAATAGTGGCTCCATGATAAGTCCTTGAATATGCTCCCATTTATGTACCCAAGCAGTATTTCTTCGAATCTAATCTATTTTACTATGAATGTGCCCATTAGTCCAAGTATATCTCCTACCCAAATACCTCATTCCAATCATGTTAGCTGTCTCTATAAACTTCTTGAAGTCCTTTACCTCCCCATCCAGCACAACATTACCACTAATTCTATCATCCCCATGTAGAATGGAGTTAAAATTGCCCAAGATTACTAGGGGCTTTGCAACAGTATTTGTACCTTGTGTCAAGACAGTCCAAAATGTTGCTTATCAACAATGGTGTGCATGCCATTCACTCTTGTTAAATTGAACCCTAAACTTTGAGTCATGACATACAATGGATAAATTGTTTCTGAACTACATCCACTCTTAAATGCACTTTATTTGGATCCCATAGGATCCATATCCTATCTCTAGGGTCTGCATTATAGTTATCCACCCATTCCCACTTTCTGTTAATTTTCTAGATAATCTTTCCGGCCTTTCCTCCTTTATTTTATGCTCCAAAACTACTATAATAACTACTTTATTACTTCTACAAAAGTTCCTAAACTCAACTGCTTATGTACTTCATTAAGCCCCCTCACATTCCATTCAATACACTTCATGTAGGATAGTTATGTGTTGTGCCCTCAACCAGTCTTTTGAGTTCATCTTCTTGTTCTGCCTTATTCCTCCCCATATGATCATAATATTCTAGTATTTCAAAACCTTTAGAAGTACCCACTTCCTGTAGATTATGTTGAGCCACTCTTCTAGCAGATTTTCCTATAGAATTAGACCACTATTGCTCCTCCTGAACTTTTTCCTTACCTTTCTCACCCTTCCTCAGTAGTTGAGCTTTATATCTTCCTTTATCATCAATCAAGGGATTAATATTAGGATCAAACACTCTAGCCTTCCACCACACCTTTTTACCTCTAGGATTTTCCACAGGCAAGTTTTCGTCTCTACACACATGCCCTACCTGGTAGCATTTAGTACAATACATAGGCCTTCATTTGTATTCCGCAATTTGATCACTTGTCCTCCCTATAGGGTCCTGCACCTTAATCTAACAATCTTCTCATTCCCGATTTTAACCTAAATACAACATAGGAGGGAGGGGGGTCAAAAGAAATCCAAGATATGGCAAAAGCATCTTTTTGGATCAAATGGGCTTTTGTGAGAAATGGCGGAATTTTATACATGGATGTTTATGTAATAAAGACTTTGCAGTGCTTGTGGATGGTGTGCCACATAGGAACTTTCCAGCTTCTAGCATATGATATTCATTCTATATTGGACGTACATGCATTTTCTCACAATGGCTTACCTACCCCACTCCCAAATTTGTTAAGGGTTGTAGCAGTCTAACAATTAAGAGGCAAGTTCTAGAGCTTCACCCATAGTGGGTTAGTAGGCAAGACCTCCTCCTTGAAGTTGAAATTGGGTGCCCAGGATTTAATGATCACCGGCCTATTGAATAGGCTATAAGGACATTTAAAGAGGACCTCCTCCTTCTCATCGTTGCTACAAAATATCCATCATTATGTAGAAAAACCTTAGGTTTTTGGACAAAATTCCACTGGCTTCCTATAAATCTTTCTGCTGTCCTAATGGAAGGTTTATTCCCAACAACATATAGCATAATTGCTTGGGCCCATACCCCATTCTCCTCCTCCACATCTTCCTCTGTTAGTTGCACTACCACTTCCCCTTCTTGTATAAGCACGTGGAATATACGAGAGATTTATCCCCTTTGTAGCTAACTTTGTTGCATAAAAAAGTCCCAAACTCGCTTTCCTTGGTTATCTTTAGCTTACCCACCCTTCTCCTTTGTACCAGGGTCCAATATCACATTTGGACTGCTCGCCTTACGTGTCACTGTTTCATTGCCCTTCGCTTGCACACTAGTTGTGAAATTAATACTATTCCCCCCCCCCCCTCCCGGTTAAGGGCCAAGGTTTCATGTCAGTGCACTTCGTTGCCTCAGAGTAGCATTATGAAGATGATTTACCATTAATTCAGGCCAAGGTTCCCCTACATCAAGCTCGCTAGTTGTATCCATATCCAGGGTTTCTCCCCTCTAAGTTCCCAATACTGTGCCCCTATTGTTTTCCATACATCGGTAGTCTTAGTCAGAATCTTAATCTCCGGGACTCGAGCCATGCCAGCAAGCGCAAGTTAATATTTACCTAATGTGGGCCCCAAGTCGAGAGGGAATGAGTAATGTTTAGATTTCAAATTTCATCTTTAATCATTTAATCAACAATTTTTTAACCAGAGAAACAACACATATAAATTAATCATATATATTCTGAAAAATTAATTATTTAGTCAACTCAGGTATAGAAAATAAAAAAATATGTCAATATATAATTTTCAGGAGCACCTAATTATGGAGAGAATTATTTTGAACATTGACAAAGCATACTGTTGGTGTTAACAGCTAAAGAAAAACATATGACAAAAGAAGAAAAAGAGATATTTTACTAAGTTGAAAGAAGAAATATTTAAATAGAAGGAACTCCTAACAATCTGCAGTAAATAATGCAGTAACTGATAAACAAAATCTTCCTATTAACTAGGAACTAAGTCTACCAACAACTCTACATGCCTAAAGACTAGGAAACTCACAACTGAAAAACTAAAACAGAAAATATCTATCTTCTGAAATCAGAAAACACATCAGCACCATGTCATTATGCCAACTCAACATCAATTAACAGCTCATGAGGTAGATTTCAACACTCCTCCTTGCATCAAAAGCTGGAAATTCCAGGTTCCTTTGTCAAGAACTCAAATTTGCTTGCCGGAAGAGCTTTTGTAAAAATATCAGCCAGCTGCTCTTCTGTTCTGCAATATACCAGATTTACTAAACCATCATTTTGCACTTCTCTAAGAAAATATAGCTTCACATTGAAATGCTTGGTCTTTCTATGAAAAACTGGATTGTGAGAAATAGCAATGGCAGCTTGGTTGTCCACAAATATCTCAGTGCTTTCCTTCATCTCCAACCCAAGGATCGCAAAAGATTTTCTTTATCCATAAAGCTTGATTGACCGCAGCTGTAGCAGCAATGAATTCTCCCTCTGTTGTTGATTGAGCAACAATCTCTTGTTTTTTCAAACACCAAGTAAAGCATTTAGCACCAAAAATAAAATCGTACCCTGAAGTACTTTTCATATCTTCAGCAGAACCACCCTAATCACTTTCAAAAAATCCTTGAAGTTTAAAATTCTGGCATTTGCTAAATTTGACTCCATAGTCCATTGTGCCTTTGACATAGCTGAGTATTCTTTTTGCAGCTTGCATATGCAATTCATTAGGAAAATTCAAGAATCAAGATAGTACACTTACAACATACAATATAGCTAGCCTTGTTGCTGTAAGAAACATCAAACATCCTATCAAGCTTCTATAGCTTCCTTCTTGTACTTGTTCAGCACCATCGTCCTTCATTAACTTCTCCTTTTGATTCATAGGCGTACTCATACTTTTGCAATCGTCCATTCTAAATTTCCTCAGAATTTATTTTGCATACTTCTTCTGACAAATGAATATTTGATCTTGGATTTGTCTAACCTCCATTCCAAGAAAGAAAGTCATCTCTTCAAGATCCGTCATTTCAAAGACTTTCATCATCTCCTTTTTCAACTGTTCTATGAGCACAACATTACTCCCTGTTACTAAAAGATCATCAACATACAAAGAAATTATAATAATGTCAGAGTTAACATGCTTTATGTAAAGAGTTGATTCACTTGGGCTTTTTTGAAATCCCAAGTCAGAAAGATGATCATTGATTCTATTGTACCAAGCCCTAAGAGCTTGTTTTAATCCATAGAGGGCCTTTTTCAGCAAGTAGACTTTGTCTTCCTATCCTTCTACAACAAATCCTTTAGGCTGCTCAACATAGATTTCTTCCTGCAAGAAACTATTCAAAAAGGCTGATTTAACATCCAGTTGGTAGATTTTCCAACCCTTTTGTGTTGCAATTGCCAAAAGAAGCCTGATTGTGTCAAGTCTTGCGACTAGTGCAAATGTTTCAGAAAAATATACACCAAAAATTTAAGCATAACCCTTCACCACAGGCCTAACTTTGTGTTTGTTCACCGAACTATCTGCATTCAGCTTAGTTCTATGAACCCATTTAACACTAATAACCTTTCTGATAGGAGGCCTTTCTACCAGCTTCCATGCGTCATTTTTCTCGATCATGGTTAGCTCCTCCTGTATTGCAACTATCCATTTCTTGTTTCTTTCAACTTCTGCATATTCAGCAGGTTCAAATACGGCTACATTGCATCTTTGATAGATATTTTAGAGTGATCTCATTCCTCGAATGGGAGGGTGATCTACTCGTTCCTCAAAATTGTGCAACTCATTGGCTTCTCTTTCTTGCTTTTCTCCATCCCAATTCCATTGCTTTTGTTCTACAAATTTCACATCTCTGCTTACCAAAATTTTTCCAGTTTGTGGTTGGAAAATTGTGAAAGCTTTTGACTACATGCTTTAGCCAATGAAAATTCTAGGTTCTGCCTTCTTGTCAAATTTATCCCTTTCTGGTAGAGGTATGTGAGAAAAACATGAGCAACCAAAAATCTTGAGATTCTTTAGTAAAGGTTTGTACCCATGCTAAGCTTCAAAAGGTGTTTACCATTCACTGCCTTTATAGGTAGCCTATTCAACCAAAATACAGCAGTATTAGCTGCCTCTACCCAAAATTTTTTGGGAAGATCTTTCTTGTGCAACATACACCTTGACATCTCCATGATGGTCCTATTCTTCCTTTCACTTACTCCATTTTGCTGGGGAGTATATGAAGTAGTAAGTTGATGCTCTATTCCAGCAACTTCACAAAGTTTTTGAACTGATCTGAAGTGTACTCAGTCCCATTATCTGATCTGAGCACTTGTAGTTTGCAACTGCTTTGATTTTCTACCAAAGCTTTGAATTTCCAAAAAACTTGAGCAACCTCCGATTTGAATCTAAAGAAGTATATCCAACACATCCTTGTTAGATCATCAATAAATATTATGTAATACCTGTTTCATTTCAATGATGGAGTTCTTCTGGGGCATCCAAGATCTGTATGAATCAGCTGCAATTTTTGAGTCGCTCTCCAAGTTGATTTTAGGAATGGTAATATTGTTTGCTTACCAAATTTACATGCCTTGCAACTTGGGAGTTCCTCTTCAAGTGGAGGTAAACCTTTTTCCAACCCATTTTTCTGCATATACAAAAGCGCCTTGTGGTGGAAGTGACCCAACCGTTTGTGCCAGGTTTCTGCAACACTGGACTAACTTGGAAAAGCTATTTGTTCTTTCTCCATCGAATTTAAAGACAAGTTTTTACCCTGCATATTAATTCTAAATAGTTCCTGGCCACTTGGATCAATGATCAGACACGCCTTATCTTCAAAAAATAATTTGAACCCATTTTCAAGTAGTTGTCCAATACTTAATAAATTCTGATCAAGTTTAGGAACAAATAAAACTTCAGAAATAAGTTGTGTACATATATAACTCTCAATAGCCACAGTCCCCTTTTCTTTTGTAGGGAGGTATTCTCCATTTCCAATCCTGACTCTTGATGTTGCTGTTTTATCAAGCTTTTTGAAAAGCTTTTCATCACTAGTCATGTGGTTTGTACAACCACTATCAATAAGCCAACTGTCACTTGAAATACTAGATGCATGCAAAACATGATGCAACAAATAGTTGTTCTTCCTCATGTTGATTTGCAACTTGAGCTTCTCCCTGTTGTTGCTGTCCTTTTTCCTTACAAATGATCTCAGCATGCCCAAGTTTTTGACAATTTCGGCATCTCATATCCCGCTTTCTCCAGTATTTGAAGTGAGGATGATTCTTCCTTCCACAATATTGACACGGAGGGAATTTTTCTCCTCTATTGCTGCCTGAATTGTGGCTACTTCCATACCAGCGGAAACTTGATTACTTTCAGCATAACTCTTCTTCCCTTTGATTTTCTTGTATTTGTTTCCAGGATAGTTTTGCAACTTGACCTGAAGTTCACCTTTTACCGACCCTTCCTGTCTCATTAACCTTCTTTGCTCTTGTGCCTGAAATGCATTTAGTAATTCTGCCAAAGTGATCTTTGACAGATCCTTAGTATTTTCTAAGGAAGCAATGGTTGGTTGAAACTTCTCAGGTAATGTAACAAGAAGTTTCTCAATAACTCTGCTATCAGGAATCTTATTTCCTAACATTCTTATTTTGATCATAATGCTAAGAAGCCTATATGAGTATTCTTTGACGGTTTCAGAATCTTTCATTCTTTGTATCTCAAATTCTCTGATGAGATTCATGACTTTCATACCTTTAATTTGCTCATCTCCTTGGTATTCTTCTTTTAAAAAATCCCAGATGTTTTTGCCGATTCCAACGTCATGATTCTAAAAAGAATTATAGGTGAAAGTACAGCATATAAGCAAGATTTCGCCTTGGATTTTCTTGTCTTCGTTTCCTTGTGAAGTTTGATCAGAGCCATTGTTGGATTGCTTGGTAAAACAGGAATTTCGTAATCCTCCTCTACTGCTTCCCAGATATCACATGCCTCCATGTGAGTTTGCATCTTGATAGTCCTTACCAGGTAGCTCTCTCCATCAAACACTGGTGGAGAAATAACATAAGAACCAGAAGAGTGTTCTGAATCCATGTGTTCTGATGGCTTTTCAGGGCAACATATAGGGACTTTGCTGATGGTTCACTCAGACTACACTCACAAGTTACTCACAAGTCTCTTAAGAAGAGGGCTCTGATACCAATTTGTTGGTGTTAACAGCTAAAGAAAAACATACGACAGAAGAAGAAAAAGAGATATTTTATTAAGCTGAAAGAAGAAATATTAAAATAGAAGGAACTCCTAACAATCTGCAATAAATAATGCATTAACTGAAAAAAACAATCTTCCTATTAAATAGGCACTAAGTCTACCAACAACTCTACATGCCTAAAGACTAGGAAACTCATAACTGAAATACTAAAACAAAAAATATCTATCTTCTGAAATTAGAAAACACATCAGCACCATGTCATTATGCCAAATCAACATTAATTAACAGCCCATGAGGCAGATTTCAACACATACATACAATTAATTAGAACGTAAACATGGAATATCTAAAAAAATCTAGCACGTGCGAAAAAACAACTAGAGAAAATACATGTAAACCAAAGTATAATGTCATACAACACAGACATAGGGAGTAGCAGAGAATAGAGAAACAAAAAAAATGAAAAGACATCTTGATATCTTAGGTTACTACATACATTAAAAACAGAATACATCAACAAGAAAAACTCTCTAGAGGAATTGCAAATTCCATAACCGCATCTTAACGAGCATCATTTGAGCTTCTAGATGGTCATCATCACCGTAAAAACAAAAATCAAGACGATCTATAGTAGGAGAAAGAAGACACTCTCAAATCTATTTAGGGGATCGATACTTACTATGAGATAACTTAGATGAGACATGTGTACATGGAATAAGTAATGAGGGTATCAAAGATAATAGATCTAGGGAGAAATCACCTTGAGAGGTTGAATCAAAACTGAAAATGTGCAGAGGAATGCAACATAGATAGGGTTTCACAAATCTATACAGAGAAAGATAAAGACACTTCAGTATGTTTAGTTTAAAAGTATACTTACATTCTTTTGGTCTAGGTATTTTTTGGATCTGGTCACTATTTTAAGCTTCTTTAATTTTGGACTGGAATATTGGACCCATTTTTTGTTACTTTCTTTTATTGTTTTGTTTGATCTTTGATTTTAATACATATAAAGATGACCCATGCAACAAATTTATTTTTAAAATTATCTCAAATTGATATCATGAGATCCTTACAAGAAATTCTATATAGTATTCTCTTTTCAACAGTACATTATATGCACATTACAAACACCATAATATTTATAGACTGAATTTGTGCACTAACCATCAGTATACCACAATTCATATGGCTGATAATGATTTGCAAGAAATATTTACATGTGGAAATACATCATGTCACCAGTATGAGAAAAGGTTTCAAACAAAAGATAATTTTTTTGTTTATTGATTTCGATAGATACTAGATTCAGAAGTATTATTAACTTAAGGTTGTGATCACCATCAAAAAACTAGGCAGTGTGTGATATAGTTTTCAATCGTATCTTTCAGAAAATATTAGTACCCTTCACTGTCAGCTACAACTATTCCAACATTTTATAGAGAATTCTTTAGTACTTTTTTTTCTAGTTATGCATGTTTACTAATTCAATATATATATATGTCATGCATATTTTTAAACTGAAAAGACAAGATCATAAATTTACATAACATAGTGCGCAATGAACTGCTAAAAGAAGTAACTACGTATTTGAAATGACTCTAATTAGTAAACCTTATCTATGAGGGGATGTTCCAATTTAATCTTACATTTATTGATTGCATTGTGGTTCATTGAAATATTAGGTGACTCATTAATTCAATATTACTTTGACGAACAAATAAAAGGATCCAACACACAATTGTGGTCATTTTTGGGACAATTTGTAGGTCATAAGTAATACGAAGAATTTATTAAATATTAAAGAAAATGTAAAAATAATTTTAAAAGGGAGAGAAGTAATGCAATTGTTGGTGAAAATCAATGGAAATTTGTTTTGAAAAAATTAATTTATTATTTCTTTTAAAAGGACATGCTAAAAAGAGTTCAATACTATGAAATATGGAAAGATTATAAATAACTTACTATTTGTGTTTATAATTAGATTTAAGAAATTTAAAATTATATAGTAAATTGGTCCACCCTTCATGCGATCATAAGAAAACTAATTTTTTTACTAATTAAAAAAAAAAAATAGTCCTCAAGTCCCAATTTATTAGATTTTTAAGTTTAGTCCAATTTTTCCTTTAAGTGAAACCATACATCTCTTTCAATATTTATGTTTTCTCTTTATTCTTCCTTTTTACTTCTTCCTCACCAATTTAGTTTTTTTTTTTTTTAATTTTCCAATAATAAAAATAAACGAAGAGACTCAAAAGCATAGCAAATGTATGTAAATAATGATGCTCAAATAATTAATGAGGTGATAAAATTCATGAAATTAATTGACATTATGCTTTATGCATTTGTTAATACAACTTAATTTGAATGATAGTCTTGACATAAATGTTGAAAAATAGATATATGTACACAAATTTAAAATATATTCAGATAAAGAATTCCTGACATCAAAATATATTGTATATTCAAACAATTATCGTAAAATAAAGGATCAACACATGCTTAAAAACTGATGTGCCAAAAGAAGAAGCCTCATATGGTTTCCTATCATTTAATCAATGTTTATTCATAATGTAAAACATGCTTGCAAGTTGTCTTAGGTAATACAAATTTTTTTTTGAAAAAGTACAAAGAATGAATCAAGAGTATAATTTCTAATTTGAAGTACTTTATAATTAAATAGTAAGTCTATGTAATTGAAATATTCAAGCATATATATCAGTCTATATACAACCACATAATAATCACCTTACTGTCCTTCACCGTATTTACTCAAATCATTTGAAAAATAAAATTAAGAAAGAAACACAATATGATTACAATTCAAAGAATACATGAATATTGATAGTCTAAAGAACTTATTATTATCCACTTATTGATGATAAGGGATGATGAAGATATGAAACAATTTAAAAAATGTGGTATAATCAGTGTGTACAACTATTAACTGTTATAGAGTTTGAGTCTAGCTATAACTGGGCTACTATAAGTTGAATAGGTTGCTATGTCTTGTACTGGGTGAACTCGACTAGGATAAGTTATAATTATAATAGTAGTAGTCAACCACTAGTCTTGTAAATTGTATATGTGTACTGTAGTAGAACTTTAAGTGGATCAAGCCTAGGACTATACAATTCACTCCTATATAGGGAACATGTACTCAAAAGTTTTCATCATCAATACAACCTTAATTTCTCATATTGTTTTTGTAAGAATTCTACATGGTATCAGAGCATATAAGTTCTTCCGTTTTCTAAGTATTGAATCTTAAAAAAAATGGCCATATGTTTCAAACTGCAATGACGCTCTCTACCAAGAAACTATATCATATGGAGGACACAAATAATACAGTTGACTCAGGTGATGAAACTAACCTATCTCATCATAAAGAATTAACCAACTAAAAGTAGTTGTTCCACTAGAAAGACTATTGAGAAAGTTGTAGCTGTTGAGAAGGATGTAGAAAATAGTGGCAACATTGATTGCTAGGAGGAGAAAGATGTGTTGCTAAGGAGTTGGATCTCAGGCACCTTGGAAAAAGAAAGCATGTACCTAATTTTGAGCTACTCAACTGCTTGGAAGAAACTCATCTTCAAGCAATAAAAAATAAGGAGTTTCAGCTCAAACAACAACCACAAAGTATAAGGCTAGGAACAAAAAATATTGATGAATGTATTAATGAATTCAAAGACATGTTTCTAAGTTCAATCCCCAAGAACCCATGTGAAATCCATATTTCCTAGAATTGTTCATATGATGAAGCTTTTGAATCATTTTCCGCTGAAGTAAT
This sequence comes from Solanum bulbocastanum, assembly GCA_037074985.1. Lineage (NCBI taxonomy): Eukaryota > Viridiplantae > Streptophyta > Magnoliopsida > Solanales > Solanaceae > Solanum > Solanum bulbocastanum. The sequence goes on along the minus strand of CM073605.1, from coordinate 18,132,104 downwards.
ACCCATAATCCCCACTATCTTGTAAACCTCATCAATAAAACCCTTGAGGATCTTCCTCAACTTTAGACCCATGAGATTTCAAAGGTTTCATCCTAGTAAAGTTTCTCACCCTTGTTACCTCTATACCCACCCTTGTTTTCACGGGAACCACAAGTTCCTTATTTGCTTGAGCCGTCATAGCTTGGGCTAGTTCGTGAAATTTGGCTCAAAACTCATCATTAGTCATTTACTTGGCCAAAAGGTTGACGAGAACTTGAAGAGCTTCTTGTTCCATATTCTCACCCGCATTCCTTCTAATGTATGCTCTTTGAGTGGCCATATCCTGAAAAGCATCGATCAAGGATTGGGAGAATGATATATACAGTTACACTCTGTCGCACAACTTTAGAATGATGGTAGCAGTGGGATTTCCTAAACATATTATTGCCTTGTATTCATAAATATGGCGCACTTCACACTCATGAACAAGACTCTACTCGATGTGGCTTGTGAGACATCCTAAGACCTTTCTAATCTTGTGCTCTATTACTAAGTTTGTCACGAACCAAAGTATAGCTTAGGTGTAACATGACGTATAGAACCTTGAAAGGCCCAACACAAGACACTTAGCATACATCATAAAAGATAATATAAATAAAGATTTTAAAAACGGTCTTATATCACAAAAGAGTCTAACAAAGTGGATTCTACAGAGTCTCAACAAGCCATCATACACCATATATAAATGTGTGAAAACTAAAATAAAGAAAGCAATAAAAGTGTTTTGGTCCACATAACATGAGGACTCACAAATGTTTAAATGCCAAGAGATATACTAGCCATGAGTATGATAGGCAAGAGAGTCAGACCCTACATTATGAATCAATGTAGGCACAAGTATGCATTAGAACATGGAATGTACCAAGTATGATAGCAATGTATAAACGTTATGAAATCATGGTAAAATGATTTTTTATGATGTGAAATGACCAAGCTAAATCATAAGATAAAAGTTAAGAAAACATAAGTCCTAATCATAGTCAATGCAAGTGTAACATATTTAAATAAGAGACATAAGAATACATTGAAGAAAACATATTCATTTTGTGGGATAGTAGCTTTAACCGATAATAAGACCATGAGAATTATATTATGGAATATGGTGCATCCCTCATCCCGAAAGAAGGGGATTTTACTTGCCAATGTAGCATATGTAAACATCATCTTCTGCTAAAGTGGATCAACTAGCTAAGTCATTTAAGACAATCGTATAAGGGCATCTAGTTAGGGACTAAATGTTGCTACTAGAGACTACCCTATTTGAACCTCCACCTCAAATCTCTCTTGTTGCTAAGTAAAAATACCAACGAACTAGATAGAAGTCAAATTTTATAAATATACATCATATATGGAAGGTGCAATTAAGTTACTAATCCAAGCTTAAATCATCATAGAGTAGCTCCTTAATTATACGTGAGAATACCTTTCTCCCATCCATGATCTTTTCACAAAAGCTTTATAAGACCCATATTCAATCATTAACTTTATACTAAAAGTTTCATACTACTAATGATATTAGGTATAAAAAACTTGACACATGACCATCAATGGCATATTCGGATGTCATACTAATCAAGACGTAATATAGAAAAATAAATGAAAAGCATTGATGGAAAATCTAGATGTCATCATTTCATGTGTCCATTCATAAAACATATAGATATCTTCATGGATAAGCTTACTTAAGTCATAAATATTGTTTTCATAAAACATGCATAATATCCATAAAACATGTTCGTAGATTCTTAACTTCATCATGTATTCATAGTCTAAAATCATGGATTATGCTTGGGTTCATATGAATTCAAATCAAAATAATGTAATTACTTCAATTCATGCATTAAAAGTTAGAAAACAATAAATTGAATCATGATTGAAAAGAACCCATGAAGATTGAATAGAACCCCAACTTTGAATTGAGAATCTAACTTGTAAAACTGGAAGATCTTTGGTGAATACTAACATACCTTGGTGATCAAGGCCCATTAGCAATGGTGAATTGAAAATTTTAAAGTGAAACCGTAGCTTCTTCTTCCTTAGCTCTGGAGATAATTTTGGGGATGAACTTGGATGAAAATTTATGATTTAGGGGAATGATTTAGGATGGGTAGTTTTAGGACTAAAATCATTTATATAGGGCTTAGAATAAGGGTTAAAACAAACAGATTAGGTGTTAAGCACATAGGGAAAAGACCAAAATGACCTTAACTTAAAAGTTGATCGGGTGGCTTACATCGACCAGTAAACGGCCCATACAACTCTTCACTATCCACATAGGAAACCGTTTAGGTGACACAAAATCCTGGTAGCCTTTAACGACTGGGCCACATCCCTAAGCAAGATGTGGTCCCTTTCATGAGCCATTTAGGCTTCCGTGAAGGGTCCATGGTTTGTCTTAGGCCTGTGGACCTTCATGTCAACCCGCTTTAGTCTTTCTCAAAGCCCAAGGTGTTACATTCTCTTTGTTACTCTTTTTTATAGGATATTACACTATTTATAAACTAAAATTCGATTAGGTGTAGACAGAATATTAATAATATCATGCATTCATATATATAATTAATTACGAAAGAAATAAACATCCCATAAGAACCACAATATGACCATAATATAAGTCATTACACTCTTTATATAAGAATAAATATTTGTCTATGAATCCCAACAAAATGAATATCAATTTAAGTCTTAAAATCTTGAATCTTTACTTTTAAGCTAATCAAATCTTCAAACTTGTAAAATGCATATAACAAATTCTCTTAAAAACAATAATGATCTACAATAAATTAATATTTAACATGGGTTAAACCACAAATATCTCAAAATTCAAACATATATGTTCAATGACAAGCAAAATTTTAAGAGATATAAAATGTGCCAATTATATAAGAAAACTAGTTAATGGTCTATGCTTCGCGTACTTTAGCAAAAGGTGATTATTATGAGAAATCTATACATATTCTTTTATGAAAGTTGAATGTCATGATTATTTGTCGAGACAAAGGTATAGCTTCCATTGTAGTTCCTATATTTAGATTACCTAACCAGAAACAATAAAAGATAAAAAGAAACCAAAAAGAAATATCCGGGTCCACAGAGCCCAATGTGTATCCTTAAGAAAGTTAATCGTCAATAATCTCAATGAACTCAAAAATCAGCAACGAGATAAAAAATACAGACTCTATCGATCGACAATTTTATTTTTAAGAAATGCCTGCAGAAGAAGAGAAAGTTTTAGTGTCGAAAAATGAGAGAAATCCTCTCTATTTATAGCCAATTGCAGGTGTGAACATACATATTCAGAAAAGACATGTCTTTTCAGAACAGTGGAGTCTTTTGGGAAGGAAAGTGTGTTCGAAAGGAACATATCCTTTCCGAGCGAATTTCAGTCATTCCATTACGTAAATTTTCAAATCAATTATGTTATGCGAAAACAAATTGATTTCGTTAATTAATTAATGTATAATTATGAATTAATGTCTTCCGAGTGAATTTCAATTAACTTGTTACGCGAATTTTCAAATTAATTTTGATACGCCGATAAAAATTAATTCAGTGAATTAATTAGTTAATTAATAATTTCAAAATAATATGAAGAAAAAAGAAATTAATTAATGAGATTGATTAAATAATTTTTGCCTACAAAATTATCAATCACGTCATTTGCCAAAAGCCAAAGTCAAAATCAAGTCGAGGGACTACTTTGCGAGGGGTACCCTTTACTTAACACTTTCATAGCTATAGGAAGTGTTTCCTAATATAAGGACAAACATTTTATTTTCTTCCACCAATATGAGAGAAATGACTTTTCCTTTTTCCTCCAATTGATTCCCGTACATTTCCCTATTCCGCATTCATTCTCATTCGCCATTCACACCTTGCTTAAACCCAACCTCCATAACAATGAAAAAGACCAATAATTAAGTCTTATTTGGAAAGGTCAGTAAAGTTACATCTATATTTGAACCTTCAGCTTTCGAAAAAGAATAAAACAGTTAGTAATTTCCACATGTTCTCCTGTACTATGAGAATGCACACAAGTTCAACTGATTATTAGTACATACCATAGAATGGAAACAATTTTAGATGCATCAAAACTCATCATGGTAAAAAATAAATCCTATAGGAAAACATTTGTCTCGTGAACTACCGAAGATACAGAAGGTTTGTGTAAAAAATAAAAGCATATATATGCGTAGTACACAAGGAGTACACAACTTCTTAATTTCATCCACACTAGACCTCATCCCATTCAAAAAATGAAGTTCCGACACAAAATTTACTGAGGTAGTATTTTTCAATGGTTAAGTAAAAAATCAAAAAGAATGAGAATATAAATGAACATACCCTTCTCCAGGGACTTAATTTTGTTGCTTGGTTGGGCCTTCATGATCAAGCACAACTTGTAATTCAATTGGACTTTATAACATCACAATTCTATGAACTTGAACTATAATTGGATCACACCAATATCATATATATTATGCATGAGAGTAGAACCTAATACAAAACAAAATATCGTAGAAAGGATTACAGAACTGAAATATCAACTCAGACTGTAGAAACAACTAGCAAGGGCACCATTTTTATCACTACAATGATATATCTAGTGTAGTTTCTCAAGTGGGGTCTGGGGAGGGTAAAATGTATGCAAGCCTTACCCCTACATTAGAAGTATAGATGTCATATTCGATAAACCCTCAACTCAACCAAAAACAATACAAACTAATCCCAAAAGAAATAATGGATGTGAAAGCATAACAAAGCAGAAACAGTGAATCCTAAAAAGAATCCTAATTATTCTTTATGGACATGTAGAAGAAACTTTTATAGATAAAACATACTTTTGCATGTCTTGCACTAGAGGTATCTAGAAAATGGGTTTGTTCGTCAAGTATTCATCTCTTTAGCCCCCTACACACTGAGGTATGTCAATATTATTGAGCGATATGAAATATACTAAATAGGGACAATTTTAATGTTCTAATATCAAATGAAGTACACTGTACTCAAGATACATATAAACCAAATAAGCCATATGCTATCCCAAAACGAGTTTCTTACTCTTCCTACCTCATTTCCTAACATATGGGTTGTGAACAACAATATAATACATACAAATATGGTTTGAAATAGCATATTAGTATCTTTTTTGGTCGGGTTGTAAGTTGGCGATATAGTTTCTTTCCTAATCTACCTTTTATACAGATGTGTGTTGGATTGGTTTCAGATAGGTAATCCTCTGTAGAGATCTTATTGGTTTTTTTCAATTTTTGCAAGACATTGGCTACCTATTGCGCCTCCCTGGGTTTGAGGCGTGACATAGGAACTCCATCTGTTTATTTTCTTAGATGAAAAATTCTGATTAGTAACATGTTGGAATCTTCACAAGATTATCATTGAGAAGATTACATAATATCACAGAGCTTACTTGGAAAAGATCTCACTTGTAATCCCTTGAATTGAATACCTTGACCAATTTAATAGGTAAATAAAATTGAGAGAAGTGCTGCAATATAAGTTGAATATGCAACAAAATCCATGGTTGCATACTCAGCCGAAAATTATGCTCCCACTCGTGACCAATATAACAACCTACTTCAAGTAAGAAGTGTACAACAATAATATAAGAAGTTGTCGATTTATATATTTTTGTTATATTAACATTGAATTCTTAAATCAATGAATAATGCACAACCCGTTAAACTTATTTGTAAAATTCATTGAGACACTAAAACTATAGCTTATTCTGATTGAGCACTTAATCATATGATAAAGTTTTTTAGTAACAATTACAACATAAAATTTTGAAAATCTTTTTATGTGTGTTCTCAAATGCTCATCAAGTAGATAAGTGAACCATTTAAAACATGTCTCATCCTCTAATTATATGTATTAACTTCACTTATTGTCGTCGAAGTGTAAAATTTAAGAAAGATGAATATCTAATGTGATAAACCTATCTACATAATGGGTGTTTGTGACAATGTGCAATGACTTATCAAAAATTCTAAGAAAGTGTCTAAGAAAACACTTTATCATGCGTTCAAAAACTCAATCAAACAAATCATAGCTACAGTATCTAAAAAAAATTCACCAACAAATTTAGAGACTGCATATGTATCAAACCTTTTTAGTTAGTGATTTTGGGCATATTTATATGTCCAATTACTACAATCTGTTTGTATTTACCCTATGTTTTGAAAGCATTTCCAATTCTAATTGATATGTTTTGATTTAGTATTGTGATGAATGCACACTAACCTACACGTTTATCATATGTAGGGATTTCAAAAGGAATAAGAGATAAATAGGAGGCGATTGGAGAGAAGAGAACAAGTGCAATGAATAGATGACATTAGGCAGCCTCGGTGCACCGCACCAGGGCCTCAAATACTAAAGCACTTGCCTGGCGCACTAGCAGGCAAGACACCAGGTTGTGAACTACTGAAGGTGCCTCTTGGTGTGATGTTGGCGTGCCGTCCCAACCTAACTCCGACGTTCCCTGGGAATTTTAGTTGAATGAGGATTCCAAATTAAATTAGAAGTGGAATTGTTTTCCAAAGCTATATAAATAGGATTCTAGGGATACTTCTTCTTTTTGGTGTGGAAGAGAGAGGGACTAACAATTCATCTTAGGTTTCAACTCTCTACTCTTTCTTTAATTGTAAATTTCATGCAAACAATTGTATTTATGTCTTTTTAATATTATGAGTGGCTAAAATTATTTGTTCAGGGGTTGTAGCAACTATCACACCCATTTTTCAACTGCAGAAAGAAGTTTTCTACTTTAAGTGATGATATTGATTAGGAATTATTTCATTTTTTAGAGTCACCACATTGAATTGAGTTATGGTGTTCCAAGTGACCTTTATTATGATCCCTAATCAAAATATTTAGAGACTGGATATGTATCAAACCTTCTTAATTAGTGATTTTGGGCATATTTATATGTCCAATTACTACAATCTATTTGTATTTACCTTATGTTTTGAAAGCATTTCCGATTCTAATTGATATGTTTTGATTTAGTATTGTGATGAATGCACACTAACCTACATGTTTATCATATGTAGGGATTTCTAAAGGAATAAGAGCTAAATAGGAGGCGACTAGAGAGAAGAGAACAAGTGCAATGAATAGACGACATTAGGCAGCCTCGGTGCACTGCATCAGGGCCTCAAATACTAAAGCACTTGCCGGCACACTAGCAGGTAAGACACCAGGTTGTGAACTACAGAAGGTGCCTCTTGGTGTGATGTTGGCGTGCCGTCCCAACCTAACTCCGACGTTCCCTGGGAATTTTAGTTGAATGAGGATTCCAAATTAAATTAGAAGTGGAATTGTTTTCCAAAGCTATATAAATAGGATTCTAGGGATACTTCTTCTTTTTGGTGTGGAAGAGAGAGGGACTAACAATTCATCTTAGGTTTCAATTCTCTACTCTTTCTTTAATTGTAAATTTTATGCAAACAACTGTATTTATGTTTTTTTAATATTATGAGTGGCAAAAATTATTTGTTCAGGGGTTGTAGCTACTATCACACCCATTTTTCAACTGCAGAAAGAAGTTTTCTAGTTTAAGTGATGATATTGATTAGGAATTATTTCCTTTTTTAGAGTCTCCACTTTGAATTGAGTTATGGTGTTCCAAGTGACTTTTATTATGATCCCTAATCAAAATATTTAGAGACTGGATATGTATCAAACCTTCTTAATTAGTAATTTTCGGCATATTTATATGTCCAATTACTACAATCTGTTTTTATTTACCTTATGTTTTGAAAGCATTTCCGATTCTAATTGATATGTTTTGATTTAGTATTGTGATGAATGCACACTAACCTACATGTTTATCATATGTAGGGATTTCTAAAGGAATAAGAGCTAAATAGGAGGCGACCGGAGAGAAGAGAACAAGTGCAATGAATAGGCGACATTAGGCAGCCTCGGTGCACCGCACCAGGGCCTCAAATACTAAAGCACTTGCCTGGCGCACTAGCAGGCAAGACACCAGGTTGTGAACTACTGAAGGTGCCTCTTAGTGTGATTTTGGCGTACTGTCCCAACCTAACTCCAATGTTCCCTGGGAATTTTAGTTGAATGAGGATTCCAAATTAAATTAGAAGTGGAATTGTTTTCCTAAACTATATAAATAGGATTCTAGGGATACTTCTTCTTTTTAGTGTGGAAGAGAGAGGGACTAACAATTCATCTTAGGTTTCAACTCTGTACTCTTTCTTTAATTGTAAATTTCATGCAAACAATTGTATTTATGTTTTTTTAATATTATGAGTGGCTAAAATTATTTGTTCAGGGGTTGTAGCTACTATCACACCCATTTTTCAACTGCAGAAAGAAGTTTTATAATTTAAGTGATGATATTGATTAGGAATTATTTCATTTTTTAGAGTCTCCACTTTGAATTGAGTTATGGTGTTCCAAGTGACCTTTATTATGATCCCTAATCAAAATATTTAGAAACTGGATATGTATCAAACCTTCTTAATTAGTGATTTTGGGAATATTTATATGTCCAATTACTACAATCTGTTTGTATTTACCTTATGTTTTGAAAGCATTTCCAATTCTAATTGATATGTTTTGATTTTGTATTGTGATGAATGCACACTAACCTACATGTTTATCATATGTAGGGATTTCTAAAGGAATAAAAGCTAAATAGGAGGCGACCGGAGAGAAGAGAGCAAGTGCAATGAATAGACGACATTAGGAAGCTTCGGTGCACCGCTCTAGGGCCTCAAATACTAAATCTATTGCCTGGCGCACTAGCAAGCAAGACACTAGGTTGTGAACTACTGAAGGTGCCTCTTGGGGTAATGTTGGCGTGCCGTCCCAACCTAACCCCTACGTTCCCTGGGAATTTTAGTTGAATGAGGATTCCAAATTAAATTAGAAGTGGAATTGTTTTCCTAAACTACATAAATAGGATTCTAGGGATACTTCTTCTTTTTGGTGTGGAATAAAGAGGGACTAACAATTCATCTTAGGTTTCAATTCTCTACTCTTTCTTTAATTATAAATTTCATGGAAACAATTGTATTTGTGTTTTTTTAATATTATGAGTGGCTAAAATTATTTGTTCGGGGGTTGTAGCTACTATCACACCCATTTTTCAACTGCAAAAAGAAGTTTTCTAATTTAAGTGATGATATTGATTAGGAATTATTTCATTTTTTATAGTCTCCACTTTGTATTGAGTTATGGTGTTCCAAGTGACCTTTATTTTAATCCCTAATCAAAATATTTAGAGACTAGATATGTATCAAACCTTCTTAATTAGTGATTTTTGGCATATTTATATGTCCAATTACTACAATCAGTTTGTATTTACCTTATGTTTTGAAAGCATTTCCAATTCTAATTGATATGTTTTGGTTTTGTATTGTGATGAATGCACACTAACCTACATGTTTATCATATGTAGGGATTTCTAAAGGAATAAGAGCTAAATAGGAGGCGACCGGAGAGAAGAGAGCAAGTGCAATGAATAGACGACATTAGGCAGCTTCGGTGCACTGCACTAGGGCCTCAAATACTAAAGCACTTGCCTGGCGCACTAGAAGGCAAGACACCAGGTTGTGAACTACTGAAGGTGCCTCTTGGGGTAAGGTTGGTGTGCCGTCCCAACCTAACTCCGACGTTCCCTGGGAATTTTAGTTGAATGAGGATTCCAAATTAAATGAGAAGTGGAATTGTTTTCCTAAACTACATAAATAGGATTCTAGGGATACTTCTTCTTTTTGGTGTGGAATAGAGAGGGACTAACAATTCATCTTAGGTTTCAATTCACTACTCTTTCTTTAATTATAAATTTCATGCAAACAATTGTATTTATGTTTTTTTAATATTATGAGTGGCTAAAATTATTTGTTCAGGGGTTGTAGCTACTATCAGACCTATTTTTCAACTGCAGAAAGAAGTTTTCTAATTTAAGTGATGATATTGATTAGGAATTATTTCATTTTTTAGAGTCTCCACTTTGAATTGAGTTATGGTGTTCCAAGTGACCTTTATTTTGATCCCTAATCAAAATATTTAGAGACTGGATATGTATCAAACCTTCTTAATTAGTGATTTTGGGCATATTTATATGTCCAATTCCTACAATTTGTTTGTATTTACCTTATGTTTTGAAAGCATTTCCAATTCTAATTGATATGTTTTGATTTAGTATTGTGATGAATGCACACTAACCTACATGTTTATCATATGTAGGGATGTCTAAAGGAATAAGAGCAAAATAGGAAGCGACCGGAGAGAAGAGAACAAGTTCAAAGAATAGACGACATTAGGCAGCCTCGGTGCACCACACCAGGGCCTCAAATACTAAAGCACTTGCATTGCGTACTAGCAGGCAAGACACCAGGTTGTGAACTACTGAAGGTGCCTCTTGGTGTGATGTTGGCGTGCCGTCCCAACCTAACTCCGATGTTCCCTGGGAATTTTAGTTGAATGAGGGTTCCAAATTAAAGTAAAAGTGGAATTATTTTCCTAAACTATAGAAATAGGATTCTAGGGATACTTTTTCTTTTTGGTGTGGAAGAGAGAGGGACTAACAATTCATCTTAGGTTTCAATTCTCTACTCTTTCTTTAATTGTAAATTTCATGCAAACAATTGTATTTATGTTTTTTTAATATTATGAGTGGCTAAAATTATTTGTTCAAGGGTTGTAGCTACTATCACACCTATTTTTCAACTGCAGAAAGAAGTTTTCTAATTTAAGTGATGACATTGATTAGGAATTATTTCATTTTCTAGAGTCTCCACTTTGAATTGAGTTATGGTGTTCCAAGTGACCTTTATTATGATCCCTAATCAAAATATTTAGAGACTGGATATGTATCAAACCTTCTTAATTAGTGATTTTGGGCATATTTATATGATCAATTACTACAATCTGTTTGTATTTACCTTATATTTTGAAAGCATTTCTGATTCTAATTGATATGTTTTGATTTAGTATTGTGATGAATGCACACTAACCTACATGTTTATCATATGTAGGGATTTCTAAAGGAATAAGAGCTAAATAGGAGGCTACCGGAGAGAAGAGAACAAGTGCAATGAATAGACGGCATTAGGCAGCTTCGGTGCACCGCACTAGGGCCTCAAATACTGAAGCACTTGCCTGGCGCACTAGCAGGCAAGACACCAGGTTGTGAACTACTGAAGGTGCCTCTTGGTGTGATGTTGGCGTGCCGTCCCGACCTAACTCCGACGTTCCCTGGGAATTTTAGTTAAATGAGGATTCCAAATTAAATTAGAAGTGGAATTGTGTTCCTAAAGTATATAAATAGGATTCTAGGGATACTTCTTCTTTTTGGTGCGGAAGAGAGAGGGACTAACAATTCATCTTAGGTTTCAATTCTCTACTCTTTCTTTAGTTGTAAATTTCATGCAAACAATTGTATTTATGTTTTTTTAATATTATGGGTGGCTAAAATTATTTGTTCAGGGTTTGTAGCTACTATCACACCCATTTTTCAACTGCATAAAGAAGTTTTCTAATTTAAGTGATGATATTGATTAGGAATTATTTCATTTTTTAGAGTCTCTACTTTGAATTGAGTTATGGTGTTCCAAGTGACCTTTATTATGATCCCTAATCAAAATATTTAGAGACTGGATATGTATCAAACCTTCTTAATTAGTGATTTTGGGCATATTTATATGTCCAATTACTACAATCTGTTTGTATTTACCTTATGTTTTGAAAGCATTTCCGATTCTAATTGATATGTTTTGATTTAGTATTGTGATGAATGCACACTAACCTACATGTTTATCATATGGAGGGATTTCTAAAGGAATAAGAGCTAAATAGGAGGCGACCGGAGAGAAGAGAACAAGTGCAATGAATAGACGACATTAGGCTGCCTCGGTGCACCGCACCAGGGCCTCAAATACTAAAGCACTTGCCTGGCGCACTAGCAGGCATGACACCAGGTTGTGAACTACTGAAGGTTCCTCTTGGTGTGATGTTGGCGTGCCATCCCAACCTAACTCCGACGTTCCCTGGGAATTTTAGTTTAATGAGGATTCCAAATTAAATTAGAAGTGGAATTGTTTTCCTAATCTATAGAAATAGGATTCTAGGGATACTTCTTCTTTTTGGTGTGGAAGAGAGAGGGACTAACAATTCATCTTAGGTTTCAATTCTCTACTCTTTCTTTAATTGTAAATTTCATGCAAACAATTGTATTTATGTTTTTTTAATATTATGAGTGGCTAAAATTATTTGTTCAAGGGTTGTAGCTACTATCACACCCATTTTTCAACTGCAGAAAGAAGTTTTCTAATTTAAGTGATGATATTGATTAGGAATTATTTCATTTTTTAGAGTCTCCACTTTGAATTGAGTTATGGTGTTCCAAGTGACCTTTATTATGATCCCTAATCAAAATAAAATAACTCTTCATTTTCGTTTGCGAAAATAAAATATCGGCTAAGAAATTTGGTTGGCCGAGGGGAAGGTATTAGGCATCCCTCTAGTCCCATAGTTTTAGTAGGGTCGTTTTTATCAACTTATAGGTTAATTAAAAAAATGGATATACTATTACACACCATGATTTGTTTGCATTTGCTTTTTGTTGAACTTTTATTTAGTCTCAACCTAGATGCGTAACCGTATTCTTGGTCTTGACATTTAAAGGCATATCTATCTTCTTTGCATTGTACCTATTTGTCTATAAATCTTAGTTTTAATTAATGAAAGTTAATTATATTTTTGGACAAGGTGTGTAATTGCATCCTTGAGTTTCTATTAACGGTCTCAAAAAAAATGTGCAACCGCATTTTTAATGGAAAAAAACATTTCTAACATGCCTAAAAGTTCGTCTAATGTTAAAATCAAACATTCATTCCTTATATAGCGAAACACAAAATAAATCACAACTTCTAGGATAAAATATATTGGATCATTTTATCTCTTTTCTAATTTATTTACTCTTAAAGTTAATGTCAAAATTAAGCATGAACATGTTGCAATTTTTATTAATCCAAAAACAAAAAAAAAAAAAACCAATGACGAATCTCTAAACAAATATCATTTTTTTGTTTGATAAATAAAAACGACAATAAATTTTTGAGTTTAATAATCTCTACTTTATTATTATTCGCATGTTAGTTAAGACAAACCGCCAGACCTGTTCATTTTAAGAAATAATAGCTAACACATAAAAATCTATAAAAAAATAATCATCAATTAAAGCTTTCCTCATGCATTAAATATAGATATAACACTCAACTCAATATTTATTTCAATAAAATTATGAATAAAATAAAACTATATGAAAAAGTATCACATAATTACATCAAATTCCATAAATAAATTAAAGAAAAAAAGGTAAAGTTGTACCTCGAATTAAGAAAATAAGTACCACAAACTTTTAATCGAAGCTCGATTAGAACGCCCACGAATCATTTTTTAGTGTGTAGTGTTGGGTAAATTTGTTATATATTGTATTGATTGTATGTATAGTACATTATTGTATGTTTGAGTGTTTGTTAGCATGTGTTATAGGCTAGGGGTGTTGTTGTATGGTGAAAGTGAGGGAGCGGATTGGTGGGTTTTTTTAAGTGTGCAGATGGTCTTTTTCTTTTCATTTCTTCTTCTTTTTTGGTGGTTGTGTGTCTATGTGGGAAGTTGGGGTGAATTGTCGATGGTTTTCTATTGTGATGTAGTTATCTGTAGTATATACGTAAGGTGCGGAAGTGTGGGAAATGTGGGGTTGTAAGGTGGAATAATGGGGGTGATGTGAGGTAGTGAGGTAGTTAGGTTAATTTTTTTAAAATAAAAAATAATATATACAAAAAAATTATAATAATAAAAATATTAGCTAAATATTTTGAACTGATAAAAAATAAAAAAGATAGCTATGCGAAAAGTATAATTAAGAAACATTAGCTTATTTACTAAATCTCAATTTTAAAAAAACATGTATTTTTTATAAATTTTCTTTTCTATAAAACATTACTTACACTAACAATGCAACTCTGTTTTTTTTTGTAGTTTTCAAATATTTTAAAATAAACTTGCTAAAATAAGATAAAACCAAACATCTAATTTAGATATAAAAGCATATTTAAGTACTAAAATGGTGTAAAATCTCAAGTTCTGTCAAAAATTACGTGTCTAGAGTTGTCCCTCTTTGACTGAAAACATGAAGAGTTTTTAAACAAAGAAGTAGACAACGTGACAAGTTTTGACCCGAACTCTTATTTGAAAGGAAAAATATGTGACCGAGTTTTTTGGTTTTGAAAAGCCAACGTATCCTAGGAATCAAGTCACGTGTAGTTCAAGGAGATAAATTAATAAGTTGGAAGTTAAGTGAGGTTCTATTGAGACTTTAGTTCGCGACTCTTGTTTTAACATGAAAATGAAAGAAAAAAAATTTAAAAGAATACAAGTATAAGATCCTATCTATGTAGCTTCTCTTGAACCTTGACTTGGGTCTTCATGCTTGTAACGACATGTTCCCGTCGCTATGGATAAGCCCAATGAGAGAGGAATTTGGGCTAGAAAACTTCTGAGTAGTAACTTGGAAATTTCCGACCTAGGCTGGACTTGGATGAAATCTAAGTCAGGTACACTCTACGGTAATCCGGTAATGGATTGGGGATTTAATTATGAATTTAATAATTTGAGTAGATAGCCAAGATGATAAGGAGCATGTACATCTTTACGAACTTGAATTTAGGCAGGTAGACTTTCCATAATTGATCTTAGTGTGAAAAGGTGGTTTTAGAACATCGAGGTTTGAAGGTGTGTTGTGAAATAGGGACTTGGAAAATAAATTCCAACTCTCTGTATCCGTGCAACCAGCCAGGATGGGATTAATCCCACCATGGCGGGGTGGCTATGGCAGGCCAATCGTGAGTAAAAAGGGGAAATTTCCAAAAATATTATTTTTCTGCAAACTTAATTCTTGGAGAGAAAAAAAGGGTGACCTAGGGCTATATCTTATGGTTTTTTTCTAATTCTTGTGCTAAAGGTAAGTCAATTACTCCTCTAATTAATAAATTGGTTCTTAGAACCTAGAATCCTTTGTATTTATCCTTGGGGAGGGTTTTGGTGTAAATTTAATGGTGGAAAAAGCCCTAGTTGGGTGTTAGGATTGTTGAATTTACCAAGGGTTATTATTTAATTATAATACAGGTAAATTAGGCCTCTATTATTGATCCTTTGTAAAATTTACTTTTTTAGACCAAGAATAAACTAAGAGACTCCGGAAAGGGAAAGCTCATGTTCCTTAAGAGTGTTCAAGTTTGGTTTTGAGGTAGGTGATGGTTTAATTTCCCATATCTGCTATATATATCTGCTAACTGCTCCATTGTATTCATGCATGTACCTGAATATGGAAAGATGAAATGAATCTAATGAAATGACTATTTGTCATTACGTAGCATGCAATGAACATGTTACCTGATTGTACGATACAAGTGTGTGAATCATTCATTGTGGTGTTGATTGTGTTTGTGATTGTGGTTGATTGGATTGGGTATCAAGTTCCGACACATAATTGGATCGGGTGTCATGTTCCAACATATATTGAATCAGGTGTCACGTTCCGACACACTATTGGATTGGCTGTCACATTACGACATACTAACAGTTTGAGTGTAGGTTTCATGAGAGAACCATCATTCACTGTTGCATCTGAGATTGATATTGTGAAACTGATATATTGAGCACGAACGGGCAAATTGTTGTTCTTTCTGTATATATATGGGTTACTATGTTGTAGTTACTTGTGTATATCTCACTTGCTGGAATAGCCTCGTGATCTTACCAGTACATATGTAACAACTCGAAAAATTAGTAAGACCAGGCAAGAGTCTAATGGAAACTAATAGGTGAAACTAGAGCCTAACATGGGAGCTTTTGAGTTTGGTGTTTGGTTTTAGGTTGTATATTGACTTCCAGTGCTTAGAATGAGGGGTTTAATGGTTGAACGTCAAGGCATGTCTTACACCTCGTACTCTTATAGGCTAATCTAGGTCTTGGTATATTGGGTTGATAAACCTAGGAAGCGGGCAAGGGCCTAAACTATAAAGGAAGTGTGAAGGAGAACTTGATTCTCTTTGGATAGGTTGGCAATTGGCAGCATGGTCGCCCAAGCCACTTGGCAATGCGCCAATGTGTACTTGGGTTGCCTAATGGGCTGTACCTCATAGCCTAGGTACTGGACCAAAGGGCAAACTAAGCCTTAGCTCGCCAACCATCTTGGCGAGTCACCCATTGGTCCCTCAAGATCTCCTAGTGAGCTACCCATTTTTGGAGCTCACTTGAAATTTGGGTGAGCCAAGGGTTCACTTGGCGAGTCGCCTAGTGCCCTTGGCGAGTCAAGAGGGTCCATTGGGTGATCAAGGTCATGAAAGGGGTTAAGGGATGGAAAGTTAGGCTATTGGTCAAATGCCAAGGGCATCACAACGGTCCACAAAGCCCCACACGGACCGTGAAGTCATCCTTGAAGGGTTTTCATTTGACTTAGAGTGTAGGATCAACTTCAAATGATGATATCTCTTAAATCAATACAAATTAGGTGGGCCATTACCTATCCAAATAAAGGTCTCTGAGTCCTCTTTCCAACGCCATCGAGTTTGCCCAATTCCGATCTCAGAGAAAAGAGTTATGCCTGAAATAGTGAAACACTATCAGGCTGGATAAATGGGCGAGCCAAGGGCCATTAGGTGATTCTCCTAGTGCCCTTGGTGAGCCATGAGGTTCAAAGGACGAACTTAGATGGGTTTGGTGCAAACTTTTAAGTTTAAACTTTGTGGGTCCTTAGCTCATTTCCAAAGTTGAGTCCACATTATTTTATTCCTTCCCTAGCAAGTATATAACCTCTTTGGACTTGAATTCCTTCAATCAAGTCACTTCTTAGGGAATTAAAAAGAGACCCATCTCCTCCCAAAAATCTTCTCTCTAGACTTCATTGAAGAATATAGGAAGGGATCAAGCTAGAGCTTCAAGAAGAAGACTTTTTCATATGAATTTGATGGGATTCTACACCTAAAGTATGGATGCTTTTCATTCTTGGTTAGCTATCACCCAGAAGCCCCTTCAACTATGTTTTCAAATTCCCCAAATCTAGGGTTTTCAAATCTAGTCATGGATCTTCTTTCAAAATGAATTCAATTGTTTAATTATTGTTTATTATGATTGTTTAAGATGATTTATGGTTGGATTGATGGAGTATTGATGGTTTTTGATAAAAATATCCCTTGGACCCATGATTTCCCCTTCTTCCCAAATTGTGAACTAGGGTATGCCTTGATTGATGATGAAAGCTAGACAATGGATTATGTTTACATTTAATTATGTTTCTTATTGATGATACTACTGATTTTAGATGATTCTAACTTGAATTCCAAAGAATCCATGAGTTTTCCCAAATCCTAGATATGGCTCTTCCCTATACTATGAATGTTGTTAGAAGTTGACTCAATTGATTTATTGTGAGTTTATTATGATGTAATTACATGATCTAAGTATGAATCTACCTACATTCTTGATTAACCTAAGATTCTAGGGTTATATCTTGAAAGAGGTAAATTGAGGGTTAGATGTGACCCTTTAAGATTGATGAACTTCTTAGCGAATGGCCTTAGATTAGATCACTTAGACATGAATTACGTATGAATGAATCTTGTAGCCATGAACTAACTTGATTAGGTCTTATATGATGGATCATGGGTGAAGTAGTATTGTGATCTAGTTTAATTGATCATATATGTCTATGATTGAGTAAGAGTAATGTATGTAGTTAAGTTTACCTTATAGAGTTAGGTATACATGATTTACAATGTAAGGCATGGCTTGAGAATAAGGCTCACTATATGAAGATGATTCCTAATACTTAAATGATAAAAGATAATATGAATAAGTTAAGGATTCTTAGGCTTAAAGAAGTAAGCTATTATGTAGGTTGAAGTTGTATATGGCATTATTGTGCAAAGACTTCACCCACATGACCTATAATATTATCACATAAGTTTATGCATGAAATGAATATATTACTTGAGTCATGGTTGTATCTATATTATATATATTGAATGCCAGATGTGTTGACTCAATATGAATCTTAAATGCAATATATGTGTATTATGTGTGATTGTAGTATTATGTACATGCTTATGGACACTTGAGAAGGAAGTTTCTATTATGGTAATGTATCTATGGTGTTGATTAAAAGGTTAGTTCTCATATGCACTTTTACATATTATTATGCATGAAATGTACATGATTATGTTGATCCACTTGAAAGGTGGATGTGTTTAGTTATTATGTATATGTGATATGTTATGACTATGGTTGTACTATTGTGTTGATTGAAAGGCTAATTTTCATGAAGACACTATGAATGATAATGTGAAAGGTTTACTTACTTATCTATGGTGCTAAAGTGAAAGGATATTCTCACTTAATTAATCGTTGAGCTATTACGATGTATGTTGGTTTGAGTGCCTAGTGAATTCTTTCACTAACCTAAACTTAAGTAAAGACTTAATGTGACTTTTAAAGGGAATTATAACACCAAGCGAATATGAATATGAGATGGGTTCCTTCACACTAGTTGGGAGGTTTACATTACGATGTCTCATGGGATGGAAACCTTCTACGTTTAGCAAGTCCGGGTTTCTAGTAGCAATCCCCATATCTCATAGTTGTGTGCCCACATAGGTATATAGCTAGTGGATCCACCTATAAGCGATTATGTACATTCTGCCTTAGGCATGTAGGACACCTCTTTTCGGTATGGGGGTAGAACACCGAATTCCATTTAGCTCTCATGATCTATGTCGATTAAGGCTAAATCTCCCTAAATAATAAGAATACGAAGTATGATAAGAACATGGGCATGTTCTATGATCCCTCAAGAGGTTCTACTTAGTATGAATGTGGGTATGGGACTTCATTCGTACATTGCACAACTAGGCATTAAGAGTGGGTATGGTATGTCTCTTTTATGATATGATGATTATGAGTTGAATGAGTGCTTTATATGAATTATGAATATGAACGTGGACTATGCTTATGACTTCTTAATAAGCTTACTTAGTATGAGTGGGGGTATGGGGCTTCATTTACACATTGCACAAGTAGACTTATAAAGGGGTTGTGGGGTAGGTTCTCTTATGTTATGATGTTATGATGAATTATGAATTATGTATGGAATGCATGTATGAATGTTAAGGATCTTTATGTGTTTTCAAGTTATGATCATGAATGTCTCCTTAATTATGTATATTGGCTATGATTGAACTAAAAGTATGATATGTATGTTGTTGGTGGCCTAAATGTGATACTTGGCATTTGGTAGGGTTATGGTACGTTACCTTTGCTTTGCACTAGTATGACTTTGGGTGGCATATATGTGGTGTGAACTTATGTTATGCATGATCATGGTAGCCTAAAGTGAGACTTAGTGTAGATAGGATTATGGGATCCTAGCTGTGCAATGCACAAGTTTAGCTTAGGGTTACTCATGTGATATTTCTATATGATGATATGATCTTGTATGTAATTACGCATGTGAACTATGTGTTGAAGATTGGAGTATGCATTACGTTGTGTTGGAGACTATGCTTGTAATATTGATGATATCCTTTATGTTATGATGGATTGTGCATGGTTTGTCCTATGAGCTACATTCTCCAACTATTTCAAAGACGAAGTTCAAAAGCGGCAAGAAGCATGGTTTTAAACAAAACGTCCCTTTTATGCATGTTTTAAGGATTTTCTTGCATGACTTTCATACTTAGTACATTTTGTGCTAACCTATATTTCTACATTTTCTACAAGTGTAAACTTTTGAGATATAGGATTCCATCCTCATGTCTAGGTTCATAGGAGACCAAGAAGAAGAAGATTGGTGAGTCCTCATCCTATTCAAGGGCTCAACCACATGTCCTTTATTGTCTATCTTTTATGTTTTAAACTTATGTAAGGGCCGTGTATCAAAGATTTATTATGTAAGGGAGTGTCTATAAGATTGTATTAGAGAGTTTGTAGTCTAATGTTATACATGGTTTGAGACATAGTGCCATAGACTCCTTCATTTTTAATAAAGACTTCAATTGTAAAGAAAAGTTTTAAATTTTCCATATTTTTCCTATGTTCTTATGTCATGATATGCTAAGAGCTTGTATAAGACTCCTTCTGGGTCAAGTACGCAGTGTTACGACTAGGGGATGCTCTCAAATCGTGACAAACTTGGTATCAGAGCACAAGGTTTTGGAATGATCTTAGGATGTCTCAAACCACGTCTAGTAGAGTCTTCTTTATCGGTGTGAGTCATGACACATCTATGAGCGAGAGGCTATAGGATATTAGGGAAGTTCACTTCTTCATTCTCTATGTCGTGCCATATATCTATAAGCTCTCTCTCTTATCCCGTATCTGATGGTCTTTAGGATATGACTATTAGAAGGATTTACACTACAAGGAGTGAGAGAGAAAGGTTGGTCGAGATAACAAATATGGCTTTGTGACTTGATAGGTTTGAGATGATAGATTGTGAAGATGTCTTTTCTGTGAAAGATGCTTCATTGTTGCCTTTATGTTATAAAAGAGGTCTAAAGGAATTGAGTAGGCCTACTCCTAAGGGGAAGATACTATGCCTACCTAGCAAGGTGATTGTGAGGTATGTTTAGTTATTGGGACAACCCATGTGAGTCATGATGATTTTCGAGGTATGTTTTATAGATTGGTGGATTAGTGATGCTTTAGTGGTTCCTAGAGATGATTGAGTAAGTAGTCTTCTTTAAAAGAGGATAGGAGTGTAATGCTCCATGGTTTAGAATCATCTTGTGTGATGAGTGTGAAAGTTTAGTTATGACTTTCCCTGACCTTAAAATTGAAGGAAGTGATGTTGTAAAGAGTTTGTATAGGCTAACCCCCATGTGGGGGATAATGTGCTTAGATGGTAAGGTCATAGAGTGTCCTTAATGTTTATGAATTAGGCTTGCTTGATAATCTCACCTTAAGAGGGGTAGTGAGTTTGAGGATTTTATTCACGGTTTAGTAGGCATATGAGACCTTAAGTGGTGTTGGTAAGGTTGCTTGTGAGCAAAAATGCTTAAATGAGAGCCTCTCTAAGTTAGAAATACCAATTGGGATACATTTTTGATAGAATTGTATTGATTTTAGACCCAACTTGTCCATTATAAGTTTGTGATGGGTTGGAGGATTTGATGAATAATTGTATAAACTGGTTCTTAGAGAGTGTGGAGGTGGCATTTTAGTATAGGTTTTAGTTGAAGGTGGTTATTTGGGAGGCCAAGGGCCACAAAAGATGTCCCAATACCCTTATGTTCTATTTTATTCCTCCTCTAGCTCAAGATGATAAGTTCACCTTAGCTCATTTTATGATTTGGAGTCTTGGATGATGTATGTGTCCTATGGGTCCCTTGTCCCTTAGAGTTACTCTTGTTAATCTTGGTAGGGTTTGGATGCATGGTTATTAGACCTTTATTAGTTCTAGAGCCTGCTAAGGTTATAATGAGCCTTGGTAATGCTTGAGTTTGTTATAAAGGAGCAGTGTTTGAGGTTTTAGTAAAAAGGGGTTTACTCCCAAGGGGGAGATCATGTGCTTGAGTAGCAACATTAATTGAGAGTCCCGATATCCTTATCCCTTTCTTCAATTCCTATTCAAGCTTGAGACCAAGAGTTCCTTGTGGCTTGTTTAATGTTTTGGAGTCATGTGTGATTTATGTGTTTTGATGATCTTCTCATGATTATGCATGTTATTGATTAAATTCATGATTTATGAGAAAATGAGTTTTCATGATTTTTATGTTCCTCATGTGTTGTACATCTTATTATGGTGATGTCTCATTTGACTTCATGAGATGGTTTGATGAACGTGCTTTGTTATGATTTTGACGAAAGGGCATATTGGCTCCATTTTGTAGTGATTGAGCTTGCTTTAGTTGGGAAAATATAGTTCCTCCCATGATTATGTGATTGATGATGTTTGGAAGTGTTGGTATAGGCGCACTCCTAAGGAGGAGATGGTGTGCCTAGTTAACATTGTTGTTATGTGCTTATATGTTGCCATGACTTCTTTAGGTGATGCATATTCATGAAAACAAGTGTTTTGAAAGAAAATGATTTTATGTGCATTGTTTCCATCATGTTGTAGTGCATTGAGTAGCAGTTGCCTACTGAACTTCATGAGAAGGTTATATGAGCATGTTTTTGTTAAGAGTAGAGAATTCCTCCTTGAATGAAATGCTTTTATGATTGCATATGAGCTCCATTAAGTATGTTGAGCATGTTATGACTAGGAGAAGGTAGTTGCTCCTATGAACATGAGATATGTTTCATATCATGCATAATGAGTTTTTAGATGTAGTTCCTACTTCCATGTATTGCATTGATCATGAATGAATTGGAGTTGAAGTTACCTCCTTTGAATAAGTGCTCATTGTGAATAGTGAATCTTGAGTTGTGCATTAACGATGTTTCGTGCATGATGGGCTGCTAGTCTTGAGTCCTTATTTCCATCAAGTGTTTAAAGTGTCATTTGAGGACGAATGTTCCTATGGAGGAGATAATGTAACAACCCGGAAAATTAGTAAGACCAAGCTAGAGTCTGATGGAAACTAATAGGTGAAACTAGAGACTAACGTGGGAGCTTTTGAGTTTGGTGTTTGGTTTTAGGATGTATATTGACTTCCCGTGCTTAGAATGAGGGGTTTAATGGTTGAACGTCAAGGCAAGTCTTACACCCCGTACCCTTATAGGCTAATCTAGGTCTTGGTATATTGGGTTGACAAACCTAGGAAGCGGGCAAGGGCCTACACTATAAAGAAAGGGTGAAGGAGCTCGATTCTCTTTGGATAGGTTGGCAATTGGCAGCATGGTCACCCAAGCCACTTGGCAATACGCCAAAGTGCACTTAGGTCACCTAGTGGGCTATCCCTCCTAGCCGAGGTACTGGACCAAAGGGTGAACTAAGCCTTAGCTCACCAACCTTCTTGGCGAGTCGCCCATTGGTCCCTCAAGATCACCTAGTGAGCTGCCCATTTTTGGAGCTCAATGGAAATTTGGGCGAGCCAAGGGTTCACCTGGCGAGTCTCCTAGTGCCCTTGGTGAGCCAAGAGGGTCCATTGGGAAATTAAGGTCGTGAAGGGGGTTAAGGGGTGGCAAGCTAGGATACTGGTCAAGGGAGAAGGGCATCACAACAGTCCGCAAAGCCCCACACGGACCGTGAAGTCGGCTGTGAAGGGTTTTAATTTGACTTAGAGTGTAAGGTCAACTTCAAATTGTGATATCTCTTAGATCAAAATGAATTAGGTGGGCCATTACCTAACCAATTAAAGGTCTCTGAGTCTTCTTTCTAACGCCACCGAGTTTGCCCAATTCTGATCTTGGACTAAAAAGTTATGCTAAAAATAGTGAAGCAATGTATGGCTGGAAAAATGGGCGAACCAAGGGCCATTAGGCGAGTCACCTAGTGCCCTTGGCGAGTCATCAGGTTCAAAGGGCGAGCATAGACGGGTTTGGTGCAAACTTTTAACTTTAAACATTGTGGGTCCTTTGTTCCTTTCTAATGTTGAGCCCACATTATTTTATTCCTTCCATAGCAAGTATTTAACCTCTTTAGAACAATTCCTTCAATTAAGTCACTTCTTAGGGAATTAAAAGAAGACCCATCTCCTCTCAAAAATCTTCTCTCTAGACTCCATTGAAGAACATAGGAAGGGATCAAGCTAGAGCTTCAAGAAGAAGACTTTTTCATATGAATTTGTTGGGATTCTACACCTAAGGTAGGGAGGCTTTTCATTTTTGGTTAGCTTTCACCAAGAAGTTCAACTATGTTTTCAAATTCCCCCAATCTAGGATTTTCAAATCTAGTCATGGGTCTTCTTCCAAAACGAATTCAATTATTTAATTATGGTTTATTATGATTGTTTAAGATCATTTATGGTTGGATTAATGGAGTATTGATGGGTTTTGATAAAAACCTCCCTTGGACCCATGATTTCCCCTTCTACCCAAATTGTTAACTAGGGTATGCCTTGATTGATGATGAAAGCTTGACAATGGATTATGTTTACATTGAATTATGTATGTTATTGATGATACTACTGATTTTAGACGATTCTAACTTGAATTCAGAAGAATCTATGAGTTTTCCCCAATCCTAGCTATGGCTCTTCTCTACACTATGAATGTTGTTAGAAGTTGACTCAATTGATGGAATGTGAGTTCATTATGATGTAATTACATGACCTAAGTATGAATCTACCTACATTCTTGATTAACCTAAGATTATAGGGTTATATCATGAAAGAGGCAAATTGAGGGTTAGCTGTGAACCTTTATGACTGATGAACTTCTTAGTGAATTGCCTTAGATTAGATCACTTAGACATGAATTACTTATGAATGAATCTTGTAGACATGAACTAACTTGATTAGGTATTATATGATGGATCATGGTTGAAGTAGTATTGTGATCTAGTTTAATTGATGGTATATGTCTGTAATTGTGTAGAATAAAGTATGTAGTTAAGTTTACCTTAAAGAGTTAGATATACATGATTTACAATGTGAGGCATGGCTAGAGAGTAAGGCTTACAATATGAAGATGATTCCTAAGACTTAAACGGTAAAAGCTAATATGAGTAAGTTAAGGATGCTTAGGCTTAAATAATTAAGCTATTATATAGGTTGAAGTTGTATATGGCATTAATGTTCAAAGACTTCACCCATATGACCTATAATATGATCACATGAGTTTATACATGAAATGAATATATTACTTGAGTCATGGTTGTATCTATGTTATTTATGTTCAATGCTAGATGTGTTGACTCAATGCGACTCTTAAATGTAATGTCTGTGTATTATGTGTGATTGTGGTATTATGTACATGTTTATGAACACTTGAGAAGGAAGTGTCTATGATGGTAATGTATCTATGGTGTTGATTAAAAGGTTAGTTCTCATATGCACCTTTACATATTATTATGCATGAAATGTACATGATCATGTTGATCCACTTGAAAGGTGGAGGAGTTTAGTTATTATGTATTTGTGATATGTTATGACTATGGTCGTACTATTGTGTTGATTGAAAGGCTAATTCTCATGAAAACTCTATGAATGATAATGAGAAAGGTTTACTCACTTATTGATGGTTCTAAAGTGAAAGGATAATCTCACTTAAAGAATCTTTAAGCTATTACGATGTAGGTTGGTTTTAGTGCCTAGTGCATTCTTTCACTAACCTAAACTTAAGTAAAGACTTATTTTGACTTTTAAAGGGAATTATGCTTAGCATCAAGCGGATATGAATATGAGATGGGTTCCTTCACACTAGTCGGGAGGTTCACATTATGATGTCTCATGGGATGGAAACCTTCTACGTTTAGCAAGTTCGGGTTTCTAGTAGTAATCCCCATATCTCATAACTGTGTGCCCACATAGGTATATAGCTAGTGGATCCACCTATAAGCTATTATGTATGTTCTACCGTAGGCAAGTAGGACACCTCTTTTTAGTGTGGGGGTAGAACACCGGATTCCATGTAGCTCTCACGGTCTATGTCGGTTAAGGCTAAATCTCCCTAAATAATAAGAATACGAATTATGATAAGAACATGGGCATGTTCTATGATCCCTCAAGAGGTTCTACTTATTATGAATGGGGATATAGGACTTCATTCGTACATTGCACAAGTAGGCTTTGACAGTGGGCATGATTTGTCTCTTTTATGATATGATGACTATGAGTTGAATGAATGCTTTATATGAATTATGAATATCAATGTGGATATGACTTCTTAATAAGCTTACTTACTGTCAGTGGGGGTATGGGACTTCATTTACACATTGCACAAGTAGGCTTATAAAGTGTTTGTGGGGTAGGTTCTCTTATGTTATCATGCTATGATGACTTATGAATTATGCATGAAATGCATGTATGAATGTTAAGGTTTGTCTTTATGTATTTCCAAGTTATGATCATGAATGTCTCCTTAATTATGTATGTTGGTTATGAATGAACTAAAAGTAAGATATGTATGTTGTTGGTGGCATAAATGTGATACTTGGCATTTGGTAGGGTTATGGTACCTTTCCTTTGCTTTGCACTAGTATGACTTTGGGTGGAGTATATGTGGTGTGAACTTATGTTATGCATGATCATGGTATCCTAAAAGTGAGGCTTAGTGTAGATAGGATTATGGGATCCTAGTTGTGCAATGCACAAGTTTAGCTTAGGGTTGCTCATGTGATAGTTCTATATGATGATATGATCTCATATGTAATTATGCATGTGAACTATGTTTTTTGAAGATTGGAGTATGCATTAAGTTGTGTTGGAGTCTCTTTTTTTTAATATTGATGATATTCTTTATGTTATGTTGCATTGTGCATGGTTTGTCCTATGAGCTACATTCTCTAACTATTTCAAAGATGATTTTCAAAAGTGGGAAGTAGCATGGTCTTAAGCAAAATGTCCCTTCTATGCATGTTTTAAGGATTTTCTTTCATGGCTTCAATACTTAGTACATTTTGTGCTAACACATATTTCTACATTTTCTACAAGTGTAGGCTTTGGAGATATTAGATTCCATCCTCATGGCTAGGTTCATAGGACATCAAGAAGAAGAAGATTGGTGAGTCCTCATCGTATTCGATGGCTCAACCACATGTCCTTAATTGTTTGTCTTTTATGTTTTAGACTTATGTAAGGGTCGTGTCCCTAAGATTTCTTATTTATGGATCGTGTCCCTAAGATTGTATCAGAGAGTTTGTATTCTAATGTTATAGATGGTTTGAGACATAGTGTCATAGACTCCTTCATTTTTTATAAAGAGTTTGATTGTAAAGAAAAGTTTGAAATTTTTCGCATTTTTCCTATGTTCTTATGTCGTGAAATGCTAAGGGCTTGTATAAGACCCATTTGGAGTCAACTACATCGTGTTACGACTAGGGAGTGCTCTCAGGTTGTAACAACATCGTTATTTGCGTACTGATACCGTACTTGCTCTTTCTTTGTTGTGTACATAGCATATTCAGGCATCTGTTGAGAGACCTCAACTAGAAGATCAGTGACTTGTCAAGCTCAAGGGTGAGCCAGTTCCTTCAATCTATCATCAATTCATCTAGGATCTTAGTCCATTACCTTTGGACTTAGACCTTTCAGACTCTTACTTTATGTTTAGTTGCTTTCGGGTTGCATCCCCTTATCTTAGACCATTTAGTTAGATGTTTTAGTACAATAACTTGCGTGTTGTAGGGGTTGAATTTCCTCTTGTTTATGTTGTTTTTGATAACTTACTATGTTTATGGGAACTCAACTTTTAAATTGATTATTTAACCCTTTTTCTACATATTTAAATGCCTGTCTTTTTGTTATTATTGTTTAGTTGGGTCGTAGTGATGGTTCTCCTACCGAGGAGTTAGTGTTGTGACAATCACGACGATTTGGGTCGTGACAAAGTTGGTATTAGAGTCATAGTTTCGCTGATCTCGTTGTACCAAAATGGGTTTAGTAGAGTCTTGTGGAATTGTAACACCTAGAAACTAGTAGGCTTAACTAGAGCTTATCATAAGGGTTAGATTCGTAAAATTTTCTTCTCTTACTCAGAATGAAGGGTTTAGGGGTTAAATGTCAAGGTACAACTCCGCAAGGACCAACCAAGGGTCCTTGAGGAAGACCCTAAAACCACACTCAAATCTACCCAAAATAGTGACCCACGAAGGGACCTACGCCTCGTAGGGTGGTCCACTCTCTGTGGGAGGAGGTTTGTGGGTCAAACGAAAAGATAAGGGGCTGTAGAACCCCAACCCATACCCTACCAGTACGGGATGTGGGTCAGTCCACTCACCGTAGGTAGGGGTTGTGGATGGGGCCTGTAGGTTGGTTTAAGTCGGCTTAAGTAAGGGGTTGTCTAGATAATTCCTAGTTTAGTTAGTATGATGTGAGGTCATTTTATATTGTTTTAATACACCTATATAAGTGCTGTTTTAAGCCATTAACCAACCCATTCACTTCATAAAATCCCAAAACCCAAATCCTTAACCAACTTTCCCCAAATAAACTCTCCCTAGAACTCCAAAGAAGAAAAAGAAGAAAGGTGAAGCTAGGGTTGAAGAATCAAATTTTTCTCCTCAAATTTGTGGCAAATCTTCAATAAGGTTTGGTAGCTCTTAATCCATGGGTAGCCCTCACCCATGGAGACCCTTCAAAACACCCCAAATTTCAAAGTTAGAAAATCCAAAAGTTAGGGTTTGACTTCAATCTCATGGATTCCTTTCAAATTCGTTTGAATGATTGAATTATGTTTTTTTACGATATATTGGTGATTTTATATGATTTTAAGCTGAATACCTCAAGAATTCATGAATTACCCTATTTTCTCAAATTGGATCTTAAAGTGTGGGTATTGATTAATACAAGTAGAATTTATTTAATTATGAATGTTATGAATTGATTACTTAAATTATGTTAGCATCCATGTCTAAATGTAGTAGATGTGTTGGTAAATTATGATCCATGGTCCTTGAAGGGCAAATTATGATAAATATGTATGATCATGACATTTATGTACATGCTTTATGAATACTTTGAGAACAAAGTGATTATGACTATGATGTAATTGTGGTGTTGTTGAAAGGCTATTTTCTCTCTCACACACATATGAATGAAGTTTTCATGATTATGATAGTGATGTTGTGTTGATTGAAAGGCTATTCTTAATTATACACTTATGAATGATGGTGACATGTTGTGAAAGGTTTTCTCACAATATGGGGATTCTTCGGTTGAAAGACTATTCTCACCTATTGAATCTATGAGCTATCTTATGAAAGATGTTGGGTTTAGATGGATGTCCATACATGATTTGAGGTAGGGTATCTAGTAGAAATCTTCTTATCCCATAACTATGTGCCCACATAGGCTATTAGCTAGTGGATCCACATAAGCTAAATGTTATCGATTCTACCTTAGGCCAGTAGATCAACTCTTTTCGGTGTGGGAGACACTGGATTCCATGGTTAGTTCACATGGTCTATGTCGGTTAAGGCTTACCTCCATAATGAATGATTATGAACTATGGCTTCTCAAGAATGCACTACATTGTGTGAGTGGGGGTATGGGACTTCATCTATGCATTTCATAAGTAGTCTTTGAGAGTAGTTATGGTGTGTTCCTTAATGTTATAATGATTTATGAAATGAATATGCTTGAAATGATGCTACCAAGTATGTTGATATGAAGGTTAATTGTAATGATGAATGCTTAACTTTGATTGTTACTATATGTTGTTTTTCTTGCTATGACTTATTAAATGTGAATGTTCCTTGTCTGTGAATATGAACAAAGGATGAGATCAAAGAATGGTAAGTATGATTATGGTGACTTAAAAGTGGTACTTAGTATAGATTGGATTTTAAGATCTTATTTATGCATTGCACAAGTATAATGTAGGGTTACGTATGAGATGGTTCTATTATGTTGTGATGATCTATATGTTGAATATGCTTTTGACTTATGCTTTAATATTTATGTGCATGAAGATTCTCAAACTTGGCAAAGTGTAAGTTTTTCAACTAAAATATCCTTTTTAGCATGGTTTCAAGGTTTTATGCATGGCTGTCATACTTAGTGCATTTTTGTACTAACCTATATTTTCTACATTTTTCCCAAAGTGTAGGGTCCGGTTGTTAAGGTGATCTTCTCTTGGTTCAAGCTTGGATCAAATATTCTCCAAGCTTGTGGTGAGTCCTCATGATTCAAGGACATATGAGTAATTTTTAGTCTTTTTCTAGTTATTTCATTTCGAACTATATTGTAATGGTTGTGTCCCTATTTGATTCAAAGATTGCAGTAGATGGCCAATTGAGACAAGTGTAGACCTTCTCTTGCTTTAATAAAATACTTCGATTGTATGGATAAAGTTTTGAAATTTCCCCATCATTTCTTTTACCTTATGTTATGATATCCTAAGGGGCATCTATGATACCTTTTGGGTTTGAGTACGTCTTGTCACATCTAGGGGGTAGTACTCCTGGGTCATGACAGGACTTGTACGGAGACGTCTGTACTTTTCTTTAAGAGGATATAGGACTTTAGGAAAATCTCTCAATCTTCTTCTAATTTCATGGTATAACTTGATTACAATGGTATGTGATGATCTAAATTGGTATGCATCTCTTTAACTCTTTGGTACGCAGATGGTTAACACATGAAACAATGACACCAAGCCAGTACCTCTTATTAATAAGCCAGCAATGCAGCCCTCAGTGAAAGGACATGGCCGAGCTACGGGTAGAAGAAGAGAAAGGGGCACAGGCTGAGAAATGGTAGCACCTGCCAAATGTGAAGCCCAAGATAAGATTGTACCCAAGGAAGAGTCCCCTCCCACACCCCAGGATGAGATAGAAGAGAATGTGGAGATTGAGGTGGAAGAGGATGCTGAACCGAAAGAGGATGCACAAGCTGGGACTGCAAGACTTCCCCCTTTGGATCCAGCTATAACTCAGTAGATTTGGACTTTCCTGAGTGGGTTGGTCGGATACAGAATGATTTCCATGGTGGAAGTTGCTCAACCTCCAGTCAACCACCCCACTATTGCTAAAGTCCCTAAGATAGGTGGAGTGTTGGGTGATGATACATTCTTCCGTCCACTTTTGGGCCTTGTGATGACTAGCATTGAGTACGAGATGCTAACCAATTTTTTGTAGTTAAAGCCTCCAATTTTCCATGGCTCTGAAAGTGAGTATGCCTATGAGTTCATCCTAGATTGCTATGAGAGACTTCACAAGTTAGGCATTGTGCACCAGCATGGAGTAGAGTTCGAGACCTTTCAGCTTTAAAGTGTGGCAATGAAGTGGTGGAGAGCCTTTGTGCAATGTCGATCACCAGTCTTGCCTCCTCTCACCGCAAAAAGGATGAGTTTATGGGTTTGGAGCAAGGTGGTATCACTATAGCTACTTATGAGGCTAAGCTCTATGACTTGTCCAGATATGCTACTCAGTTGTGACTACAAAGGAAGAGAAGATCCATTTGTTCATCAAGGGATTCAATCCCTAGTTATAGGTATTGTATATTTACATGACCCCTATAGGTATAAGCCTTAATAATGTGACATAGTTTGCGAAGAATGTAGAAGGAGTTCAATGGGATGGGAAGGCAAAGGCTTTGTCTAAGAGGCCCAAGAATACAGGTAACTTTAATGGCTCCTACTCCAGAGGTTCAGGTAGGCCGGCAATTTCAGCCCGAAAAATTCAACCAGCTATGCCCGCTTCAACATGTGGTTAGTCAGGGACTATGCCGCAAAATCCTACTCAAGACAATCAGGGAGCCTCTTTTGCGTCAAGCAACGGGCCATCTATTTACTGCAAATGTTACAGTTGTTGAGAACTAGGACACATACGAAGAGATTGTCCCCACCCGCATATCATTAAACTCGTGCAATAGCAAATAAGAGCAATACTATAATACCCCGTATTTTACGTGTACTAGTTCTATTTATATGAATCTTATAAATTGCCTTGTGGTATAGTTATGGACTTGGTTTCCTATGCGACTAGTGACAATAGAATAGGTTTAAAGGGAATTACCCATAGTTTTGATGCGACCTGATTAAGTTGACGTCGATGGAAGTATTTAAACTTGAGATCATAAAGTGATATTTGAGTCTAAAGTTTAAAGTGACATAGTGTATATAAGTTTTAAGTTAAGTTAAAGGTATCAAAGTCTAGAAATGGAATAAAATATTGAGGTGCTTGAGTGACGACACTTAAGCTAGTAGGTGACAAGTAGGTGCATCACCTACTAAGACTATTTGGACCATGTTATTGGGCCAAGTACACTACCACCTACTTGGATTAATGTGGCCCACGTTGAATAGAAGAACAAGGGGAAAATAAACAGCCAAGGCCCAATATTCTTAAGTCCAAAAAGGCCCAACTGAAAAGGTGGATCACCTACTTGATAATTTGTAGCCCAAAATGAATGAGAAAGTTGGCCAAAGAAGGTCCCTTTAAAAGGGATTGATATCACCTTTTGCCAACCATTTTTACTTTGACAAAAAAATCTAATTTCTAGAGCTTTCTCTCTTCCCACTCTTAGCTTCATATAGCAACCATTTAATACTCTTAGGGTACTTGAATATTAGGGAGTTCAAGCTATTGGAAGGTATAATTTAAGACAATTTAAGGAGGACAACCTTTACCTTGAAGAAACCAAGTCTTAGAAAGTGGTAGTTTTGCCCAACAAGGTAAGCTACTGCAATTTTCTCCTTCTTGCTCTTGAGTTAATTAGGACACTTGGTATGTGTTAGTGAGATGGAAATTGTTACTGTTACATGGTGTAATATTGAGGAGGATGTCTGATGCTTAGTGCATGTTGGGACAGCCATGGAGGGGAGTCCTCTTTAAATTCAGTTATGAGTTTGTTTAAGTATTTTAAAAGTAATGTTAACTCTTCAAGTGTTGGTGATCAGAAACCATGATTCATATTGCTTTTGTTACATTATTATGTTTATGGATTATTTTATGTTTGCTATGATAAGGGATGTAACTCGATGTGCGGGAAAGTTATGGAGACGTTAAAAGACTTAAATATTACAGGGAGTTTTGGGGAGGACCTGATACGAAGATTGTAAAGTATATAGACACGATTAAAGGGAAAGAGAAGGAAAGAAAACACTGGCTAGATAAATTGCATGCTTACTGCTTGGTTACTATTTGGGTGAGAGCAAGTAGCTCAAATTGATTTATTAGCTACTAATACTAGTCTTACAAATTATTTTATTATAGATTAGTAATCTGAAGAGAAGGAACTTAAGTCATACATTTTGAATTGTATAGCAAGGTATGTAAGCCTATTTGATTTCCTATTTCTTTGGCATGAATTCAACACTTGTATTACAAAGTAAGCTTTCTAAGTACCCTTGGTAGTGACTGATCTATAGTTGCAGTTCCTACTCCCTAGAGCATTAAGGTTAATACTCTAATTTGAGTTTATTACCAAAATATACGTGCTTACTCTACGAAGTATTAGCATACACGTATCCTAGATTACACATGGTACATATGTTTATATGTTTGATATACAATCTGCCCATATCATGCCAACTTGTGTCAATTATCTATACATATGCCATATTTTTACATGTTCATATGTTCCCTTTATTAGTTATTACTCCCATTGTGCTAGACTATAATTTTACCTCACAAGATCCCTACTTGCTCTATTGTACATTTTATATGTACTTACTTGGAATAAGTATCCATCATTAAGTTGAATCTGCCCACGTTCTCCCTTGGTTCCACGTTCATGTATACCTTGCATTTGATATTAGTTAGTGAGTATTTGGCTATCACATAGAGTTTAAATCTCTTGGCTTAATGTTAAATGTCTTTACTTGATATGTGCTTGAATTTGAGATGTCAAAATGCATACCGAGTCATATAAACTCCTAAGTATTACACATTCATGTCATAATTGCTTCCTATGTCATTGTTATTATCGTAAGTCCATATTCATATGTCTTCTACTACTAGTTCACAGTTCCAAATCTCAACAATGATTATGACCACCAAAACACCAATCTCAAAAGAGTTATGATCATCAAAAGAACAATCTTAAAAGAGTTATGATCATCAAAAGAACAATCTCAAAATAGTTATGAACACCAAACCAACAATCTCAAAGATTAAAGAATCTAAGTGAAGCAATCTCTATAATTATCGGTGGCAGCCCAGGGGCAAATGCCTAGCATGGGTCGAGCCCAATTGGTATATCAAGGTGGCAGCTTAGAGGTGAAAGCTTAGCATGGGTGGATCCCAATTGATATAGAAGTGTGGAAGCTTAGGGGCGAAAGCCTAGCATGGGCCTATCCCAATTTGTGGAACTATGAGGACGGCATCCCAGGGGTTAAAATGCCTAGCATAGGTCATCATCTTCTACCACTGATCAGTTGGTCATTGTATAATATGTCTTATAAAATTATAACGTAGAGAAATGTAAAGAAAAGAATGTAACATACAAGATTCCACATGTATAAGCAAAGGTGATCTCAAATCCTTATCTATTTGTATTTGGTTTCACTTGAGCTCTCATTTTACATATGATTGTATTATGCCTTACATATTCAGTACATTCTTTTGTACTGACGTCCCTTATTGGGGACGCTACATTTCATGTTGCACGTACATGTACTTAACTAGTAGATCTCCCAATAGAAGCACATGATACTTAGTGGTTGTTGGTGAGCTCCAGGTTGATTCGAGGCTTTTACGAGTCTTTACTATGTGTATTTTTATAGTGGTACAGTCACAAATTCTAGTAGAGACTTTGTAGACATTGTAAAGCTATAATCTGTATTCAGAGTTTCACTTGTCACATGTATCGGTTTAGCTAGTCGACATGTGTTGTATATCAACTTCTCATTAGTAAATATATCAGTATAATAGTTTAATTTCTCATCATAGGTCACTTGTAAAATATGTGTTCGTATGGTACTTGTCCGCCTCACCTAGGGTTGGGGTGTGACAAGTAGTACCGGTGGGCAGATGTAATAATGGGATAGGACGTCCACAAAGTAGGCGGGAAAGAAATTAGGGAGGATGTTGAGTCCATGAAAAATGGTAATACAGCTAGGGGAGTAGTTCATCTAGGTAGAGAGGTTGTCCATTTGGATGACAAGGCTCAGGTTTTGCCTTTTCGGGCAAGACCGAGGTTGGGGCATCTGATGCAGTTATCAGAGGTACTATTCTTGTCTATGACCAGATGGCTACTTATTTGTTTGATCTATTTTGTACTTACTTTTATATGTATGTACAATTTTCCTTGGTATTTAATGCAATTTGCAATGTGCTTGATACCTCCATCCATGTTTCTACCCTAGTTGAAAAGTCTATCGTAGTCACCCTTTTCTATTGTGCTTGTTCTTTCCTGATTATGGTTTTTCAAACATGGGTTGATTTTGTTACTTTGGATATGACTGACTTTGATGTTATTTTAAGCATGACTAGGTTGTCCCCCTATTATTTTGTGGTTAATTATAATATTAATAATGTGACTGTAGAGATCCCGATTGGGGAAAAGTTAGAGTGGGAAGGGGTGTGCTAGCCTAAGCTAGCTAAGGATTATATTTCCCATCCAAACTAGGAAACTGGTGTGGCCGAATTGTTTGGCATATTTGGCTCATATTCGGGATGTCGATGCAGAGTCCCTCTCTATTTGGTCTATTTCAGTAGTATCTGAGTTGAAGGAAGTGGTTCCTACTAATTTACCTAGTATGCCTCCAAATAGAGATATAGAATTTTGTATTGACTTATAGCCGATTATTCACCTAATATCTCTCCTTATTAGATGGCTCCAACAGAGTTAAGAGAGCTTAAGACCTAAATCCAGGAGCTTTTTGATAAGAGTTTCACCTGTCCTAGTGCTTTCCCGTAGGGTTCTCCTGTCTTTTTTGTTACGAAGAAAGATAGTAGTATGAGGATGTGCATAGATTACCGATAATTGAATAGGTTCACCATTCAAAATAAGCACTCGTTGCCTTATATGGATGACATCTTTGACAAGTTGCAAGGTGCATTAGTATTTTGAAAATTTGACTTAAGGTCTAGGTATCATCAGTTAAATACTAGGCACGATGATGTGCCCATGAAGGAGTTCATGATCCATATGGGCACTATGAGTTCTTAGTGATGTCATTTAGGTTGACCAATGCACCTGTAACCTTCACAAGTTTGATAAATGGTGTGTTAAAACCATTCCTGGATTCCTTTGTAATTTTCTTTATTGGTGACATTTTTTTCTATTAGAAGAGTAAGGAAGAGCATGCAGACCATCTTTATATTGCTCTGCATGTCCTTGGAAAACAAAAAATTGTATGCAAAATTTTCTATGTGTAAATTTTTTTTGTTCTCGATCACCTTTTTGGGACATGAAGTTTCAAAAGAAAGGGTAATGGTAGATCCCTAAAAGATTGAAGCAATCAAAAGCTGGGTCCGGCCTAGTTCTGTGATTAAGGTTAGAAGTTTTGTGGGGGCTTGCCAACTACTATCGGTAGTTTATGAAGAATTTTGCCTCTATTGCCACGCACTTGACAAGGTTGACTCATAAGGAAGTACCTTTTGAGTGGACTAGCAATTGTGAAGAGAGCTTCCAAAAGCTCAAGACTTTTCCGACCACAAAACCTATTTTGACATTGCTAGTGGAAGGTAAGGATTTCATTGTTTATTGTGATGTTTATCATTCTGCCTTGGGTTATGTATTAATGCAGGATAAGAATTTCATAGTTGATGCCTCGCAACAGTTGAAGATTCATGGGAGAAACTACCTGACACATGATGTGGAGTTGGCAGCGGTAGTGTTTGCTCTTAAGATTTAGAGACATTATTTCTATGAAGTCAAGTGTGAAGTGTTTACTGATCATCACAGTCTACAACAAGTGTTCACTTATAAATATTGAACCTAAGATAACAAAGATAGATGGATTTGCTTAAAGATTATGTGTCATTATTCAATACCATCTGGGTAAGGCTAATGTGGTGGCAGATGCATTAACCAGGAAAAAAGTGAGTATGGGCAGTTTAGCTTGCTTGGGTGTGTCCAGGCGACCCTTGGCTAGGGAGATCCACACCTTGGAGTCCAGGTTCATGTAGTTGGGAATCTTATTAAAAGGTGCGGTATTAACAAACTTCGAGGTTAGACCCACTTTCATTGAGGCGATCAAAGCCAAGTAGTTTGAGGATGAAATTTTGAATGATCTCAAAATGAAGACAGTGTCTGGAAGGGCACAAGATTCTCTTTTTGATGGATGTGGTAGCTCAGTTTTAGGGGGAGGTTTGTTACTCGAGTGGATGACTTGATTCAAAATGTGTTGAAAGAATCTCATAGTTCGATGTACTCTACTCAACTAGGTGTGACAAAGATATATCAAGACTTGAAGAGACTTTATTGGTGGCCTGCGATGAAGAAACACATACCTGAGTTTGTGGCTAAGTGCCAAAACTGTCAGCAGGTAAACTATTAGAATCAAAGACCTAGCGGTTTGCTTTAGAGAATGTCCATCCCTCAATGGAAGTGGGAAAGGATAGCTATGTACTTTGTAATTGGTCTTCCCAAGACCCTAGGAAATGTTGACTCCATTTGGATTGTGGTTGACATCTTGACTAAGTCAATCCACTTCATTCGAGTCAAAGTAGACTATAATGCCTAGAAGTTATCAAAGATTTATGTTAAAAAGATAGTAAGGATGCATGGGTTGCCCCTTTCTATCACCTAAGACCATGGTACACAGTTGACATCGAAGTTTGGAGTAAGTTGCATGAAGAGTTAGGCACTCAACTCACTTTCAACGTAGCTTTTCATCCACAGACAGATTGACAATTGGAGAGGACAATTCAAGTGTTAGAAGACATGTTAAGGGAATGTGTAATTTTCTTTGGAAGGCGTTGGGATAAATTTCTACCTTTTTGTGAGTTCTCCTACAACAATAGCTATCACTCTAGTATTGACATGGTACCATTTAAAGCACTTTATGGGAGGGGATGTAGATAGCCCATAAGATTGTTTAAGGCTAGAGATGTGAAACCTTTGTTGGTGGAGTTTGTAAATGATGCTCAGGATAAGGTGAGGAGTATCCAAGCAAAGCCTATAGCCGCTCAGATTTGACATAAAGAGTATGCAGATCGTAAGGTAAGGGAGATGACTTTTTAGGCTGGTGAACAAGTTTTTATGAAAGTGTCACCTATAAAGGAGGTGATGAGATTGGGCAAGAAAGGCAAGCTCAGTCCTCTCTACATTGGCCCATTTGAGATCCTTGACTATGTAGGTCAAGTTTCTTATTGGTTGCTTTACTGCCTAGCCTATCTGGAGTCTATCCAGTGTTCCATGTATCCATGTTGAAGAAGTGTCATAGGGATGGAGATTACATCATAAAATGGGACTCAGTTTTGTTAAACAAAGATCATCAATAATCTATGATCGTGAGTATGAAAGATGAGAACAAAAAAGATTAAGTCATTGAAATTTCAATGGAAGTATCGTCCAGTTGACCAAGCTACATAGGAAACCGAGAAGGGCATG
Organism: Solanum bulbocastanum; assembly: GCA_037074985.1. NCBI lineage: Eukaryota > Viridiplantae > Streptophyta > Magnoliopsida > Solanales > Solanaceae > Solanum > Solanum bulbocastanum. Next base: position 18,093,966 of record CM073605.1, on the reverse strand, counting down.
CGAGACAAGTATCCCATGTTATTAGACAATTCAGGTACTACTCTATTCTTGCCTTAGCATAATTTTCCTAATTTGTCACATGGGGACACGTGATGGGTAATTTGATATCTATTGTAATGACATGTTCCCGTCATTATGGATAAGCCAATGGGGAAGGAATTCAAGCAAGAAAACATTTGAGTAGTAACTTGGAAATTTTCAGCCTAGGCCTGACTTGGACGAAATCTGAGTCAGGTGAGGTCTAGGTCAATCCAGTAATGGATAAGGGATTTGATTATAAATATAATTATTTGAGTGGATATCCAAGATGATAAAAATCATGTCGACTTTACGGAATTGAATTCGAGCAGATAGAACTCTCGTAATTGATCTTAGCGTGAAAGGGAGATCTTAGAACATTAAAGTTTGAGGATGTTCTGTGAAATGAGGACTTAGAACACAAATTTTGAATCTCAATATCCATGCAACCCACCATAGTAGGATTATTCCCGCCATGCTAGGGCCTATACTGCGGGATTTGGCCTTCTATGGTGAGCCAATAGTGAGTAAAAATGGGAAAAGTCCCAAAAATGTTATTTTTCTAAAAACTTCGTTATTGGAGAGCAAGAGGGAGACCTAGGGCTATTTATTTTGGTTTTTCTCTAATTCCCGCGCTAAAGCTATTTCCATTACTCCCCTAATTTGTAAATTTATTATTAGAACTTAGAATCCTTGTTATTTATCCTTGGGGAGGGTTTCAACTTGAATTTAATGGTGGAAAACATGCTAGTTGGGTGTTAGGATCATGGGACTAGCCAAGGGATAGTATTTGGATATAATTCGGGTAAACTAGGCCTCTATTACTGATCCTTTGCATAATTACTTATTTTAGACGAAGAACAAGCAGAGAGTCTCTAGAACGGGAACACTCAAGTTCCTTAAGAGTGTTTATGCTTGGTTTCAAGGTAAGTGATGATTTGATTTCCCAACAATACTATATGTGCCTACGAACTACTACATTGTATTCATGCATGTGTGTGAATAGGAAAAGATGAAATGAATCTAATGAAATGAGTATTAGTGATTCCGCAGCATGTAATGAATTTGTTGCCTGATTGTACGATACAAGTGTGTAAATCATTCATTGGGGTGCTGATTCTTTTTGTGATTGTGGTAGATTGGATCGAGTGTCACGTTCCAACACAAAATTTGATAAGGTGGGATGTTTCAACACATATTGGATCGTGTGCCACGTTTCAACACATTATTGGATCAGGTGTCACATTTTGACACAACAGTTTGAGTGTGAGTTCCATGAGAGAACCATCATTGACTGTTGCATTTGAGATTGATATTGTGAAATTGATACATTGAGCATGAACAGGTAGATTGTTGTTCTTTCTGTATATGTGTGGGTTACTATATTGTAGTTACTTGTGTATATGTTACTTACTGGAATAGCCACGTGATCCTACATGTATACTATTATTTGTGTACTGATACTACAATTGCTCTTTCTTCGTCGAGTACAAAGCATCTTTAGGTGGCTGTTGAGTGACCTCGGCTAGGAGATCACTAACTTTTTGAGTTCAAGGGAGAGCCAGTTCATTCAGGTTACCATGAATTCATCTAGGATCTTTGTCCATTTCCTTCGGACTTAGACCTTTCAGACTCTTACTTTATGTTTACTTTTTTTGGGGTTGCATCAGCTTATCTTAGATCATTTAGTTAAAAGTTTTTGTACAGTGACTATCAAGTTCTAGGGGTTGAATTTCCACTTGTTTATGTTGGTTTTGATAACTTACTGAGTTTATGGGAACTCATCTTTTAAATTGATTATTTAAAACTGTTTCCACATATTTAAATGCATGTTTTTTTTGTTAGTGTTGTTTAGTCGGGTTGTAGTAATGGTTCTCCCATAGGATGGTTAGTGTGGGTGCCAATCACAGCAGTTTGGGTCGTGAAAATGCTTCTCTAGTTGTGAGGTATTGATTTTTATCTCAAGTGATTTTGAAGATAAACAACTTTCTCTAGGTATGCCCCTTCTACTTAGACTTGGATATTTACTTTGTTTTTAAGGTGAGCACTTGATATTTCAATTGAAAATGAGCTTAAAAATTGACTCTTTTCCATATAAGATCCTGAGCTTGGTATATGGATTAACCTTATTCTACAAGTGGATCCTTAAAACTAAAACACAAAAGTAGTACCACAAAATTTTGCCCTAGTTGGTAGTAATGAATGTTTTGTGAGAAAAATAAGAGATTGTGCTTAACTTTGTATCGAGACTTTGAATGACTCGAGATTTTGTTGTGTGCATTCTTCAGATGGATTTTGAATGTTTCAATCAACTCCATTTTTCATGATGATCCAGTTAAATTGGATTGTGTTAGTCTAAATCCCAATATTCAGAAGGATCCTGCTAAACTAAATCTCATTATGTATAAGGGTTTTTCTAATCCTAAATCTCTTTATGTAGGAGGGTCCTACTAGTCTAAATCCCATTATTTAGGAGGATCCTGCTAAGTCCCATTATGTATGAGGGTCCTTCTAAACTAAATCCATTATGTAGGAATGTCCTTCTAAACTAAATCTCATTATGTAGGAGTGTCCTTCTAAACTAAATCTCATTATATAGAAGGGTCCTACTAGTCTCATTACATAGAAGGGCCTTGCTAAACTAAGTCTCATTATGTAGGAGGGTCCTGATAATACCATTATGTAGGAGGATCCTTCTAGTCATATTGTCCAAGAGGGTCCTGCTAAACAAAGTTTCATTATGCATAAGGGTCCTGCTAACCCATTATGTAGGAGGGTCCTACTTCCCATTATGTAGGAGGGTCCTCCTAATCCCATTATGTAGGAGGGTTCTACTAATCTCATTATGTAGGAGAGTCCTACTAATCCCATTTCAAGGAGGGTCTTGCTAAACTAAGTCCCATTATGTATGAGGATCCTTCTAATCTCATTATGTAGGAGGGTTCTGCTAGTCTAAATCTCATTATGTAGGACGGTCCTGCTAAACTAAATTCCATTATGTCGGAGGGTCCTGCTAATCCCATTGTCCAGGAGGGTTGTGGTAGTCCCATTATGTAGGAGGGTCTTGCTAATTTCATTATGTAGGAGGGTCCTGCTAATCTAAATCTCATTATGTATGAGAGTCCTTCTAATATCATTCTCTAGGAGGGTCCTACTACTCCTATTACGTAGAAGGGTCGTGCTGATCCTATTATGTATGAGGGTCCACCTAAGTCTAAGTCTCATTGTCAAGAGGGTCCTGCTATACTAAACTCAATTTTCCAAGAGGTTCCTTTTATACGAAGTCTTGTTATCCAAGAGGGTCCTAGTATAGTAAATCACATTGTTTTGGAGGAACCTATTATACTATATCTCATTTTCTAGGAAGGTCCTGCTAAACTAAATCTCATTATGTAGGAAGATTTCGCTAAACTTATTCATCAAATAGAATCACCACAACATTATTTTTTTGGCCCAGTTTGCATCAGAGAATATTATGTAAGATAATAGCATAAATGAGAAATACATATACCAAAAGAAAAATGTAAGACATATATGAAATTAGGGTGTTTGTTCCCTTGAAATAAAAGATGATTGGGTATTTGTTCATTAAAATACAAGTAGGGTGTTTGTTCCCTAAGGTTAAAATACAACTTGGATGTTTGTTCCCTAGAAATGACAGATAATATGGTGTTTGTTCCTAAAATACCAATAGCATGTTTGGTCTTAAGGTCAAAATTCAACTAGGGTATTTATTCCCTAAAAAAGAAACATAATAGGGTGTATGTTCCCTAAAATGCCTCTAAGGTGCTGTCATGACTCAAGGGTACCACCTAGATGTAACATGCTGTAGTTGACCCTGACAGGGTCTCATACAAGCCCTTAGCATATCATAACATAAAGTATTAGAACAATAAAAGTAAAACTGCATTTAAGTCCAAATGTCTTTATAAAAGAAAATCGGAAATCTAATTTGTCTAATTTAGCCATCTACTACATTTCACGAGTCAAAATAGGGTCACAACCCCAACAACATAATCCAAAATAGAAAGTACTAAAAATAATTTCAAAATGAAATGTCTTCTCCTCGAATTATGAGGGCTCACCATAAGAAAGGAGAATAGTCAAACCGAGCTTAAAAGAAAGGATAACTACCTTAAGAACCGGAACCTACACTTTAGAGAAAATGTAGAAAATATGGGTTAGTAAAAAAATGCACTAAGTATGATAATCATGCAAGAAATCATTGAAAACATGCTAAAAGGACATTTTGGTTGAAAACCATGCACTTTAACAAGTTTAAACTCATCATGAATACATTGGAAAAGCATGAGTCATAAACCATATTACAATGCATAAATTATCATCTCATAATGGCAACATATCATAAGTACCCTCATAGACTACCTTCGCAATGCATGAGTAATATCCTATATTCCTACCCATACTAAGTAAAGCTTCTTGAGTAGCTATGGTTCATATCCGTATTAACGTATTATAGAATAAGACTCAACCGACATAGAACATGTGAGCTAAACATGGAATTCGGTGTCTACCCCACTCCGAAAAGGGGTGTCCTACTTGCCTACGGTAGAACCATACTCTTAGCTTAGATGGATCCACTAGCTAAAGACCTATGCGGGCACATAGTTATGGGATAAGGGGATTGCTACTAGAAACCCAACCTTAACTAACGGAAGAGCTTCCATCCCAAGAGATTGCTATTAGGAAAACCCAACCTCAACTAACGGAAGAGCTCCCATCTCATATCAATATCCACTCGGTGCTAAGCATTGATTCCCTCAATTTACATATTATGTCTTGACTTAAGTTCATAATTATGGAAAAAGGTCTTAACAATCAATCCAACATAATTGTGCTATAGCTCCTAGATTCCTTAGGTGAGACTAGTCTTCCAACACTACTAGAAATTTAACCTATTGCCACAGATATTTGGCAACACTTATACAACCGTTGCAATATATTATCTATTGCAACTGTTATGACTGTTGCAATATATCATGGCATCTAATAGAATAATAATTAGAGATAACCGTAGCATTATTCTTAAAAACATCGCTACGAGTGCCTAAGGCAACCCACGAATTTTATTCCCCAAAAAATATATTTCCCTCCACTACTCTAGCTAAAGCGTCATTAATTTCATTTGGGATGAAATATCCAGTCTTTTTCCAAAAAGGGTTTTTGGAAAGCGTCGGTCTTCTTCTTCAGCGTAACGATGAGCTGCGGCTAACGGCAGTAGTATTCTTCGACAAGCTTCGGTCTTCTTCTTCAGAGTGAGGTTCTTCGTCTTCTTTAATCTGGGCTTCTTCAGTTCATCTCTAGTGGTCTTATTCTCAACAAGAATCTTCATCGACCACAAGCTTTTGCATATAAAGGTGTACTACTTTTAAGTTTCCTATGTATACTCTGTTATTTCTAAGTACCCACTATATCTAATTTGTTATGCATATACTATTTTACATAATATGAAACTCCATTGAAGGGTTTCTTAAAAGTCTTAAAGAATAACAAATGGGTTTGTTTGAAATTTATGCTACTTTTTCTAATTTAGGTCTGTGATGTAATCTATTTGTGGTTTATAGTTTGTATTTGAAATTTGGTGAAGATTTATGAACTCTGTGCGAAATTTCTTTAAGAAGTTGGTTTCAATTTTATTAGTCAATACTCGATTGGTAGTTTATTCCGTTCTAATGCTTGTAGTATTTTTATTTGCATTTTGAGTGAACTGAAATGTACTATAAACTGATTTTCAAAGTTGTCGAAATACAATTTAAAGTGATTTTCTACGGCTTTGAATGTGAATTGAATTCCCATGTTGGACGAAAGTCTAAAGTTGTTGTTTTGAACTTCAATTTTTGCTAATGTCTTGCTACAACAACTACGTATGTGAGTTCCATAGTGATTTCTATCATTTTTCTCTTTTGATTTGTCGATATCGTATCCATTTTTCAAATTTGAAAACCAAACACTAGATTTGAGAATTTTCATTATTCTAGTTGTTGTATCTGTAAGCTTAGAAGATGTAATTTTTTAGTCCCTCTTTTGATAACCACTGGTTGTTACTATTTCTTTGTTAGATACTAAGCCTGAAGATTTTTCCAGTAATCATGAAATGACTGAATTGTATTTTCCCTTCTCTTTCTATCTTTCTTGTTCTGATTCAGAAATTGGGTAAGTGTTGCATGTCTATATTTACAATTTTCCTAGCGTGACCTGCTAACTATGCGATATATCGATAAAAAAACACAGCCAAGTTCTCTATATAGTTAGCCAAAATATCATTACTGATTGTAAGTAAAAGATTTCATTTAACTGATGTCCAATCTAAGTAAATCAATAGGTGAAAGCTCAATTTTATTGTATTTTTGATGGTGAAATTTGTGGCTAAATTTATTTATTAAATTTCTGAGTTCACCCTTGATACAGATGAGACATCAAATTGCTAGAATTTAGTAATAAGGCACCTGACACTTCTAAGTAAGAAATTATTGAATCTATTATTGATAATCTCTAGCCCTCTTAGAGCTTCTTATTACTATTATTCTTTCTTTTACTTATTTCTATATTTATGTAAGGACTAAACTAGTATATATATATGTGTATATATATATATATATATATATATATATATGCTAGAAATTTAGAGAGATTTTGCCTTGACTTTGTGAAAGAACTCTTTGTCATTGAAAAATGATTTTAAGTTGTTAACTTTCTTGGCCCATAAATGACCTTGTTATAGATCAAGCACAAATGATTCTTCAATAGTACAACAAATTCATGTACTAACTTCACTCTTAAGTTTTCCTATTTTTTCAAATGAAAGGTGGATGGCAAAAAACATAGTTTAAATGATGGTTCTTGTTGAGATACTCTAAATTATCTGTTTAACATTTTATATTTAGGGATCTTTTGAGAGTTTGATGCTAAACCTTTGAGTTTCACATATGTTTTTTTGTAAAGTAATTAGGAAATTCTAACTTTGCACTTGCAAGTCCTCATGATGTATTAATTTTTAGCTTATAGATTTTGATTTACCTTATCCAGCTACAAGTGACTCATGTCATTTGGATGTCCATTAACATGGAAATTTTTGTTGTATAAAGATAGTAGACTGAGTTTTGTAGTTGATGTGAGATCAGTTTATGAAAGAGGAAACTAGAATGAGCTGTTGAAGTTGAGCATTAGGAAAGATTATGAACAATCATTGACAAAATAATGTTAGGTCTGGATAGTAGAAATAACCTTATTTTTTTTAATAAATCTAAAAAATATTGATTCCCCTGTTGCATTAAATTTTCAGCTTGTGGCCAAGTATGAATTTGTTAGGAAATGACTGATGAACTGCTCTAATTTTAAGAAAATCAATCAGCATTCTGATTTTTTCAACAAAATACTAAAAAACTTGAATCCATGAATCATTTACTACAGTAAATAGCTACAACTTAAGTTACTTGAAGAAAATCCTTTCAATTGGGGTTGTTTTAGTATTGTGCTATTTAGATGTGATTGGTTTCATAATGAAGTTGATGAATATGGACTGACTCGGGTATACTTCAATAGAAAATGTAGCACAAATGATCCTTTTGTACTAGCATCTCAATTCCATCAAGTTATTTTTACGTGGACCTCCACCCAATTTAGAAAAATGTTTATTATGCAAGAAATAAAGTTCCTATTGACTTGTATGATTTGGAGAAAGATAATTGTCCTTATATTGAAGAAACATTTTGGAGGGAGACTAATCATAATGACATTGGTTCATCGGAAAGATTAATTGATGTTGATGTTAGATGGTCAAGAGAAGATCTCCCTGATGTTATCATTGAAGTGTCTTCCCTTGCACAACATTCTGAAGATGTAACTATGGAATCTTCAGAAGAGAAGGATGGCATTGATGATACTGATTGGGATTGGATGGAAGTTGATGATTGACAAAGGATATTTTTAACTAGTTCAGATATATACTCTTTTTTTGTAGTGAGTAATAAATTCCCTTTGATTTGCATCATATCAATTATGAATGTCGATTGTCTCTTCTTCTATTTCTATTAATGTGCTTATTTTATAAGTTTGTCTCTGGTTATATACTTCTTTTGAGATTAATATGTTTGTTAAGTCTTTTTTCTCTCTTATTCATTTTTCAGTATTCCTGTTTTTACATTCTCTGAGGAATCTTCAATTTCACAGTCGACCAACAAGAATCCAGGTTCTAATATCTTTCTTTATTTCTCATATTCTGAAATTTTGCTGATTAATTGGTGTTAAGTACTAGATGCTTGATTTTCTTTAAAGAAGTATTAGATGTAGCCGAAGGCTAGCATATCAACTTCTGCTAGTCCATCGCTTGCTGAAGTTAGGATGCTTGTTTAGAAATAATGTTCCACATCTATTTAGTGCCTCATGCTTGTTGTTGTTCCATCTGAAAGTTAGATTTATTCAGGTTTATTGATAAAAATGTGATTAGTAAGATCTTTTTGATTATTTGTTCAGATTTGAATAGTCATGAGTCAACAAGAGCCTTAAAAAAGAAACAAAAAAGCAAAAAAGAACTTCGCTAAACCTGGATTGTTATCATTCTTGGCAAATAAAAAACGACGGTTATTTACAACAAATGAAAATTTTCAAGCTATAGAGTTAGAGAAAGGACATCTTCTAAAATTACTTGAAGAACAACAACTAGTAGCACCACAATCTGAAGCAAATGGACAATCTGTAGAGGAACAACCTCCAGAGAAGCAAGTGCAAATGAATTCTACCATTCCTCCAACAAATGAACAATTTGAAGAACAAGGTAACATATAGGCTTAGAAACTTATTGAATTCATCTATAATTTCTAATTTCTTGTATTTCTTATTGTTGAAGGCCTTCCCACTCAAAATACAAGAGGCAGAATGCAAATGCGTAATGTACATAGTCGATGCAAGTGTAAATTGATCACACTAAATAGGTTAAATCAACCTGTTGGTCCTACTGATGAAGTTGTAACTGAGTTAAGTAGCTTCCTAGGCACATTGAAAAGAACTGTGACACTTTGCCCATTTGATATATTAGATTGGAGGAACATGGACACCAAAAAGGATTTATGGGATTACACCAAGGTCTGAAATTTTCAATATTTAAATATTTGTAAAAGTGTTTTGCATCTATTTTTTAACTGATTGACATGAAAGTGTAGGAGAAATACATTATTCCTAAAGCTGTGAAAGGTTGTACTTTGGTAACAATTCGAGAAGCTTGGAGAAGGCATAGAACTGATTTGAAGATCAATTATTACGACCCGTACGACAATGATGAAATTTGAATGGCCAAAAAGCCTGGTCATATTCAAGAATGTCAGTTTAGAGAGCTCCTCAAATATTGGAAGTCTGAGAAATTCAAGGTAAAATGTATTTCAGAGTCTCAAGTTGACAATTTTTTTATTTTCCTATTCTCTTCTGTGTAGTGTAGTTTCTTTTGCCAGGATGGTGATTCGTCTAATGTTATTTTGTTTTAAATTTCTAGTTGATGTCTTAAAAGTTTCTTCAAACAACTTGTTCTTCAGGCTATACGTAGGGTTGAAACATACGTTGATAACTCAGTCACTTTATCTTTTATTGAAGCCATAAGTGATTCACATATAAGTAGGGAAATGATATATATAGATCAGTATGTATCCTCCACTCTCAGATGATGTTCCATTAAGTGGTAGTGATGATATGTCTAGCTTATTGTTAAGTGAAAAAGAATAACCAGATGTATTACCTAAGTAAATTTCTTGTTCATTATCAATTACTAAGAGTGAGAGACTGAATTTTGAGTCTTCCAATAAGATGTATTCTATAAACAAGAAGCAACTTGAATGGAGGACCACCATAAATGTATTCGTGCAAAGTTTTAGTTAGAATCTAAACATGTAGCTTTAAATTAAGTTACAATGACTTGTTTGTATGTAGGAGCATTCTAATACAAGTGTGAGTAATTGGCCAGTATGGAAGCATGAACTATATATTTTTACTACTATTTGTTACATTGGGATAAATCTAACTTTTACCTTTTGATAGTAGTTAGAAAATAAGGAGAATTGACCTTTTCTAGTACATTATGTAGCACCATAAGCTTTTGGTTTACATTAATCATTTATTTATTTTCAGAAAATGTCTGAAACAAATACTAAGAATCGGAAAAAGCTGATGAAACCACACACCGCAGGCAAAAAGAGTTTTGCTTTAATTCGTAACAAATTGGTGCATTCTCTTGTTTATTAATGATTCTTAACCTGTTATTTAAGAATTTTTTGATATTTATTTTTGTTTGAATAGGAAAAGGAAAAGGAAACTGTATCAGCTAAGGAGATCTTCGTGGTCACAAGAACAAGGAAACATGGGCGTTTGTACAAGACCTCGAATGAAAACACAAATAGTAAAATTGTATGATTGTTGTCTATATACAAGTTTTTATTGAGATCAAATATGTGTTCTGGATTTTAATTTACATGACTACTTATTGGATATGCTTTGTTAGGCTGAAATGGAGGAAATTGAAACACAAATGGACACAAATGATCAGTCTGTTGACATATTTTCTACTGTCGTTGGTCCTGAACATCCAGGACATGTAAGACTATATGGAGTGGGGAAATTCTGAACAATATTTAAATGACACAAATGATGTAGTGCAGCAAATGCAAGAAAGAATTCAAAAGATGGAGACACAAATGGAGGAACAAAAGAAAACTATGCGACAAGAAGTTATTACGGATGTAATTGCACAACTTTAGCATGTGGGTTTAATTGATCGTAACATAATAGCAGCATTGTCCGTTCCTTCTCCAAGAGAAACTTGTACTTCTGCACAAGCGACTGATCAAGGTTAGTGTCACTAATTTTCTTTTTCAACTTCTTCCTCCTCCTCCTCCTCCTCTTCTTCTTCTTCTTCTTCAACTTCTTTTAATTCTTGTTTGTCGTTATCGTTCATTAAAAGCGAGCGTAAGTACTCTATTTTCTTTCAGATTTACAATGTCGAGTTACAAGAAAATGGTGTGAAATTTATTACTATTTAGTAGGATATAAGGAAATAATGAATTGATTCTATGAATTTGATCTTTGTGAAACTTGATGGAAGAAAATTGAGATTTATGCAATAATGATTTGAGTGTATTATTCAATTTTTTTTATATGAATTTATGGTATTGATCATACGTTTGACAGCCCTAAATATAGGCTCTTGCTAGTTAAGTATTTTATTATTTTAGTGGTTGTTTACTGCTTCTTCACCTAGGAGTGCTCTCCGCGGATGGTAGAATGTCTTCTGGCAGTTACCTATTGTAAGTTTTGCACCTTGTAGAAACTATTTGTCATTCTATTTCCTTCAAGAAATAGTTTAATTGGTTGAGAACAATTCTAGTAGTATGATTGAGTACAATTCTTCTTATATGGTTGTGCTTTATATAGTGTGTGGCTGAAATATTGTTGATCAATTTGACTCAATTATGTGTCTTGTTTGTTAAGTCTGGGTTGTTCAAATGATAATCAACAAAGGCACAACCATTGTGAATGCATGACTTTCAACTTTCACATCTTTCACTATCATACCTTAATGTAAACATTGCTAAATTATTTTGTATTTTATTGTATGTGATGAAATTGAAGAAGGAGATGAAAGCAGTACTGAAGACTTGACATAGAAGATGACTGGATTGATGCTAATTAACTTTAATCATCTTTGTTCTACAAATCTTTTTATTTTGATGAAGATTGAAAATTGTGGTGTGTTTTACCATTTTAGAACAGTCAAAAAATATTTGTATTTTGCTATTATATGTTGATATTACTCTCTTGGATTGAAATCTTGGTAATGAAGAGTTCATTTTTGTGATCAAATAGTGTATTTTATGTTTTGTGGTTATATTGTTGTAGTAGCTTTGTAATATTAGTGGCAGTAGATCAATAGTTACTGTTGCAAAAGCCTAATAATAAATATAGCAAAAGCCTAATAGTAACTATTGCAATAAGAAAAGAATTGTTGCATTACCCTATAATAACTGTAGCAATAGCATGGAGTAATAGTCATAGTAGCTTAGAACTGTTGCATTATCAAATAAAAACCGTTGTAATTGACTGACATGGTTGTTGATTAAAAAGAGAAAAATGTAGCCATAACATGTAAATAATCGTTGAATAAATGTCTAATGCGATGGTTAACAAGTGCCCCAATAGAGTACTAATCGTGGGGTAATACTTAAGGTGTAAACCGACACAATAGGGGTTCCTATTGCCACAGTTATATAAACCGTCAGACAAAACTGTGGCTATAGAGCTAATGCTACGCGATCTGTTGTAGCAGTTGCCTAAACAGTAGCATTAGAGCTAATGCAACGGTATAGTAGCCTATTGCAATGGTAACTGAATTGTTGTTGTATATCAAATTTCTAGTAGTGACCTTAGAATCATCATTTGTAACAAACCTTTCACATCATATCATATTCATACATAAATATGTTCATGAGGATAACAACTCAACACAATAACAACTAGATCATGATAATATTCACTTTACTCTCAAAGTGTTCTTATAGCCTTTACATATCCCTCATTATCATGCATAATTCACATATCTTGCCCCTTCAAGGCCACAAGACATCAACACATCCACAATTACTACAATATAAATGTATGATAGAATAATTCAAGTAACCCAACTATAACAAGCATAATCTCATATTATCCTTCAAAAATCAACAAATCACATCATAAGATCAAAATTTGGGAAATTAGGGATTTCATGTGTTCTTGGGGGGAATTCACCATAAATCAACATTAAATCATCAATACAATCATAATCCATCATAAATAAATCATTAATAGCATTTTTAAAAATAACCCACAAGATTGAAGTCAAACCCTAACATTGGGGAAATCACTAGTTTTGAAATTGGACTTAGAGGGACTCCTTCGATGGAAATTATCCAAGAATGAAGGACTACCATATCTTAGCTATGATTCTTCAAATAAACTAAATGAACTCTACTTTTACTCTTCTTCTTCCTTGAGTTCTAGAGAGAGAAAGTTTGTCTAGAAGATAAACTTTAGGGTTTTGATTTGGGTGTTTGGAAAATATGAAGTAATGGGGTGTATTTTGACATAAAAAGACTTATATAGTACCCCTAAATTCACCCAAAATGACTCCACTTCAATTGGACTTAAACGTAAAAACCCCAAAATAGCCCTCACTTTAAGTGAAGTGCCAGGCACCACGACCCAGCTTCACGAGCCATCAAGGGCACCACGGCCCATGGTGGTACCCGTGGTCCCTTGACCAATAGCTCCCTCAACTTGACAAGCCTTTGAAATGGTGAAGGCAACCCCACGAGCCTTCCCACGGTCTGTGGTCTTCACCACGAGCCGTGAAGTGGCTCATGAAGGGGAGCCTTTCTTGGGGCAGCCTTGTGAGCTCACTTCCTCACCAACTACGGGTGGAACCATGGCTCATGGTGGCCACCGTGGGTTGTGAAGACTCGTGGTGATGGTGGGAAGTGGCTAGGTGCATTTTGGAAGACATGGCTCTCACCCAATTCCATTGGCCTTTGCCCTTAACTCTTGATGTTAACCCTCACGTTTAGGCTCTAGTTTAACCTACTATTTTTTGGAGTGTTACAAGTGTTTATTCCCTGAGGTCAAAATGCAACTAGGGTGTTTATTCCCTAGAAATGAAAGATAATATGTTGTTTGTTCCCTAAATGCCTCTACAGTATTTGTTCCCTAAGGTCAAAATGCAACTAGGGTATTTGTTCCATAGAAATGAAAGATAATAGAGTGTTTTTTCCCTAAAATACCTCTAGGGTGTTTGTTCCTTAAGATCAAAATGCAACTAGGGTGTTTGTTCCATAGAAATGAAAGATAATAGGGTGTGTGTTCCCTAAAATGCGTCTAGGGCATTTGTTCGGTACATTCAAAATGAAACTAGGGTGTTTGTTCCCTAGAAATGAAAGATTATAAGGTGTTTGTTTTCTAGAAGGTCTCTAGGGTGTTTGTTCCCTAGAAATAATAGTGATTTTTTTTATAACAAATAAAAATGTCCTAGGTTTTGAAACTGAGGAGCTTTGAAACTATTTTTAATTTATCATATTTTTATTTTTTAAAGTAAAAATAAATGATCCAATTTTGATCTTTCAAGGATATAAAATTTTATTCTGTGAGGTTGAGCCCATTTGTAGGGCTGCCTCCAGATCCAACTGTCTTTTGTTCTTATTTTTGGTTACAAAAGACAACTTTTAAATAGAATATTAGAAGATAAAGAGAAAAAATCAATTCATGGTTGAGAATGTTTTGTCTTTAGTTTGTACCAACAGTTAGTATTATACATATGAATCACCTTCAACTACTTTCAGACAAATTTGAGGTCAACATAGAGTAATTCCTATATTTTCAAATGGTACCTCAAACATACTTAAGTATTTACAAGATCAGTTCATCATGCATAAATTAAGGGGTTAGAATTATTCATATCCTTATGGTTCAAGTGCCTTAGAAACAAATGAAGTCCTACTTCACACAATATAAGTGTTCAAAATTGATTCAGATGGTGAGGACCCACGAAAAAATCCACCTTATTCATTTGCGGTCTTAGGATGTTTTAGAAGTCATTCACACTCATAAAGATATTTAATGCATGAGATTGAGATACCATATATTTGGCCCTCATGTAAGTATCCACTAATGTGAGAACGCCAAAAATAAGATAAATAGGACATGTTATTGGCTTGTAACGTAGGCTGAGGGAAAGGTAGGATATTCATTTGGGATATAGTGAATATTTCTTCCTTAAAATAGCACTGTACTCTCAATTTTTATTCATTTTCGCATTTGACCTTTGTTTTCTTGAAAGCTTCTCCTCATTTATTTTCTTAGTCTTTTTTTTTCTTCTCATTTTCCCTCCATTTCCTTGGAGGTCTTTTTTCATTTTTTTTTTCTTTCTAACATTTCTTTGTGTGTGTACAATTTTTTGGACTTTGACATATTTAACCTTTTCACTTTATCATCAAACTTAGATCTTCGGCACTAAGTAGATAATTGATAGTACGTTCAAGGAGGTAGGACCCAGGAAAAGTGCATTTATGCACTCAAAAGGATATATGCTAAGATGTGGTTATTCAAATAAAAGGGTTTCAGGCTCGAAATGAGAGTTTCACAGATAACATGTCATTTAGTAGGCTTTAGAGGCACAATTGGATCAAAGAAAGTCTATAATCCTTTCCCAAGTTAAATGTTGCTCAAAATTTCGCCTCAACCAACATTCAGGCCAAGTTCTAGATGAAAAAAGGCATGCCATTGATTTTTATATCTAAAGTTCACCACACAATGCACAAGAAACAATAAGGACGAATGTATTTTAAGCGTTAACTTTAAACAAGATAATTTCTCAAGTATTACATAAATATATTAAGAGGTACCAAAAGAGTCTATGGATCACAACAAAGTTGGTTTGTCTTGCCAAATAGAATAACATTTTTTTTTCTTATGCACAATCCTAAATATGTTGGTACCAACGAAGTCAAGATATTTTTTTTAAATAAAATAAATAAATATATAAAAATACTTTAAAAGAAATATCGTAACTTAAATACATTTTTTCATTTTTTTTTTAGATTTTAACATAAGGAAGAGAAATATTTTTATTTGAACTTTGAATAAACCCTTTTTTTGCCCTTTTTTGTGATGAGGAGTTTTTACATTTTTCTTTGTTTGTACTGAACATCAAAATAAGGCTGCCTACGTATCTTTTCAAAGCAAGAATCAAGTCATACGTAGTTCAAGAAGACCATAATTAGCAAACTTGATTTTTTTTATAGGAAGTAAAAACTTTCTTTTGGTATTTTGAACAAAACACAAAACTTTTCTTCATTTTTTTTTGGATATTTTTAATAAGAAATAATTTTTTTTGAAATTTTTGAGTAAAGATCACCGAACCTGAGGAGAGCTGCCTACGTATCTCATTTTGGTGAGAATCAGGTGTGCGTAGTTTGTCCAGTTTTTGATAGTTAGGAAAAACTTTAAGATATTGAAACTTGACTTGATAAAAACATTATTTTTTAAAGTATCATGAAAGAAAAAAATTTTAAGTTTGTGTACTAATTGTAAAAAGAAATCTAAATAATTTTTTTGTTCTTTTTTATTAAGTAGTGCAAAATTATTTATTTATTTTTAAGAAATGTATATTAACTTCTAAATGATGAAATATGTTTGTGTTTTCTCCTTTTATTTATTTTATAAAAATATAAAAATAATTTTTTTCTCATTCCACTAATCACACCATGGCCTCATTTTTTTCATTAAGATCAAGACGTCTGAATCTGAATGAATATCTGAACTATCAAGATACTATCTTTAGATCTGAACATTGAATGATTATGATTGTTTGTTTTTTCAGTAGTTGAATCAACATAATTTCTTTGTTTATAAACATGAATATGCAATGAAAATATTAATAATTAAATATTAGAAATATATAAATTTAATAAAATAAAATTAGTATTTGCACACAAAAATATATTTCATTTTCGCTAATGACGGTGAATATGATTTGAAGAATATGTGATGATTGATGATGTGTTGGTGATAGTCAGTGACACTGCTAATTGTGATGGTGAATGTGATTTGTAGTAGATATTGACCTTAATGGTGGTAGTGGCTAATAATTATGGTGAGATGCTAATAGATGTAATTATAATGATAGAAGTAATAGATCGTGTGATAATGACTGACAATGACAAATGACTACGGTGATAATTTAAACATTGAATAATTATGAAATTTTGCTTTTTAACATATAAATATAGTGACATGAGAATATTAAATTAAACAATAACAACATAACCATTATCGTCCTACAAAATAAAATTTAAATGATATAATAATTAAATATTATATTAATATAACATAATAAAAAATCACAAACTTAATAAAATGTAAAATAATATAATATAATTTATAATTATATAATTTGAACGATGAATAATAATATGTCCATTGGAGTATAAGATGCTACAATGGTCAACAACAAAAATCTATATTAATGAGTACAAAAGAGCATGGTTCTCAAAGAATTGTGTAAAACACATAGATTTCATATTTATTCAAAGAACTGAATGGTTCAAACTACCGTTTAAGTCTTAGCAAATCAGACCTCACAAGAGGCATTAAGTGATTGAATTAAAAAAACTACACTTAATGGACTACAATCTAAATGATTAAGATTCAAACCTTCATTAAGTGCAATTATATGAGGCCTAAAATGGGTCAACTTAAAAAGACTTTCTAAATAAATGCATTTTCATGTAGCACATAAAATGATCTAAGTTGTCGAGTAAGAGGAGGATACTTGTCCGAGACAAACCGAAATCTTGTTTCAAGTCTGACTAAGTCAAATGTAAATGATAAAAATAAGTGAAGCCTACTAATGGTAATCACTTACGTGTTTCAGGTTTACTATGCTTAAACCTACAAAGAATGGCTTCTAGACTGACTTACCCGAGGGGAAATTCTAGCTAAGGTGGGGCAACTTGTTGGATAGCAGCGCTATTCTTACTTAATTGCTGGTCCAACCCTGCCTAACAGGTGTTACTATAAATCCTTCACCAAGTGCCAAAGTACTCTAGCTTTATCTTAATATAAAGTAGGATGCATAGCTGCATTCATGTGACAGTGTGTGCAGTATTTTTAGAGACGAAAAGTGGTTGCGTAAGAGAAGACAATTTAATACAATTCAACAATATCAAAGTGACAAATAGGCAACAAGTATCACATTAGACCATCATACATATCCAGAAAAAACTCATGTAAGCTCGAATTCTTGTTATTCCTCAACAAAGTCGCCAGAGATGTTACACCCCTTTTTTGACTGTGGAAAGAAAATTTTCAATCTAAGTGATGGTATTGAATATAGATTATTTCAATTTTTCAGAGTCACCACTTGAAATTGAGTTATCGTGTTCCAACTCAACTTTTATGATCCCTAATCCAAAGGAAATGACTCTTTATTTTGGTAAGGAATTATATTGACCGAAGGAAGGTATTAGGCATATCTCGAGTCCTATGGCTTTTGCATAGTTACTTTTATCAACTTATACTTGACTAAAATTATTTTTGGATATATTATTACATACCATGACTTGTTTGCATTTGCTTTTTGTGGAGCTTTTATTTGGTCTCAATCTAGATGTGTTACCGCATTCTTGGTCTTGACATTTAGAGGCATAAATTCCTTCTTCACATTGTACCTAATAATTTTAACTATAAATTTTATATTAAATTAATGAAAGTTAATTATATATTTAGACAAGGTGCATCACTATATCTTTGAGTTCCTTTTAATCGTGTCAAAAAAGATGTGCAACCATATTCTTAATCGAAACAAATATTTTTAACATGCCTAAAAGTCCGTCTAATGTTAAAATCAAATATTTGTTCCTTATAAAGCAAAACATAAAATAAATCTAAACTTCTGGGATACAATATAAAATTTGGATCATTTTATATCTTTTTAATTTATTTACTATAAAAATTAAGAATGCACATGTTGCAATTTTTAATTAATCCAACAAAAATAATGAAGAATTCCTCAATAAATCTCTTTCTTGTTTGATAAAATAAAAAGGGCACTAATTTTTTAGCCTAATAATCTCTTCTTTATCATTATTGGAATATAAGTTAAGACAAGAACACCACCACGGCCCATTCATTTTAAGAAATAACAGCTAACGCATAAAAATCAATAAATAAAAATAATCACCCTTAAAGCTATCCTCATGCATTAAATATAGATATAACACACAACCCAATTTTCATTTCAACCAAATTATGAATAAAAATAAAACTATAAGAAAGCTTATCACATAATTACATCAACTTTCATAAATACATTAAGGAAAAAAGATAAAGTTCTACCTCAAATTAAGAAAATAAGTATCGCAAAATTTTAATCAAAGCTCAATTAGAACACCGATGAATCATTTTTAGTGTGTGGTGTTGGGTATGTTTGCTATGTAATGTGTTGGTTGTATGTATAGTATGGTATTGTATAATTATGTGTGTGTTGGTGGAAGTTAGGGTGTGGATTGGTGGTTTTTTTTTTTTCAAGTGTGCCGATGGTCTTTTTCTTTTCATGAGTTTGTTTCTTTTTCCTTTTTTGGCTCTTGTGTGTTTAAGTGGGAATTTAGGGTAGATTGTCGATGGTAGTCTATTGTGATGTAGTTGTCTGTAGTATATATGTAGGGTGAGGGAGTGTACATTAAAAAATATGTATTTATTTATAAATTTTCTTTTCTTTAGAAAAAGCCTTACACTAATAATGCAACTCTATTTTTTGTAGTTTTCAAATGATTTAAAATAAACTTACTAAAATAAGATAAAATCAAAACATCTATTTTAGATATAAAAGCAATATTTATGCGCTAAAATGATGTAAAATCTCAAGTTCGGTAAAAAATTATATGTCTACACCTACGGGTAATTGTTGAACATCGATTCTTATGAATTAATTTTGTTATCGTTTAATTTACTTTTGTATTCTTGTTTCAGTATTTCTTGATTGGCCACCATTTAGATAAATATATTGTCTATTCTTAAACTCGAGAGACAGAGAGGTAGATAGACCAAAGAATAAAAAAAAAAAATTGATATTTCTTACATATTACTTGTTTAGATTCATGTTGAGGATTAATATCCGGACGAACACCGAGCTTGGTTACAAAATAGGATGAAATATAAATGCTCTCCAATTAAGTTTTTCTATCCCCACTAAAAGATGTAGTTAGACAGTCAATTGGAGTAGGCGATTAGAGGTCGAGAGATTATAGTCATAAAATCAATCTTGTAAATCAGTAGTTTGATAACTGTAGTTAGTTCATGAATGAGAGGTGAAGAATGATATAGTCCTGGAATTTTCCCTTTTTAATTTTTTAAATCATCGAAATTGAAGTTGTTTCTATTAGTCACTTTTATAATTGAATTATTTGCAATAGGAATATAACAAACACAAGATCTTGAAGACACTATTTTTAAATCAAGAAATTATTAGAATTAATATAAATTGATCATAAGTCATTTGGATTCGATAAATCGGTTCAGAAAGAGTTATTTATTACTTATGTAAATGTACACTTGTGTGCGCATTTGGGAGTAAGAAGTTTTTGGCGTTGCTGCCGTGGACTTTAGAATTAATTTACATTTAATTTTTCGAAGTCTACTATTTTATTATTCAAGTGTTAGTAACTTGATCTTAGTTGTTCTGTATTGTAGGCATTCGAGCTAAATTCTAGCTTGAAAGGGAAAATTGGTTGAACAAATCAACGAACCTGAAAGATTTATTTGCCAAGGAAGAAGGTTGGTGGCTCTAAACCCAAGCCACTAGTTAGAACTTGGTCTCGAGGACAATCTGGTATGTAATTGTGATGAGAACATGGATAACGAAGAGCAAGAGATAACCGTTGTGATAGCCGCAACACCAGTCTATGATGTGGCAGTCCCATTTACCAAAAATATTGGATCGTAGTATTAGGAAACCACCGCTGGGTGGGAGATTAGAGCTAAAATAGAATATGGTGCAACTCATTCATTGAGCTAAAATAGAATATGGTGCAACTCATTCATTCAATTGGTAGTTCATTGGTCTTTCTCACGAGGACACCCAAGTGCATGTAAGGAATTTTTTGGAAATAAGCGACACTTCAATTCTACATATGGTATCATCTAATTAGGTGAGGTTAACTCTTTTCCATTGTCACTATTGGGAGAAGTAGGGCAGCGGTTGGCATCTGAGCCACAAAATTACATCACTACATGGATTATCTAGCGAAGAGAGATGATTCTTCCCATCAGTCAAAACTTCAAGGTTGAGAAGTGAAATATTGAGTTTCAACAAAAGAGACAGAGACAACATGTACCAAGCATGTGATCGATTGAAACAAATGCTAAATGTTTTTCCACATCATAACCAGGAAAATGAGGTAATAATTCACACCTTTATGAAATATCTTGGATATAATGCAAAAGTACTTCTAAATACTGCAGGAGGTGGGCAAGATTTAGAAAAGACCTAGAATGAATTGGTTGAACTCCTAGACTAACTATTAGTAGGGATCCTAGGATGGAATGGTGTCACGACCCGAAAGCATCCCCTAGTAGTAACACAGTAACACGGTGTACTTGACCCCGAAAGGGGTTACAAGCCTCATAGCTCATTCATTGCATAAGATACTTGAAAATAGAGAAGAATTAAAAACTTTCCTTTACAATCAAATACATTTTACTAAAAAGCAAGCAGAAGACTTTTTAGACTTTGTACACTGTCTCAAACCATCAAATACTTTGAATACAACATTGGGACTTAGCCCATACAAAGCTTAACATAAACTAAAGACATAAAAGGAACATGATGGGTTTTGTCCACAAAACTATTAGGACTCACCAAGTCTTAATCTTCAAGCACCTTAGAAACCCATCTTTCAAGCATAGAACACCAACATCTCCAAAGCCTACACTTTGGTAAAAAGGGAAAAGAATGGGGTTAGCACATTAGATGTACTAAGTATGATGACCATGCAAAAACATGCTTTAAAAGGGACATTTTGGTTGGAAACCGTCCATTATACCACTTTTTAGTAATATCATGAATAATAGCATAAGAGACATCAAAGACAAATACAATCATCACACAAGTCATAACATCACATTTGAATAATATCAACATGTAACTCTTCACCTTCACATATAGCCTTCACCTCAAGTAACCCTCATGCTATACCTTGTGCAATGTATGGATAGCATTCCATACCACCATCCACACCAAGGTACCATATTAAAGTCATCAAAAGTGAACTTACCATTCAACCTTTCCATGTCCAATAATACACATACACAAGAGACATAAACCAATAACAAGTTATTTCATCACATAAGGACCATACCTTAAGACGGCCCCTAAGTCATACTTGTGCAATGTGCAAGTAGCATCCCATAATACTCCTCACACTAAGTACTCTTTTGAAGTCACCATAGGCAAGGCACATTCAAATACAATAAGTCATAAAAAGGAAGTAACTCATAATATCATCCAAGTATAGCATGCATCAGTACATTAAGCATTTAAGAGTCAACACTCTTCAATAACTTCATTTAAAGGGCTTTGCTTTCATACAATAGTCATTAAGACATAGAGAACTCACTATAACCCTCTTAAAGCCTACTCTTGCCATCTATGGATAGCATCCCATACTACTACCCACACTTCATAGAACTCCTCAAGAAACTATAATGCACATCTCACATGATGGGAAATAAGTGTTTGACCGACATAGACCATGAGAGCTAAATCATGGAATCCAATGCACTATTCCACATCAGATGGGTTGGTCTACTTGCCTAAGGTAAACTGTTATTTAGCTTAAGTGGATCACTAGCTAGACCTATATGGGCACATAGTTAAGGGACAAGGAGATTGCTACTAGATACCCTGCCTCAACTCACGTGAGGGCATCCATCTCAAGAGATTGCTACTAGAAATCCTGCCTCAACTCACGTAAGAGCTTCCATATCATTCAATATCCTCTTGGTGCTTAGCCTACATTCCCATAGAGTATTTTACCATTCATCACATTAAGGGATAAGAGATTGTTACTAGACACCCTGCCTCAACTCACGTGAGGGCGTCCATCTCCACCCAATATCCATTTATTGGATAGCTCATAGATTCAAAGATGAGAATATCCTTTCATCTAAGAATCCCATTATTGTTCATTAGTGCAAGATCGAGAATATCCTTTCAATCAACACATCATTAGCATTCAATAGAGTACAATTGAGAATAGCCTTTCAATAGACTCAACATTCATTAACATTATCATTAAACTCATTCATTCATTCATGAAAAAGCTACCAACATTAGATCTACCAATTCATGACATTAAGACATTAAGTCAAGATATACTCATCATATAAGAATGCCTAAGCCTACAAATTCAAAAGATCTCATTCAACATTACATTATAGAACCCTTCACATTCCATCATCAACATTCATGAGTTTTAATAGAGAGATAACATTCAATCCTAACATAATTAGTTTCTAGACAAGAGCATAATTCATTCATTGATGTCACACATATGCTTCACTTTACATTCATATATACAATATCATGATAATACTTCAATTCCTCATATTATGCCTTAAAGGCCATGATCACAATATACATAGGTAGTAAACACCTCCACCTTTTTAGTGGATCAATAATTCAATCATAATTCTAATACATCAAGTAATTAGGTCAAACTTGCTCTTTCAAGGCTATGATCACAAATCCTCAATTCACCAACAATTCCCCATAATTAGGCTTAGATGATGATAGAATTCAATAATCTAAATCAATCTAAGCATAAATCCACCATAATTCATTCATTATCAGTGGACCTACTGCATAAGTCACAATTTAGAAATTGAGAGAAATCATGGGGTCATAGAGTAAAATCATCTTAAATCATCAATTAAACATTAATATTATCATATTTTATCATTTGAAACCGTCTGATGCAAGAACCTATGAGATTGAGTAAAAACCTAGGGCTTTTCATGAACTTGAAATCACTTTGAAACTTCTTCGAATTTGACTCTAGGGTGAAAGCTAATCATAGATGAAGTATCACCATACCTTATACTTGAAGAATCCACAAAATTGAAGAAGAAACACCTTGAAATCCCCAACCCTAGCTTGATCTATACCTTGATCTGCAATGGAGTTTCTAGAGAGAACTTTTTAGGAGGGAAGGGTTTTGATTTGAGAGGTGAAATCTAAATGAGGGTTTCAATGTTTTAATACTCTTAAAATATGTTAATACACCTAAAATAACCGTCCATGCACTTTAAAAGACTTGGGTGAATTTACCAATTCACCCCTCACTTGGCCGTGTCACTTGATAGCAAGTAGGTGCCACTCACGAACCCCCATCCATGGACCGTGGATGGGTCCACGGGACGTACTTTCCAATCATGGTTTGGTTCAGAGATACACCACGAGGGTGCTTGACTTGCGGACCAAGACCACCAGTTGTAGATCAATCTATGGGTCGTGGATTGCTTCCGTGGTTCACAATATTTTGGCAGCTTGGTGGTTTCCTTGGGGTCTTGGGGTTTAGACTTAAGGTCCACCTCAAGGACCCTTATGGTGGTCCTTGGGGAGTCATACCTTGACATCTAACCCCTAAACACCTCAACCATAGCTCGGGATAACATCAAAACACCTTCAAAACTCAAGACAAACCAAACACACACACGTTAGGCTCTAGTTTCACTAGTTTATTTTTAGGGTTGTTACAAATAGAGATACACAAAGAAATACCATGCAAAGGGCTGCAGAAGTATAAGAGGTGGATCAAATGACTGCATTGGCTGCTAAATTGGATGCATTGCAAAATCAATTTACCAAGCAGTTCAATAAACTAGAAATAGGGAAATAACATGTACTAGTAAATGTGGTACAACAACCTCATGGATGGTGTGAAGTTTATGTTAGTGGAGAGTATGTGATTCAATGTTGGGAATCAAATCTAGACTCCATAAATTATGTAGGTAATGCACAAAGGGGTAGAGGAATGTACAATTATGACAATACATATAGCCCAAATTGGAGGATTCACCCAAATTTTTCATGGGGTGGAAATTAAATCATAATCAAAACTAGGCCCAAGGGCAAAAACCAATATCGATCAAAAGGAAATGGGCCGCAATATCAAAATCACGGCCAAGGTAATAATCAAGGTGCCCAATAAGGGGGTATATCTAATGATGAGTTAATGAAGAAGTTGATGGATGAGATGAGCATAAACAATGCAAAGGTAGATAAGTTCAGAGAGGATTTGAGAAACACCCAGATGTCAAATCAAAATTTAGAAAGAAATTTTGCACAATTAGCTAATGCTACAAATCTGAGTCCATAAAGAGGTCTTTGGGTGACATTGATCCTAACACGAAACAACTAAATATTGTGAGTACAAAAAGTGGATTACAATTAGAAGAGCTAGCTCCAAAGAAGAGAAATACTTAAGTAGTAAGTGGAGAAAAGAAATAGCATGAGGTGGGGAAAAATTCGAATGTTCAGAGGCTTGTTCCTCAAGTAAAACTAGTTCCTCCTTTTCCACGAAAGTTCAAAAAGCAAAATGAAGATGAATGCTTCAACAATTTTCCATCTCTCCTTAAACAACTTCACATTAATCTTCCTTTGGTTGATATTTTGTATGGATTTCCTAAGTACACCGAGTATGTGAAGAAGATAGTGACTAACAAGAGAAGGTTGACTAAGTATGAAACAATGACAATTATTGAAGAGTGCAGATCCAGATTTCAGAATAGACTACCCATAAAGTTGATAGATCCGGATAGCTTCACGATACAAATTATAGTTGGACAAAGTGTCCATGCTTGGGGTTATGTGATTTGGTGTCTAGTATAAATCTCATGCTAACATCCTTATACAAGAAACATGGGTTGGGTAGTACAAAACCAACCACTATCATCTTACAACTTGTAGATAGATATGTTGTTAGGTCGTTGATCTTTCTTGTGGACTTTGTTGTTATAAATTTTGAGCCTCGATCCTGAAATTTCATTCATCCTTGAATGCCCTTTCTTAGCCACGAGGAAAGCATTGATTGATGTAGCAGTTTGGCAGTTGACTATGAGAGCTCATGATAATGTAGAAGTATTTGATGTCTATCGCGCTTCAAAATTATCGTATGTCTATGAGTATTTGTCTTTTGTTGTGGATCTAGTCATAGAATCACACTATATTGCTTGCAAAGATCCATTCGAGAGAGTATTGGTAGGACATTACTTGTTTGGGGGATACAGAAGCTCAAGAGTTTTCTACTTGTCTTGATATAGCACTTATTGGAGCCTAGAGAGGCGAAGCAAAACCATTAGATCGACTTTTGGGACCTCCACCCAAACCATTGATCATAGAAGCACCTAAATTAGAGCTTAATACCAACACACCTAAGGTATGCATATATAGGAAAAAATGAAACATTACCCATGATACTTTCTGCAGAATTATCTAAAGTAGAGGTTGATGTGGCACTAAAGAGCCACAAATTTTAAAACAGACGCTCCATGGGAGGAGACCCATGAAATTGTGGAATAATTAATTATTTTTTGTTTTTCTTTATTTCTTAGTTTAGTTTAACTTTTGTTAGGATTTAGTGCAGGTGTAGTTTTTTTTAATCTCTAGGATCTTTTAAAATTTGAATCATCTGTAATAGTTAAAAACTATAAAAAAAAAATAAAATGAGAAAGCAAAAAAAAAAGAATTGAAAAAAATAAGTTGTGGCACGACCAAAACTAAGGCACTGGGTGGGAGGCAACCCACCATTTCTCTAATGTGATTTGTTTGTGTTACAATATCATAAAGTGGAGAAGACACCGACAAAATGGCCCACACCTGACAAAAGATGATGGAAATTTTTTGTTTGGCCTGCAGGCGCACTGCTAGCACGTCACACTGGGACCCAAACTTCAGAAAGTCCTGGATGGTGTACTGGAGGATCGCCCCGCTAGGTTGAAAATTGCAGAAGGTTACATATGGCGTCCTGCATGCGTGCCACGCCACAAGGTAAACTGTAGAGCAGCTAGCTTAGCGCCACTATGGCGCGTCGAACCCATGTCGCGTCGAAGCCCATTTTCCAGGAAGGTTGACCCATGACCACCCTAGGCCCATAAATTTTTTAACCCTGCTAATTTAATACCCAAAACCCTTCATCCCAACCCAACTTATCATCTAAACTGCCCCTTAAACCCTTCTTCTCTCTAAATTTTCTTCCTTCTTCTACTCACTTTCTTCCCCAAAATAACCATAACATCCATAGTTTTTCTTTCCCTAACATCTTTATCTCTTAAATTATCCTCACTTTCCATCCCATCTTTCCTAAATTATTTTTTCCTCTCTCTTCTCTCCCCACTGCCCCAGCCACCAACACCCTCTCTTAACCATTTAAAAAAATTCTTCCCTTTTTGTTTAATATTTGTGGGTTGTAATGGGACTAATGGGTAAAAAATTGAGTTAGGAGCAGCAAGCAAGAGGTCTCAGAAGGGAGATGTTGTTAGATCATCTAGTGCTCAAACTATGTATAGGATATTTGGAAAGCAAACGGTGGAACACCATAGTGAGGATCGGTTTGAGTGCCAAAAAGAGGCAAAATATCTTGTTGACAAATACGTCAATGAGATAAGGTTACAAACTTAATATCCCCAAAGTCATGAAACTATGTACTGTAACACCATTCGAAATGAGGAGAAATAGAAGTTTTTGGGAAACTGCAGGTGTCATCCATTCCCAGCCACCCAAGGCTCGTTGATCGAGCCAAGGACCATAGGGAGGGTCTGTGGACTGGCCACCATAGGTCAATTAGGTACCTCCAGACCACGGCCTAACTAATGGTTTGTCGGTCAGACCACGAATCATGGTCGAGGGTCCATAGGTCGAGGACCAAAAATTCAAGTCCTAGAAGTGGAACCACTGTTGACCAGGACGGACTGTGAGTCGATCAACAATCCATCGGTCGGGGTTCGGTGGGTCACAATTTAACAGTTATTTTAGGGACTTAAGGTCTTTTTGAGTTTTAATTAAATTGAAGTGGTGTCGTTTGCCTACATCTAAACCACCTATATAAGCCATTTTGCCCCCAAATTAGACCCATTTAGTTCATTCTTCCAAACTTCCCAAAAGAAATCAAATCTCCTCCCAAATATTCTCTTTCGAGAAACTTAAAGAAGAAGAAGAAGAAGATTTCACCTAGGGTTGCAAACTATGGATCTAAATTCTCCATTGAAGATAGAAAATTGGACTGAGGTATGATAGCTTTTATCCATGGGTTCCTTCCACCCATTGAGTCCCCAAATTCCTCTATTTCAAATGGTAGAATTCCTCAATTATATAGGGATTTCCTCAAACATCATGGGTTCTTTTGATTATTGATCTTAATGATTTAATTATGTTTAAATGTGCATGAATTGATGATTTACAATGTTTTTATGATGACTCCCCTAGGAACCCATGCAAACCCCCATGTTTCCAAACTATGATATTCTTGAGTTGGGCTGTTGATTAGAAAGATGAGTTTGATGATCTAAAGCATGAAGTAATAGAATTACTTGAATTTATGATAAAATCCCTATATAATGCTAGAATTCTTGATTTGGTGATTTAATATGGCTTTGAACCTTGACAGGGAAAAGTATGAGTTTATGCATGATCTTATGAAACCTATGTAAATACTTTAAGGGTGCTTTGAGAGTAAACTGCCAATGTTGTTGTTGTGTTGTTGAATGGGCATTCTCATAAAACACTTACAACCATGATGTGAAAGGTTTTCTCATATAGAAAGGATTCTTAGGTTGAAAGGCTATTCTCACCTAATTGAATCAATAACTAAGAGCTATCCTAACGAACTAGTTTGATTGGCAAAATGACATGCCATTCCATGGATAATGAGAATAAGAAAATACTATTTCATAGGAATCATACATAGCACAGAGTGGATATTGACATTGAGATGAAAGCTCTCCCTTGATTAGAGGTCGAGTTTCTAGAAGAAGTCTCATGAGATAGAAGCTTACCCGTGAGTAGAGGCCGAATTTCTAGTAGCAGTCGATTTATCCCATAACTGTGTGCCCTTATAGGTTAATTATCTAGTTGATCCACTTAAGCTAGATGTTCATTGTTCTACCTTAGGCAAGTAAATGGGAGACACCGGGTGATCATGTTTTAGCTCACATGGTGTATGTGTCGGTTAAGGTTAATTCTAGTGGCTAGACCTTGGACTTTGATCTTCTTCCGAGCTTAGTGAGTCCGTATGATTCGAAGACAGAACTTTATTGTTGTAGTTTCACTTTCGTATTTCCTTTTTTAACATGATATATGGGCTAGGCCCACTTTCATTTGATTGGAATAGATAGTTATGTTGAGGCATGAGTTAGACTTCCGCTTTTCTATAAAGATGTTTTGGACATAGATATTGTTTTTTTACTCTTTATTGTTTTACTACTTTATGTTATGAGGACTAAGTGGCTTGTATGGAGTCCAACAGGGTTCTATACGCCATGTTACATCTAAGGGGTACCTCTGTTTCGTGACAAACTTGGTATCAGAGCACAAGGTTTAGAATGATTCTGTGATAATGTCTCACAAGCCACGTCTAGTAGAGTCTTGTTCAGTGTGAAGCGCGCCACATTTATGAATGAGAGGGTATGATTTAATGTTTCAAGCACACTTCTTCCAATTCTAAGTATCAATGATTGGGAATCAGTATAAAACCCAACTAAATGAGTTGGGGTCGAATCCCACAAGGAGCGGTACGTGTTTTAAATTCAATTAATAAGTATGAATGTGGTCTAGCCAGCAATAGGAATAAACATTATCGAAAAATACATTAAACAAATTAAAGGGGTGACACAAATGTCAAAAGAGGGGCTTTAGTTTTCAATTATCAACTACAGAGCAGTCACAAACAATTCAAAATAACAATAGGGAGAAGGATTCTTGGGGTGTGATTGATTATAGGAAAATATAGGCATATGGGTAATTACAACTACTAGTAAATAGGTAAATATCAATGAGTAGGCTAGACTATAAGGGAGATAGTTTTCTCTTGAAAAACTACCCCAAATCAAGTAATTTATTTCAAACATCAACAAGCATGACAATGAAGAACAGCCCATACCTTAATTCATTCTCTCTCTCAAGCTAAATGCATGGGATTGGGTTTAGGATTCACTCTCTTGAGCAAAAGCCAGATCAACCCAATACCTAAAACCATTAATCAATAATCTTAGTTCTAACACCTCTCTCTAGAGCAAGCCAAGAACATAAATATAGAACTGCATTTGCAACTATAATTCTTGAATTAAACCACCATTAATGCTTAAACTCAGTTTTAAATATCCTTTAAACTAGTAATATGAAATACCATAAACTAATTTAGCCCATAATCACATGATCACACCCCAAGAATTGTGGTTTTAGCCAAACATTATAAAAAGGTAAAAACAGTTACCAAATTGATTATCCATCAACTGGGTAAGAGTGATTTTGTCTTTACAATGCTTCAATTTTTTGAATCGTTGAAACCCACTTCCAAATTCTCCAAATCGAACTTCTCCAATTCTTCAAAGCAAAGAAAAACTATAAAGAAAAGTGTTTTAAAATTGTTTCAATGGAAAATTGATGTCAAAAGATGCTAAACTAAATGTACAAAATCTAATTTATAGTCACCAAAAATAAGCTACGAATGGAAATTTGGCGAAGTAAGTCGAACTCGCCGAACTTTTCGGCGAGTAGCCCTTTGATCTCTTCCATCGCCTTTTCACCTTGGCATTCAACACGTTGGTTTTTGTAACTTTGGGCAATCTATCCCTACTTCGCGGAACTCCTTGGCGATGCACCAACTGCTTCTTTTTGGCATAGACTTGGTTTCTTCCATCATGCTAGGCACACTGGAACTTTAGGGTTGGGATCACCAGACTTGCCTTTCTTTAATTCTTTAGTTTGTGTAGTTTGTTTTTGCATGTTAGTGTCCTTGCTTTTTTCCTCAATCTATATACTTGAAAATCAAGGATTTATCTTCAGTTTATGGCACAAATTAAGAATTTTAGGACACTTAATCTATCTAAATAAATCCTTAAATGAGTCCAAATCTAGGGCTCATCAACACCCCCAACTTAAACCTTTGCTTATCCTCAAGTAAAACTCAAGTTCAGCAATTCAAAAAGGATGTCTCAAACAATACTGCATAGGACTCAACATGAGTGCACACACCAAGACTCAACTTACTCATGTAATGATCAATTTGTGCACTGAAAGATTCAAATTGTGACTCACCATTATCAAAGATGCTCAAGTTCACAATACTTGCTTTAAATGCAAGATCAAGCTCAAAAAAAGGTACTCAAATGCCCTCACAACAAGGAAGTTTCCATATTTACACGCAATTCTTCAATAATTTGGAGTTTTGAAATAACATATGACTCTCACACTCACAAAGATGAACACGTGTATGACTTAACCCATAGGTTTGCCCTTATTTTCGAATAAACACTCATTTCAGCTCACTCAAGATCACAAAGGTATTTTCAAGGCTTGAAATGGGGCTGAGTGTAAATGTATGGTCATTTAGGCTCAGTGGTTGTTACCCTCATGAAGTATGGCCTGAACATCATATTTCTCCTTTTCTTTAACATTGAAAACATGCTTATAATTCACCTCGTTATTCAGCTTTTTATGAATTACTGGACACCCTATTTTTTTTGCAATTTTCATCAATTATTTCACAACTTTTTCATTCTTTTTATTTGCTTCTTTTCTCTTTTCTCTTTTTTTACATGGAGGGGTTCCATCTTGTTTGAAACTATTCTCAAAGGGGGATTGTCTCACATTTATTGATTTTCCTTCTCTTTTCACCATACCTCCAACGTAGGATTTTGGCCTAAGTTGGTTATTCAAACAAACCACACTCCATGAGAGTTATGTGTGAATGGATAAAGAGAGGTCACAATTGTTCAAGTTTCTTCCAAGAAAATGGTAAGGGTGGAGGGGGTTAAAGCAAGGTTCACATATCTCACAAGCTTGGCCACAAAAGAGTTATATTGTCAAATTGTTTCACTCTTCAAAATTATTGCCTAAGATCATTTTAAGTGCTTGCATCACTTAGTCAACCAGACCAACGGGGAAAATTTTAGGTGTCATCACACAATGTTCAAAGTAAGATCATCACACAAAGCATTGGCAACAATATCAATAAAGACTCCATACTTTCTAGCTAGTGTGCAATGTTTATCACAAGAGACTCACTCGATAACCCGATAGTCACAAAGAGATGCTAAAATTTCACACATTGTCTATGTAACTTCATTTGGCCTCATCATAGCTGCACATTCGTTTGATTCAATTAAGAACACTATTTAAGTCATTGATATAGATCATAACTGATATTTAAATTAGCACAAAAATAGCCATAATCATACACAACAAAGGTGGCCTAATTTTTTTTTAAAAAAATAGGTCAAAAACATTTCCATTAAAAACAAGGAGCCACAAGCTCAACCATCCACAAAATTAAAATTAAAACACATATATAGATCAAAACACCCAATATTCACAAATAAAAGAAAATCACAAGAGGTAGTTATGGAAATACCTCACCCCACCCACAAAAGAAACACAGTTGTCCTCAAATGCAACTAAAATATCAACAATCACAAAAATAACAGAAAGGGAGGTAAAAAATGATCCTGTCTACACAATCGCTCCGTCTTTTGAGGCATCATGCCCGGGGTCACACTCTGGGGCTTGGCATCAGTGCCTGGAGTAACATCAACACTAGCTCTACTAGAGCTTGTCATAGAAGTGTCCCTCAAGGAGGCTTGTCGGGCAGTCTCAAACATGGCTCCCTCTAGATATACAATATCATCATATAAAGCTACCTCTCGCTCCTCAAACTTGACCTCATCAGTCACAGCGTCAGACTCAACAGCAACAACATCCTCCATAATATCATCTCTAGTGGTAGCTGGAGGTACCTCAGTACGGGCTGGAATTTCAGCACTCGAATCATTAGCGACCTTAATTGACCCAAACAACTAAGTGAAGTTTGTGGACTTCAGATGGTCCACATCCATCCTAAGCTCAGAAACCTCATCTTTCAAAGTCGTACTCAGTAGTAACCCCTTGTACTCTCTCACAAGTCATTACTCGCATAGTGAGAGCATTAATGGCAGCCTAGAGAGGTACCAGTGCAGATGTTATTTCCCTCTCAATAATCCAAGTCACTTCGGCCTTTAGCTGGGAAGCCCACACATCTCCAGAATAGGCTATGTGCCTCATCTTGAGGAGAATGGCCTGACTTATCGGAGGGTTGGAGGTAGTGGTACCTAAAGTAGCTCTATGAGGCTGGGAAGTAGTAAAAGAGCCTGGGGCCTAGCGGAAGTAGATATACATGAAGGCCCAGAGGCTAGAGTAGGCAAAGATGCCTCTGTTTGTATAGATACAATGTCCATCTTTGGGGATGTATCCACCGGAGCTACTTTTCTCCTATCTCCCTCATCCCGTATGTCCTCGAACTCTATGCACCGATGTCGATGGAGGATATGGATTAAACTCGATATCCCTCTTCTCGTCATGAGGATTTTTATCCTGACAACGTAACTCCATAATAAGCACTAGGAAAGGCATGGACGTCTGGCACTGTTTGGCCCTCATAGCCAGCTCGTATAATCAGGCCCAAGTTTTGCCACTTCTTGATGATGATGGATCCGAGATAGGGTGACTTTGGGTTGTGGAGGACGAACTCATTCTACGAGGACATGATAGAACTATTCATGAACCCGAACCAATACCTGGGTGTTATATTCAACTTCTTCTTCTCAATAGGGTCTCCAGCCTCAATCCACCTTGGGGTGGTGTCAGTAATGAAGGGAGGAAGCTAGCCCTTTAGGTCATCCAATATATTTGTTGTAGTCATGCTCTCATAATCATGTTCAATCCCTATAGCTTTGTCAAGTGCAGCATTAATATGATCACTGTTACATCCCACTTTCTTCCCCTGAAACCTCATAGACCCTACCGGTCTGAAGGCACTGGCCTTCTTCTTCCCCTGAGGTACTAGATCACTTTATTATGTATAGAACTCTCTAAATTGGGTGGGAATGTATGGTCTATGGGGCCTGTGAATATATCAAACTGGTGGTAATGGAATGTGTCCCACATAAGAGGGTACCTGCCAATCACTCTATTTGTGGATAAGTGTTTCTCCTCTTGGATGGTCCTCAATCCCTCGACTTTTAACTGATTGAGTAATCGAGGAGGAGGACCTTGAATTGATGTTGCCTGAACCACCATCTATGCCGGAGCTGGCACAGTATTATAAGTAGGATAGGTAGACTCTGCGATCCAAGATGGATCTGGATGAGCCCTTGCATGAATCTCTGCTTCCTCGGTCTGAAGTAATTGCTCATCCTCAGGCTCGGAGAATGAGGCTTGAGAATCTAAGAAATCCCGATCACTGCCAAAGTTGTGCTTCGATCTCTCGACTATGGGTGCTTTGCCCTTTCCCTGGCCTCCCTTCGGAGGTGCTTTCTTGCCTATTTTAGAAGAAGCAATTGCTCCCTTATTGATCACAGTGCCTCGTGCTCATTTTCTGGGTAGCATTACAGTTTCGTCCCAATTAGTCCTAGCCATATCTGTAAAACACATTGAAAAGTGTTAGAAAAAGTTCAAGAAATGCTGCAGAATTAAAGTTGCAGAAAGACTCACCAAATCAGTCGATGAATCACCGTGTCACTTTGGTGAGCCAGATCGGGCTCTCCAAAAAGACTGGCCTAAAAATTTTCTAGAACAATGGTAGTTCGACGATGCGCAGGGTCCTTTGGTGAATCATCGACACCACTCGGTGAGTTTAGACTAGCCCGCCGAATATTATAGTTTGTGTTAGGGGTTAGGGGTGCAGAAAGGGCAATCAAAGGGACCTTTAATGAGTCGCCGAGTGAACTGAGCGAGCTCAGGTTTCCTGCCAAAAGTAACAGACTCTAACTAAGCCAAATTGAAAAATTAAAGGTGATCAAGGGAGATGTTGGTGAACTGCCAAATCGGTCAAGCTCGCCAAACTACCCAATGTGCAAAATTTTCAACCCCGTTTCCCAAAATCAAGATCTCAATCCCCGTAAACAAAATCAAACACACACATTATGCAATTCATACAAGATCCATAAGACCCATGCCTCTGGGTAGTCAAATTTCCCCTAATATGGACAAAATTGACCATTTAACATCTTATGCCCTTAAGAATGATGTCAAACACTCCATCATTGGTAAAACTACTCCATTTAGCATAATTTGGGGTTACTTAGACTTCACCCAACTACACCCAGCGTAAGATAACCATAACCCAATAATTAACGATCAATTTTGATGCACAAAAGTTGGGAACTCATTATTTTAAACAATTAGGAAAAAATTCGAAATACAAGATAGGCAATCCAACACATCAAATAAAATTCAAACTCAGGCCCAACACAAATCATCACAAAATTACCAAAGGCATTTGAGTTTAACTTCTAAACTAGATTGCGGGTTTCGAAAAACTAACCTTAATGCCTAATGAATAATTTGATATGCTAGGCGGCTATGTAATCCAAATCCAAGGACAAGATCAAGAACAAAAAATGACTAAAATTGGAATGATATAAAAAACCTACAGTGCGGTGAAAGAGTACGGTGTTAGAAATAAGAGAATGTGATGGATTTTGAAAATTTAAATTGTTTGGCCTTTTAAAACTTTCAGTTTGCGGGCCCTTCGATGGTATTAGTTGACAACACTGAACCACTCAGTGATACATCGAGTGGTGACTTACCTCGCCGAGTTTTATAGGACCTACAGTCAATTTAGGGGTCCAAACAGTGATTAAAATCGTGCTCGCCGACCTGTTCGAAAAGTCTCCAATTCATTTATTGGCTCACTAAGTTTTACAAACTCCACCTAATGTTTTTATGAGTCCAACGATGGTCCAAGTCGGGCTCGCCGACCTCTTTGACGAGTCACCGAATGTACTCTTTAGCTCACCAAGCTGCATATTCGCAACAAACTCCACTTTTCAACCTGCACAATAAACACCTATTATTCAAAATCAAACTTAAACCATTAAAAACTTGGGTTTCCTCCCAAAAAGCATCTTAGTTAACGTCGTGGCATGAAGCAAATTCCCATTCAAGCTTCATTCTTGGGATTTGGGTCCATGGAGATCCCTGATGACCTGGACACAGGTATGCTAACTTATTCTGATGTGCCTCCTGCTACCACTGGAGATGAGGTTAGAGATGAGGATGTGGCTGCAGAGTCTGAGGCTGAGACTGATGAAGAGAATCTCGATATCCAAAAGAAGACCACATTTGAAGGCCTGATAGAGGTTGAGGAGACTATGTTACATGAAGCCGTTAAGATTTCATTGAAAGAGACTTCAGTGGCAGGCTCTAGTGGATCTAGTGTTTGATGTTACCCCAGGCACATATTCCAAAGATCATAATGTGACCACATACATTGATGCCCCGATATACGGAGCAACTGTGTGGAGAAGATCATTTTTTACCCCTCTCTCTATTGTTTTTTGTGATTTTTATGTTTTTAGTTTCATTTGAGGAGAACTGCTTTTCTTTTGTGAGTGGGGTGAGGTATTTCCATACCTACCTCTTGTGTTTTGATTTTGTTTTGTTTGTGAAAATTGGTGAATATTGGATTTTGTGATCAATTTCTAGTTTTGATCTTATTTTGTGGATGTTTACCAATATGGCTCCTTGTTTTTTAGTGGATTCGATTTTAACCTATTTTAAAAATTATTTTCCACCTCTTTTGTGTGTGATTGTCGCTGTTCTTGTGCAAATTTGAATGTCAGTGATTTTTTATATTGATGACTTAAATAGTTCTCTTAATTGAACCAAATGAATGTGCGACTACGATGAGACCAACTGAAGTTGCATAGATAATGTATGGACTTTTTGTATCTCATTGTGACTAGCCGGCTATGAAATTAGTCTCTTGTGATGAATATTTCACACTAGCTAGAAAATGTGGAGTCTTTTTTAATATTGGTGCAAATGCCTTGTGTGATGAGCTTACTTTGAACATTGTGTGATGACACCTAAAATTTTCCCCATTGGTCCAGTTGACGAAGTTATGCAAGCACTTGAAATGATCTTAGGCAACAATTTTGAAGAGTGAAACAATTTTACAATATACCTCTTTTTTGTCCAAACTTGTGAGATGTGTGAACCTTGCTTTAACCCCCCTTGAGTCTTTCCCTTGGAAGAAACTTGAACAATTATGACCTCTCTTTATCCATTCAACCATAACACTCATGAATTGTGGTTTGTTTGAATAGCCAACTTAGGCTAAAAGACTAAGTTAGGGGTGTGGTGAAAAGAGAAGAAAAATTAAGAAGTGTGAGAAAATCCCCCTTTGAGAATAGTTTCGAAAAAGATGGAACCCCTCCATGTAAAAAAAAAAAAAAGAGAAAATAGAAAAGAAGAAAAGAAAACAAATTAAAAAGTTGTGAAATAAGTGATGAAAATTGCAAAAGAAATAAGTTGTCCGGTAATTCATAAGAAGTTGAATAATGGGGTGTATTATAAACATATTTGCAATGCTAAAGAAAAGGAGAAATATGATGTTCAGGCCACACTTCATGAGGGTAACAACCACTAAGCCTAAATGACCATACCTTTACACTCAGCCCCGTTACAAGCCTTGAAAAGACCTTTGTGATCTTGAGTGAGCTAAAACGAGTGTTGATTGGAAAATAAGGGCAAACCTATGGGTGAATTCATGCATGTGTTCATCTTTGTGAGTGTGAGAGTCATATATGATTCCAAAACTACAAATTGTTGAAGAATTCTATGCGAATATGGAATCATCCTTCTTGTGAGGGAATTTGAGTACCTTTGTTGAGCTTGAACTTGCATTTGAAGCAAGTATTTTGAACTTGAGCATCTTTGATAATGGTGAGTCACAATTTGAATCTTGGACTGTACAATTGATCATTGCATTAGTAAGTTGAGTCCTGTTGTGTGCATTCATATTGAGTCTTATGCAACACTTTTTGAGGCATCCTTTTTGAACTGTTGAACTAGAATTTTACTTGAGGACAAGCAAAGGTTTAAGTTGGGCTGTTAATGAGACCTAGATTTGGACTAATTTAGGGCTTTGTTTAGATAGATTTAGTGTCCTTTAATGGTTAATTTATGCCATAAATTGATGATAAATCCTTGATTTTTAGGCATATGAATTAAGGAACAAAGTAAGGACATTAACATACAAAAAGGAACTAAACAAACTGAAGAATTGAAGAAAGGTAAGCTTGGTGATCGCCAAGAGCGTTTGGCGAATTATCGAATAGCTAATCCCACCACCTAAAGTTCCAGTGTGCCAACCCTAAGGGAAGTAACCAAGTCAGCGACAAAAAGGAGGAGTCGGCACATCGCCGAGCAGTTCCACGAAGTAGGGATAGATTGCCCAAAGTTATAGAAACCAAGGATACTAAATGCCTAGGCAAAAAGACAATGGAATAGATCAAATGGTGGTTCACTAAGCTGTTTGACGAGTTCGACTTACTCTGCCAAATGTTCATTCATAGCTTATTTTTGGCGACTATAAATTAGATTTTGAACATTTATTTTAGCATATTTTGACAACTATTTTCCATTGAAACATTTTTTTAATACTTTTCTCTATAGTTTTTCTTAGCTTTGAAAGAATTGGAGAAGTTTTATTTGAAGAATTTAGATGTAGGTTTCAATAATTTGGAAACTGTTTTTACCTTTTCATAATGTTTGGCTAAAACAACAATTTTTGGGGTGTGATCATGTGATTATGGGCTAAATTAGCTTATGGGTAATGATAATTACTAGTCTAAATTCTATTTAAAAGTTATTTTAATCATTAATCGTGGTTTAATTTAAGAATTATAGTTGCAAATATTTGTGCTCTTGACTTGCTCGAAAGAGATGTTTTAGAACTAAGATTATTGATTGATGATTTGTGGGTATTGGGTTGATCTGGGTTTAGCTCAAGAGTGAATCCTAAACCCAATCCCACACATTTAGCGAGTGAGAGTGAATGAATTAAGGTGTGGGTTGTTCTTCATTGTGATACCTGTTGATGTTCGAAAGAAATAACCTGATTCAGGGTAGTTGTTTGAGAGAAAACTATCTCCCTATAGTCTCGCCTACTCAATGATATTTAACTATTTACTAGTAGTTACAATTATCCATATGCCTATATGTGCCTATAATCGATCACATCTAGAGAATCCTTCTCCCTATTCAAATGAGCCACACTTCATGAGAGTTATGGGTGAATGGATAAAGAGAGGTCACAATTGTTCAAGTTTATTCCAAGAAAAGGGTAAGGTTCAAGGGGGTTAAAGCAAGGTTCACACATCTCATAAGGTTGGCCACAAAAGAGGTATATTTTCAAATAGTTTCACTATTTAAAATTGTTGCCTAAGATCATTTAAAGTGCTTTCATCACTTAGTCAACCAGACCAACAAGGCAAATTTTAGGTGTCATCACACAATGTTCAAAGTAAGCTCATCACACAAGGCGTTGACACCAATATTAATCAAGTCTCCACACTTTCTAGCTAATGTACAATGTTCTTCACAACAGACTAATTCAATAACCAGCTAGTCACAATGAGATGCAAACAGTCCACACATTGTCTATGAAACTTCATTTGGCCTCATCATAGCCGCACATTCATTTGGTTCCATTAAGAGCACCATTTAAGTCATCAGTATTGATCATCACCGAAACTCAAATTTTCACAAGAACAACTACAATCACACACAAAAGAGGAGGCACAAAATTTTCAAAATAGGTCAAAACCGATTCCATTCAATACAAGGAGCCATAAGCTCAAACATCCACAAAATAAGATCAAAACAAAAAATAGATCACAAAATCTAATATTCACCAATAGTCATAAACAAAATCAAAATACAATAGGTAGGTATGGAAATACCTCACCCTACACACAAAAGAAAAGCAGGTGTTCTCAAATGCAACTAAAAATATAAAAATCACAAAAACAACAGAGATGGAGGTAAAGAATGATCCTGTCTACTCAGTCGCTCCGTCTGTCGAGGCATTAATGCCCGGGGTCACACTCTGGTCTTAGCCATCAGTACCTAGGGTAACATTAACACTAGCTCAACTAGAGCCTTTCATGGAAGTATCTCTCATTGAAGTTTGAATGGGTGAATGTACTATAGACTCTTCAACCTCTGTCAGGCCCTCATATGTGGTCTCCTTGCGGATACCAAGATCCTCCTCATTAGTCTAAGCCGCAGACTCTGCAGCCACACCCTCAGCTCAAACCTCATATCTGGTGGTAGCCAGAGGTACATCAGAATAAGCTGGCATACCTTTGTCCAGGTCAGCAGGGATCTCCACGGACCCAAAATCAATGACATATCTGTGGACTTCAGCTGGTCCATATCTTTTCTCAACTCTGCAATTGTGGCCTTTAGGGTCGTCACCTCATGAGTGGTTCCATGACTTCTCTCATACACCGGTATCCTTGCCATGAAGGCATCAATAGATTCTCTAAGAGGTGTCACAACAGCTGTGAGAGCTTTCTCAATCATCCCAAGTAATGTATACTTTAGCATGGAGGCACAGACATCAGCAGAATAGGCTAGGTGCCCCATCTATAGAAGCATAGCCTAGGAAAGTGGAGGTCGAGAGGCACTACTAGCATCAGACCTAGGAGGCAAGGCAATAGCAGAAGAACTCGGGGTCATGGAAGAGGC
Organism: Solanum bulbocastanum; assembly: GCA_037074985.1. Lineage (NCBI taxonomy): Eukaryota > Viridiplantae > Streptophyta > Magnoliopsida > Solanales > Solanaceae > Solanum > Solanum bulbocastanum. Next base: position 18,053,573 of record CM073605.1, on the reverse strand, counting down.
AGAGCTAAAATACCTGAAGGCCCAGAGGCCGGAGTAGGCAATACGGCCTCTGTAGGTAGTGTCTTAATCTCAATAGCGATGGATGTATCCACCGGGCCTACCCTCTTCTTCTCAGCCTCATCGTTCAAATACTCACCCTCAATGTACTGGATATCAGTTGAAGAGGTGAGAATCACTTCCACGTCCTTCTACTCATCACAAGGCACCAGGTCTCATCTCTACAACTCGATGATCAACACCGAAAATGAGAGTGATGTCTTGCATTGTCTGGCCCTCAGGCCATCACTTGTCCAACAATCATACCCAAATTGAGGCTCTTCTCAGCAATGATAGAGCCAATACATGCCTATTTTGTATTGCAGAGGATATACTTATTATGGGATTGCATGATTATGCTGCTAATAAACCCAAACAAGTACCTTACAGCCACATTAAGATCTTTCTTCTCTATGGGCAATCTGGCCTCAATCAAACTAGGAATATCATCTGAAAAGAAAGGGCCTAGCCTACTTTTCATGTCCTCCAAAGATGTTCTTTTTATCAGGATGTGGTAGTCATCGACAATGTTGGCAGTACATTCCATGACATCATTTATGTCATCACTGTAACATTTTACCTTCTTCCCCTGAGAACTACATAGTCGACTGGCTTGTAGGAGACAACCTTCCTCTTCCTCTGTGGCACCAAAGCTCTATAGGTAGTGTAAAACTCCCAGATCAAATTAGGAATGTAGCGCCCTGGGTTTGGTAAAATCTCTCATATGGAGCTTATTGATAAATTCCCATACTTTTGCTATTTTACTTGCCTGTTTCTCTTGATCTCATTTTTAGATTTGTATTGCATTGCCGCCTAGCTTATCAAACTCTAAATTCGACACTCGAGTTGGTTTTCTAAACTCCCAAACTCTTGATTTATGGTTGAACACTAATTAACATGATAAATATGTGTTTTTTTTGTGTTAGGTCTATTCTTAAATCATGTTTTGTGTGGTTGATTGCTTTTTTAGTGATTCAAAATTGTGCCTAACGTCTTAAAAAGATGATTTCCCGAGTTTTGTGTGTTAAAATTGATCATAAATTATTGAGTTGCAGTTATTTTATGTTTGGTCTAGTTGGGTGAAGTCTAAGTAACCCCAAATTCAACCAAATGACGTAATTTTCCCAATGATAGAGCGGTTGACGTCAATCTTAAGGGCAAAAGTCGTCAAAAGGCCAATTTTAGCCAAATCGGGGGATGTTTGAGTACCCCGGAGGCATGTGTCTTATGGGTATTGTATGAATTGCATAATATGGTTATTTGATTTTGTTTTCAGGGCTGTGATCTTGATTTTAGAAAGCGGGGTTGAAATTTGGCACGTTGGGCAGTTTGGCGAGCTGGGTCGAGCTTCCCGAACAGTTCGGCAGTTCACTAACATCCCTTTTAATCTCCTTTAATTTTGTGATTTGGCTTAGTTAGAGTCTATAACTTTTGGTAGGGAGCTTGAGTTCACTCGGTGACTCGCCGAAAGGTCTTTTTGATCGCCCTTTCTATGCCCCTAACTCCTAAAACACATTGTAATATTCGGCGGGCTAGTCTGAGATCATCGAGTAGTGTTGGAAATTCACCGAATGGACCTGAACATCACTAACCTACCATTTTTCTAGGATTTTATCAAGTTCGTCCTTTCGGCGAGCTCAATTGGCTTGCCAAAGCGACTTAGCGGCTCGCCGATTGGTTCATCCAGTTTATCTGCAACCTTGTTTTTGCAAATTTTTCTAACTCTTTTTGATGTGTTTTGACGATATAGCTAGACCCAAGTACTGGGACGAGAAATTTCACCCCACAAACGGGTAAAAGGAATCATTATCAATGAGGATGCAGCGGCATCCAAAACACATGCAACTAAACTTCTTACCACGAGTGAGAAAGGTAAAGAAAAGAGCAAGGAGCCCATAACTGCATCACTGGAGTTTAGATTTGACAGTGAGGGAGTCTACGGACTTATGTTACCACTTTTGAGAGTGAGGGGGAATACTAGGATCCTCAGGATGCCATCTATAAGCTGGAGGATGACCAACTGCTATTGGCCAGGAGAGCTAAAATGCACTCCAAGAGGATACATGATCCATCTAAGATCTGGGTGCCTCAACCCACTCCTTCTCCAGTTCTAGATCAGACTGTGGTCCTAGCACCACCTGCACAGGGTCCTCCTCCCAAGTCTCTCAATAGACTAAAGGCCAAAGGACTGAAGACTATCATTGAGGAGAACAAGCTTTCTATAGATTGTGTAATAGACTGACATCCAGATATATGGCAGACCCTATTGTCCCAGAAGTTTGAGATTTTTATGAAACCCAGGGGGGCCTACATTTCTTATTGGGTATGAGAATTTTACTCTGCTTATGGAGCTTTGGTACCACAGGGGAAGTGGAAGGATTTCACCTTCAAGCAAGTCAACTATTTAGTTGTCAGGAGGAAGAAGGCAAAATGTGATAGTAATGATAAATGTTGTCCTGGAATATACTGCTAATATTGCCAATGACTACCAGAGCAAGATAAAAAGAGCGGCTTTGGAGGACATGAAAAGTTAGCTGGACCCTCTCATTTCAGATAGTACTCTTAGGTTGATTGATGTTGTAGTGCCCATCGAGAAGAAACATCTAAACGTTGTTGTGAGGTACTGGTTTGGGCGTATTAACAACACAATCATGCTATCCTGGAATAAGTCTATTCTCCGCCACCCAAAAATGGCCTGTCTTGGCTCCATCATTGCTAGAAAGTGCCTCAATTTGGGTATAATTGTTGGACAAGAGATGGCCATAAGGGCCAGATAGCGCCAGACATCACTCCCTTTTTTCGGTGTTGATCACCGAGTGGTGCAGACGAGCCCGGATGCCTCGTGATGAGAAAAAGGACGTGGAAGTGATTCCCACCTCCTCTACTTACATTCAGAACATTGAGGCTGAGTATTTAAAGGATGACACTGAGAAGAAGAGGGCAACCCCAGTGGATACATCCCCAACTATTGAGATTGAGACACTACCTGCACAAGCAGTATTGCCTATTCAGGCCTCTGGGCCTTCAGGTATTTTTAGCTTTGCCTCTTCGATGACCCTAAGCTCTTCTGCTGCTGCCTTGCCTCTTTGGTCTGATGCTAGTACTGCCTCCCAACCTCTACTCACCCAGGCTATGCTGCTACAGATGAGGCACCTAGCCCATTCTACTGATGTATGTACCTCCAGGCTAGAGGCTACAATACCTGGGATGATTGAAAGATCTCTCCCAACTGTTGTGACACCTCTTAGACAGTCTATTGATGCACTTACATCAAGGATAGAGGTGTGTGAGAGAAGTTAATGAGCCACTTATGAGTTGACGGCCCTAAAGGCCGTAATTGCAGAGTTGAGAAAAGATGTGGACCAGTTAAAGTCCACATATAAGTCAATGATTTTGGGGTTCATGTGGATCCCTAAAGACCTAGACACATGTATGCTAACTTATTTTGATGTGCCTGAAACTACAACTGGAAATAATGTTAGAGTTGAGGATGCAGTTGCAGAGTTTGAGGTTTAGATTGATGAGAAGGATATTGGTATCTAGAAGGAGACCACATATGAGGGCCTAATGGAGGTTGAGGAGACTATGGTACATTCAACTGTTCAGACTTGATTGAGAGATACTTCCATAGCAGGCTCTAGTGGAGCTAGTGTTGATGTTACCCCGGGCACTAATGGCAAAGACTAGAGTGTGACCCTAGGCATTGATACCATGACAGACAGAGTGAATCTTTAGATAGGATCATTCTTTACCTCCGTCTCTGATGATTTTGTGATTTTTATATTTTTAGTTGCATTTGAGGACAACTTCTTATCTTTTGTGGGCGGGCTGAGGTATATCCATCCTACCTCTTGTGGTTTGATTTTGTTTGAGAATATTGGTGAATATTGGATTTTTGTGATCTATTTTTTGTTTTGATCTTATTTTGTTGATGTTTGAGCTTATGTCTATTTCTTTTGAATGGAATTGGTTTTGACCTATTTTGAAAATCTGTACTACCTCTTTTGTGTGTGATTGTGGTTGTTCTTGTGCAAATTTGAGTGTCGGTGGTGATTAGTACCAATGTAACACCCTAGAAATCTAATGACCTAAGCTAGAGCCTAACATGTAGTCTAGTAGTCTAAAATAACTTCCCTAAATTAGTACTAGGGCTCTAATGCCTAAATGTCAAGGCATGACCCCCTAGGACCACCCCAAGGGTCCTTGAGGAGGACCTAAGGGAAGGTCCAAAAACCTGTAAAATACAGCATAAACCACGACTGGGCACCCACGAGTAGTGGGTTGAACCACGCTCCGTGGTTAGGAGGCGTGGTTCGATACTTAGTCTCCCTAAGTTGGTCCCCAAATTGTCCCTCTCTGACCCAAACCAAGGCCAACCAAGACGGTCTGTGGACCCATCCATGCTTTATGGATGGGGTTTCGTGGATCAAGCCTTGTGTTGCTGCCTAGGTTAAGCCAAAGTGGTGGTAGTTTTGTAAGTAACTAATTAAATTAATTAAGGGTGGGTATGGATATTATTTGTTATTTAAGATATATTTAAGTACTTTTAACTATTAATAAGCCCTTTTAACTCTCATAACTCACAAACTCAAAAATAAACCAACTTCCCACTCAAAATATTCTCTCTCTAGACTCCATTGAAGAACATCAACAAGGTCAAGCTAGAGGTTCAAGATTCATCCTTGTAACTCCAATTTCATGAGGAAAACATCAATCAAGGTATGGGAAACTTGATTCGTGGAAAGCTTTTCTTCATGAAGCATTTCAACTCTTGATTACGAAATTGGTAACTTGTTCAAACACTAGGGTTTTCATTCTAGCCATGGGTACTTCCTAAAATCGATTTCATTATTTTAATTGTATTATATTATGGATGATTCTATGTTTAATGGTGAATATTTTTGTAAATTTCCCCATGAACCCATGTACTCCCCCATAACCCCAATTTCATGAATTGTGATGGGTGTATTGATGCAAGATGATTACTACGAATGGTATCTATGTTAATCTAGTTATTGAATCTTCTTTTATTCATGCTTAAAGAAGTAATTATAAGTGTGATTATGAGCCATGATTTATGACCCTTGAAAGGGTAAATTGCTAGGGTTTGTACATATTAATAAAAGTTGTGTATGAACTTATGATTCACTTAAAAGGTGAAGATTCTATGACTAATGTGTAAATTAAGGTATTTTTGAAAGGTTATTCTTCCCTTACCCCTACATTTGATAATGTATGATTTGTTTAGGATGATGATAATGCTGTCGCATTGATTGAAAGTCTATTCTCATGAAAAACACTATGAATGTAATGTGAAAGTTCTACTTACATACTAATGTTGATTCTAAGGTTGAAAGTACATTCTCACTTTATTTAATCTATAATATATTCTATGAGTTGTGTTAAATGAAGGGAAAAGTCTTCCTTCACACATGTAAATGCAATTCAAAACTAATTATGTATAATTTGGGAAATAATGGTTAGCACCGAGTGGATATGGTCAATGTGGTAGATACCCTTCCATCAATACAATAGGTTGGGTCATTTAAATTATTCTAATGAGATGGAAGCTCCTCCGCCATTACAATAGGTTGGGTTTCTAGAAGAAATCTCCCTATCCCATAACTATGTGCCCACATAGGACTTTAGCTAGTGGATCCACCTTATAGATATACATTTATTTCTACCTTAGGCAAGTAGGACACCTTCTTTCGGTGTGGGGTTATATGATACAGGATTCCATGTCGCTCACATGGTCTATGTCGTTTAATGTTATTTTCCCTATATAATAATAACATGAATTATGATAAGAACAAGACTTATGTACTATAGTTCCTTAAGAAGTTCTATTTAGCATGGATGGGGGTATGGGACTTCATTCAAGCATTGCACAAGTGGGCTTTGAGAGTGATTGTGGTATGTTCTCTTTGGATATGATCATTATGTGTTAAATGTATGTTTTATATGAATTATGAATATGAACTATACTTATGACTTCTTAATGAGCTTTACTTAATGTGAGTGGGGGTATGGGACTTCACTTATGCATTGCACAAGTAGACTTATAAAGGGGTTGTGGTGTGGGTTCTTTATACTATGAATATAAATGAACTTACGTATGCATGATATGAATTGTTGATATGAGTGTCTTAATTATAATTATATATGAACATGAATGTCTCCTTATTTATGAATGTTGGCTATGGATAAAGTCATGGTGGCCTAGAGGTGATACTTAGTGTAGATAGGATTATGGGATCCTATCTATGCAATGCACAAGTAGAGCTCAAGGTTACTTATGTGATGGTTCTAGTTATGATGATATTCTTTATGATATGATTAGACATGAATGTATACATATATGTTGAATGGTTGGTTGTTATGAATGACATTCCTTATAATTCAAAGTAATGTACATGGCTATTTCCTTGTTTATGACTATTGATTATGATGAGGTCCAAGGATGAGATGTATGACTAAGGTAGCTTCAAGGGAGTACTTAGTAGGGTTGGTGTTATGGGATGCCAGCTATACATTGCACAAGTGTTTCTTAGGGGTTGCTAAGGTGATGGTTTTACTATGTTATGGGTATAAATGTGATTATGGCTTGTCTATTACATTGAAAGTGCATGTTGATTTCTAAACTTGCCAAATGCATACTTTTTAACTAAAATGTCCTTTTTATCATATTTCAAGGATTTTTATGCACTCTTCCATACTTAGTACTTTATGCGCTAACCCAATTCTTTCTACATTTTCTATAAGTGTAGGCTTTGGAGATATTGGATTACATCCTCATGTCTAGGTTCATATTAGATCAAGAAGAAGAAGATTCATGAGTCCTCATTGTATTCAAGGGCTTAACCATAAGTCCTTTATGTCTTTCCTTTATGATTTAGACTTTTGTTGTGAGGTTTGTGTCCCTAAGATTGTATTTCAAGAGTTTTATTCCAAGTATTATAGATGGTTTGATACATAGTGTTATAGACTCTCTCTCATTTTATAAAAGACTTCGACTGTAAAGAAAAGTTTTAAATTTCGCACTATTTTCCTATGATCTTATGTTCAAGATATGCTATGAGGCGTGTATGCAACCCCTTCGAGGTCAAGTACGCCATGTTATGTCTAGAGGGTACCCTGGGTCGTGAAAAATATGGTATCAGAGCATAAGGTTTTGGGCTGGTTCTAGGATGTCTCAAACCATGTCTAGTGGAGTCTTGTTCATAAATGTGAAGCGCACCACATTTTATGAATCACAATGAGTCGGATGTTAGGAAAACATCACTTCATTCTCAAAGTTATGCCCTAGAGCTTAGCTTTATTAGACCTTTCTCCTAATGTGTGCCCTATGGTTTTCAGGATATGACTACTTCAAGGGCCTACATTGATCTGATTGAGGAAGATAATCTGGAGCAAAAAGTTCCACTCCAAGATCCTCTCCAAGCTCTAATTGACCCTATAGGGGAGAATGTGACTCATGTAGACTTTAGGTCCGCTATACAGTTGTTGGCTCAAGCCTTGCGACGCAAGTCAACAAAGAGGTTGTAACTCCAGAAAATCTTATAAGGGGGATGGCTATTTCTATATTGAGGGTTTTTTAGGGTGGTATCCTCCTATGTTTTATCGCTCCGAGGTGGGAGAAGATCCTCAAGGGTTTGTGGAGGAAATCTCTAAGGTGTTAGATCGTATAGGGGTAACTTCGATAGAGAAAGTAGAATTAGCTTCTTGTCAACTCAAAGGGGTTGCAGAAATATGACATGATCAATGGAGAGAGACTAGGCTGGTAGGATTGGGTCCTATAGAGTGGGAAGGGTTCAATAGTGCCTTTCAAGATAGATTCTTCCCTTTAAAAATGGGAGAAGCTTTGGTGCTTGAGTTCATCAATCTTAAACAAGGTGGTATGTGTGTTAAGGAATATGCATAGAGTTTCACTTAATTGTCTAAGTATGTTCCAATCCAAGTATCTAATCCTATATCGAGAATGAGTAAGTTTATGTCCGAATTGTCCGATTTAGTGGTAAATGAATGTTGTATGGCCATGTTTGAGCATAATATGAATATCCCTCGTCTTATGGTGTATACCTTTGAAATTCAGCAAAAGAAACTTGAAGAAAGTTTGAAGGAGAAAAAAAGGGTCAGGATGGACGATGGAAATTCTTCACTTGAGAGGTCCTTTGGACAAGATCCTTCTAAGATTCTCCCAAAAATTAAGGGGTAGAGGGTGTCTAACCCTAATCCTAAAAGAAGAAGCAATAGTGAATCTGTGTTACTTAAGCCTACTTACAAGACATGTGAAAGCATCTTGGTAATTGTCTAGCCGGCACGAAGAATTGTTATGGTTGTGGTGGAGTGACCACAAAATAAGAGATTGCCCGGTACTTACCACTAGGGGAAGAGAAAGGAAGAAAATTAGGACCAATTCTCTTCAAGCTAGAGGTTAACAAGAGTGTCCTCCTAATGTTGCTTTCGATATGTGTTTCATGCTTATTTCTATTCCGGCAGTACTTGTCTTTTGTGACTTGATGAATTAGGCATGATGAGCTTTATGTTGTCCTTAGTATGTATGGGTTTTATTTTGGTCATGCATATATGTTGGTGGAACCCAACCTAGCCATTGTGAGTGTTTGTGATAGGATGAAGGAGTGGTATTTTAGTAGGGTCTTTGTTGAGGGTGCTTATTTGGGAGGCCAAGGGCCAATGAGATGTCCCAATATCCTTTTGTTCCATTATATTCCTCCTCTAGCTTAAGATGATAAGTTCTGCTTGACTCACTTCCTCATTTTAGAGTCTTGGATGTTATATGTGTCCTATGATTCCCTTGTCCCTTAGAGTTACTCTTGTTAACCTTGGTAGGGTTTGGATGCATGATTATTACACCTCTATGGTTTTATAGCCTAGTGAGGTTATAATGAGCCTTGGTAAAGCTTGAGTTTGTTAGAAAGTAGTTTTTGAGGTTTTAGTAAGAAGGGGGCTTACTCCCGAGGGGGAGATCATGTGCTTAAATAGCAATATTGATTGAGTGTCCCGATATCCACATCCTTTTCTTCTATTCCTATACTAGCTTGAGACCAAGAGTCTCTTTTTGAGCTGTTTTATGTCTAGGAGTCATGAGTGTATTAAAAACTTTCATGACCTCCTTATGTTATGCATGTTTTTGAAAGATTCTTATTTTGCATAAAATGGATTTTTCATAATTTACATGTTCCTCATGTTGTTGTGCATTTAGTATGGTGATGTCATATTTGACTTCATGAGATGATGTGATGAACATGCCTTGTTAAGTTTTTGATGAAATGGCACATTTACTCCATAATGTTGTCTTAGGCTTGCTTATAGTTGGAAAAGGTAATCCTTCCGATGACCATGTGAGTAATGATGTTTAGAAGTGTTTGTGTAGGTTCACTCCCAAGGGGGAGAGTTGTGCCTAACTAACACTGTGTTATGTGCTTAGGTGTTGCCATGACTTATTGATATAATGCATGTTCATGAAAACTTGTGTTTTGAAAGAAAATGAGTTTATGTGTATTGTTTTTCCTCATGTTGTAATGCATTGATTATGAGTTTCTACTATACTTCATAAGAAGAAAAATATGACTTTGGTTTTGGAGTTGAGAAATTCATCCTTGAATGGAATGCTTTGTGAGAGTAAATTGCATATGAACTCCATGAGGATATGTTGAGCATATTATGACAAGGAGGTGGTAGTTCCTCCTTGAACATGGCTAGTTATTGAGATTCTTGCATGTTGGGTTGGTAGATGTAGTTCTGACTTTCTTGTATTGCATTGGCCATGTTGTGAAATGAAGTTGAAGTTTCCCTCCTTTTGAATAGTGCATGTTGTGAATAGTTCATTTGAATGTTTTGTACATTTTTTATGTTACATTCATAATGGGTTATTAGTTTAGAGATTCTAACTTATTTTGGTGTTTGGATCATCATTCGATGATGAATGTTCCCAAGGGGGAGATAATGTAACACCCCAGAAATCTAATGACCTAAGCTAGACCCTAACATGTAGTCTAGTAGCCCAATGAAGTTAAAGCGTAAGGTTAGAGTCCTAAAATAACGTCCCTAACTTAGTACTAGGGTTATAGTGTCTAAACGTCAAGGCATCACCCCCTAAGATACCCCCCAAGGGTCTTTGAGGAAGACCCAAGGGAAGGTCCTAAAAACTGTAAAATACAACATGAACCACGATAGGGCAACCACGAGTCGTGGGTAGAACCACGCTCTGTGGTTAGGAGGTGTGGTTCAAGAATTAGTCTCCCCAAGTTGGTCCCCCAACTGCCCCTCTCTAACCCAAACCACGGCTAGCCAGGATGGTCCGTGGACCCATCCACGCTCCATGGATAAGTGTCTGTGGAACAAGCCATGTGTTGCTGCTTAGGTTCGGCCTAAGTGGGGGTAGTTTGGTAAATTACTAATTGAATTAATTAAGGGTGGAGACGGTTATTATTAGTTATTTAACATATATTTAAATACTTTTAACTATTAATAAACCCTTTTAACTCTCATGACTCACAAACTCAAAACTCAACCAACTTCCCTCTCAAAAAATTTTCTCTCTAAACACCATTGAAGAACATCAACAAGGTCAAGCTAGGGGTTCAAGATTTATCCTTTTCACTCCAATTTTGTGAGGAAAATGTCAATCAAGGTTTGGTAGACTTGATTCATGGAACACTTTTTTTCATGAAGCCCTTCAACTCTTGATTTCAAAATTGGTCACTTGTTCAAAAACTAGGGTTTTTATTCTATCCATGGGTTCTTCCTAAAAATGATTTCATTATGTTAATTGTCTTATATTATGGATGAATTGATGTTTAATGGTGATTTTTATTGTAAAATTTCCCATTATCTCATGTACTCCCCAGGACCTCAATTTCATGAATTATGATGGGTGTAGTGATGCAAGATGATTACTAGGAATGGTATCTATGTTAGTCTAGGTATTGAATATTGTTTAATTCATGCTTAAAGTAGTAATTCTAAGTGTGATTGTGAGACATGATTCATGACCCTTTAAAGGGTAAATTGCTAAGGTTTGTACATATTAATGAAAGTTGTGTATGAACTTATGATTCACTTGAAAGGTGAAGATCCTATGACTAATGTGTACAATTGAGGTATTGTTTAAAGGTTATTCTTCCCTTACCCCTACACTTGATTATGTATGATTTGTCTAGGATGATGATAATGTTGTTGTGTTGATTGAAAATCTATTCTCATGAAAACACTATGATTGTAATGTGAATGTTCTACTCACATACTAATGTTGATTCGAAAGTTGAAAGTACATTCTCAATTCATTGAATCTATGAGCTATTCTATGAGTTGTATTGGATGAAGGGCAAAGTATTCCTTCACACATGTAAATGCAATTCAAAACTAATTATGTATAATTTGGGAAATAATGCTTAGCACCAAGTGGATATGGTCAATGAGATAGATGCCCTTCTATCAATAAAGTAGGTCGGGTAATCTAAATTATTCTTATCAGATGGAAGTTCCTCTGCCAATACAATAGTTCAGGTTTCTAGAAGCAATTTACCCATCCCATAACTATGTGCCCAAATAGGTATTTAGGTTTTAGATCCACCTTATAGCTATACATTTAGTTCTACCTTAGGCAAGTAGGACACGTTCTTTTGATGTGGGGTTATATGACACTAGATTCCATGTCGCTCACATGGTCTATGTCGGTTAAATCTATTTTCCCTATATAATAATAACATGAATTATGGGAAGAACATGAGTTATGTACTATGGTTTCTTAAGAAGTTCTACTTAGTATAGATGGGGGTATAGGACTTCATTCATGCATTGCACAAGTGGGTTTTGAGAGTGATTATGGTATGTTCTCTTAAAATATGATGATTATGAGTTAAATGTATGATTTATATGAAGTGTGAACATGAACTATACTTATTATTTCGTAATGAGCTTTACTTAGTGTGAGTGAGAGTATGGGACTTCACTTATACACTGCACAAGTAGACTTATAAAGGGGTTGTGGTGTGGGTTCCTTATACTATGAAGATAAATGAACTTATGTATGCCTGATATTAATTGGTGATATGAGTGTCTTACTTATTATAAGATACGGATATGAATGTCTGCTTGTTTATGAATGTCGGCTAAGGATAAAGTCATGGTATGTTATGCATGATCATGGTGGCCTAGAAGTGGTACTTAGTGTAGATAGGATTATGGGATCCTATCTATGCAATGCACAAGTAGAGCTCAAGGTTACTGATGTATTGGTTCTAGTTATGCTGATATTCTTTATGATATAATGAGACATGAATGTATGCATATATGTCGAATGGTTGGTTGCTATGAATGGCTTTCCTTATAATTCAAAGTAATGTACATGACTACTTCCTTGTTTATGACTATTGATTATGATGAGGTCAAAGGATGAAATGTATGACTAAGGTAGCTTCAATGGAGTACTTAGTAGGGTTGGTGTTATGGATTGCCAACCATATGTTGCACAAGTGCTTCTTAGGGGTTGCTAAGGTGATGGTTTTACTATGTTATGAGTATAAATGTGATTATGGCTTGTCTTTTTCATCGAAAGTGCATGTTGATTTCTAAACTTGCCGAATGTATACTTTTTAACTAAAATGTCCTTTTTAGCATATTTAAAGGATTTTTATGCATTCTTCCATACTTAGTACTTTATGTGCTAACCCATTTCTTTCTACATTTTCTATAAGTGTAGGCTTTGGAGATATTGGATTACATCCTCGTGGATAGGTTCATAGTAGATCAAGAAGAAAAAGATTGCTGAGTCCTCATTGTATTCGAGGGCTTGACCATATATCCTTTATGTCTTTCCTTTATGATTTAGACTTTTGTTGTGAGGTTTGTGTCCCTAAGATTGTATTTCAAAAGTTTTATTCCAAGTATTATTGATGGTTTGAGATATAGTGTTTTAAACTCTCTCTCATTATATAAAAGACTTCGATTGTAAAGAAAAGTTTTAAATTCCGCACTATTTTCCTATGCTCTTATGTCAAGATATGCTATGAGGCTTGCATGTGACACCTTTGTGTAAAGTACACTATGTTACGTCGAGGGGGTACCCTTGGGTCGTGACAACCGATGACTTAAATAGTGCTCTTAATTGATCTAAATGAATGTGCGGCAACAATGAGGCCAAATGAAGTTGCATAGATAATGTGTAAACTTTTTGCATCTCGTTGTGACTAGCCGATTATCGAATGAGTCTCTTGTGATGAGCATTGCACAATAGCTAGAAAGTGTGGAGTCGTGTTTAATATTGGTGTCAATGCCTTATGTGAAGAGCTTACTTTGAACATTGTGTGATGAGACCTAGAATTTGCCCCGTTAGCCCAGTTGACTAAGAGATGCAAGCACTTGAAATGATTTTAGGCACCAATTTTGAAGAGTTAAACAATTTTACAATATACCTCTTTTGTGGCCAACCTTGTGAGATGTGTGAACCTCGTTATGAACCCATTGAACCTTACCCTTTTCTTGAAAGAAACTTGAACAATTGTGACCTCTCTTTATCCATTCACCCATAACTCTCATAAAGTGTGGTTCGTTTGAATTGCCAACTTAGGCCAAAATCCTAAGTTGGGGTTGTGGTGAGAAGAGAAGGTGGAGCCCCTTTAAGAATGATTTTGAAAAACATGGAACCCCTCCATTTAGAAAAAAGAGAAAAGAGGCAAAGAAAAAGAATGTAAAAGTGGTGAAATAAGTGATGAAATTTACAAAAGAAATGGGATATCAAGAAGTTCATAAGAAATTGAATAATGAGGTGTATTATAAGCATGTTTTCAATGTTAAAGAAAAGGGGAAATGTGATGTTCAGGTTACACTTCATGAGGGTAGCAGCCACTTAGCCTAAATAGCCATACCTATACACTCAACCGTGTTATAAGCCTTGAAAAGACTTGTGTGATCTTGAGTGAGCTGATCATCTTTGTGAGTGTGAGAGTCATATGTTATTTCGAAACTACAAATTATTGAAGAATTGTGTGTGAATATGGAATCATCCTTGTTATGAGGACATTTGAGTACCTTTTTTAGCTTGAACTTGCATTTAAAGCATGTATTTTGAACTTGAGCATCTTTGATAGTGGTGAGTCACAATTTGATTCTTTGAGTGCACAATTGATCATTGCATGGCTAAGTTGAGTCTTGATGTGTGCATTCATGTTAAGTCTTATGCAGCACTATTTGAGACATCCTTTTTGAATTGCTGAACTTAAATTTTACTTTGAGAACAAGCAAAGGTTTAAGTTGGGGCTGTTTATGAGTCATAGATTTGGAGTCATTTAGGATTTTATTTAGATAGATTTAGTATCCTCAAATGATTAATTTGTGCCATAAACTGATGATAAATCCTTGATTTTTAGGTATATGGATTGACGAACAAAGTAAGGACACTAAAATGCAATAAGGAACAAAACAATCCAAAAAATTGGATAAACACAAGCCTGGTGATCGTAAAGAGTATTTGGCGAATCGCCGAATGGCTAATCCCACATCCTAAAGGTCCAGTGTGTAAGCCCTGATGAAATAATCCAAATTAGTGACAAAAAGGAGCAGTCAGCGCATCGTTGAGTAGTTCCACAAAGCAGAGCTAGATCGCCCAAAGTTACAGAAACCAAGGTTGTTGAATGTTAAAGCGAAAAGGCGATGAAAGAGATCAAAGGGCAGCTCGCCAAGCTGTTCGGTGAGTCCAACTTACTTCGCCAAATGTCAATTCATAGCTTATTTTTGGCAACTATAAATTAGATTTTGAACATTTAGTGTCAATGATCGTTAATCAGTGTCAATGTGATTCGTGATGAGAATAAGTGTCAATGGGATTCATAAATCAGTGTCAAATGTCAATTCGTAGCTTATTTTTGGCGACTATAAATTCTTCTTAATTGAATTTAAAACACGTACTGCTCTCTATAGGATTCGACCCCAACTCATTTAGTTGGATTTTATACTAATTTACGATCATTGACACTAAATGTTCAAAATATAGTTTATATTTTCCAAAAATAAGCTACGAATGGACATTTGGTGAAGTAAGTGGGACACACCGAAATGGTCAGCGATCCGCCCTTTGATCTCTTCTATCACCTTTTCACCTTGGCATTCAGCATACTTGCTATCTGTAACTTAACTACTTAGCGATGCCCTGACTGTTCTTTTTTGTCGTCGACTTGGTTTCTTCCCTCAAGGATGGCACACTAGAACTTTAGGTAGTGGGAGTGTCATGACCTGAGAGCACCCCCTAGTCGTAACATGGCGAACTCAACCCCAAAGGGATCTAATAGAAGCCTCATAGCATTCTTGAACTTAAGAACGTAGGAAAATAGAGAAGAATTAAAAACTTTCCTTTATAATCGAAAACATCTTTCATTAAAAAGCAAGCAGAAGATTTTCTAGACATTGAACACTATGTCTCAAACCATCTAATACTTTGAATAAAACATTAGGACTTAGCCCATACAAAAGCTTTAATACAAACTAAAGACATAAAAGGAACATAATAGGTTTTTTCCTTGAAACAATGATGACTCACCAAGTCTTCATCTTCAAGCACCTTAGAAACCTATCCCTCAAGCATATAACACTAATATCTCCAAGCCCTACACTTTGGTAAAAAGGGAAAAGAATGGGCTTCGCACATTAGATGTACTAAGTATGATGACCATGAAAAAATATGCTTAAAAGGACATTTGATTTAGGAGCCATGCTTTTATGCCATTTTTTTAAAAACTTCATAAATATTGATACAGGAGGCATAATATAAGTCACAACCAACATACAAACTCACATAATTCAAATTTAGTCAAAATCACATATATAACCCTTTACCTTCACCTTAAGCCTTCACCTCAAGTAATCCTCAAACTATACTTTATGTAATGTATGGATAGCGTCCCATACAACCACCCACTCTAAGGTACCACCTTAAGGTCACCAAAAGTGAACTTACCATTGATCCCTCTCACCTTTACACAATAGAGCATATAAGACACATAAACCTCACATGAATTATATCATCACATTAAGACTATCATCTAAGACAACTCTAAGTCATACTTGTGCAATGTGCAAGTAGCATCCCATACTACTACTCACATTAAGTACTCTTTTGAAGTCACCATAGACAAGGCACATTCATATACAATAGACATGACAAGGAAGTAACTCATAATACAATCCAAGAATATCATGCATCTTTACATTTAAGCATATAAGAGTCAACACTACTAAATAAGGTCATTTAGAGGACTTTCATTCATTATAGATCAACATTCTCCTTAACTTCTTCCTAGGTGGACATTCAAACAATAGTTATTAAGACTTAGAGAACTCACTATGACCCTCTCAAAGCCTACTCGTGTAATGTATGGATAGCATCCTATACTACTACCCACACTTTGTAGAACTCCTCAAGAAACAATAATGCACATCTCACATGATGGAAATAAGCATTTAACCGACATAGACCATGCAAGCTAGACATCGAATCCAGTGTTCTACCCCCATACCAAAAAGAGGTGGTCTCCTTACATAAGGAAGACTGGTAAGATTAACTCTGATATGCATTGAATCCACTGGCTAATATCCTATGTGGGCACATAGTTATGGGATAGGAAGTTGTTCATTAGAAACCTAGTCTAACATTGGGAGAGTTTCCATCTTACCATATCCACTCAGTGCTTATCCTACATTCCCAAAGAGTATTTCAATAACATTACAACATCGTACTTGAGACGGCCGCCAACATTATGCCTACCAACCCAAACACATCGACATGAAAGGTCACCACCATTAGGTCTACCAATTCAAGATACATTAAGGATAGCTCATTGATCTTCCTAGAAATAGCCACCAACATTAGGTCTACCATTTCTAGGTTCATCATCTCATACAAGAAAGAGGCCACCAACATTAGGTCTACTGCTTCAAGGTTTAACAGACACACAAGGAAAGGCCACTAACATTAAGTCTACCAATCCAAGGTTTACCCTAGAATACTTCAATAGACATCTATAGAAAGGTTAGCATCACTAGGTCTACAAATTCTAGACATTCAATCATTCATTCATTCATTTGAGAGAAAGGCAACCAATATAGGTCTACCAATCCAAGACATTAGGACAAGATGCATTCATTATTTAGGAGGAGGATACCTAAGCCTACCAAGTCAATAGATTACATTCAACATTATTATAAAAGGTTGTGTTAGCCTACCAAGTCAAGATACTTCATTCATGATCATATTCATCAATACAATAAAAGGATGCATTAGCCTACCAATTCAATATATCACATTCATCATTATAGAGCACTTCACATTCCATCATCTTCATTCATGAGTGTTAAGAGAGAATATATTGTCAATCAACAACACAATTACATACTATACTATATCATCATTCCATCATTGAAATCACATGTAAAACCTTCACATTATACAATATCATGATAACACTTCAATTCACCCAACTATGACTTCACGGCCATGATCACAATGTACATAGTAATAAACACCTCCACCTTTCAGGTGGATCAAAAATTAAAGCACAATTCTACTTTAACAAGTAATTAGGTCAAACTTGCCCTTTCAAGGCTATGATCCCAATTCTTCAATTCACTAACAATTCACCATAATTATACATAGATGATGATACAGTTCAATAATCCAAATCAATCTAAGAATAAATCCACCATCATTTATTCACAATCATCTAAAACCACTTTATAAGACACAATTTAAGTATTGACAGAAATCAGGGGTTCATGAGTAAAATCATCTTAAATATAATCATAGTTTATCATTTGAAAACGTTTGATGCAAGAACCCATTAGATTGAGTGAAACCTAGGGTTTTTCATGAACTTAAAATCACTTTGAAACTTCTTTGAAATTGACTCTAGGGTGAAAGCTAAGTCTAGATAAAGGATCACCACACCTTATACTTGAAGAATCCCACGAAATTGAAGAAGAAACCCCTTGAAATCCCAACCCTCACTTTAACTTGACCTTGATCTCCAATGGAGTTTCTAGAGAGCACTTTTTAGGAGGAAAGGGTTTTGATTTTTAGAGATGAAGTCTAAATGAGGGTTTCAATGTTTTAATACTCTTAAAATACCTAAAAACACTTAAAATAATAGTCCACACATTAATTGGGACTTGGGGTGAATTTACCAACTCACCCCTGAGTTGGTTGTGTCAATTGATAGCAACACAATGGCCATTCACGCCCTTGACTTAGGGATGGTGAGTCCATTCATGGACCGTGTTATTGGTCCGTGGTCTGGGGCTGTGGCATGGTTTGGAGGGGCCTGACCTATAGAGACCATCCAAGGGGCATGGATGAACCTATGAGGCGTGGACCCCTTCCGTAGATCACCTAATTTTTGCCAACTTTGGTCATTTGGGGCAGCCTTGGGGTTAGACTTAGGGTCTTCCTCAAGGACCCCTAGGGTGGTCCAAGGAGAGTCGTACCTTGATGTCTAACCCCTAAACACCTCAACCATGGCTCGGGACAACACACAACAACATCAAACCTTATGACAAAAACAAACACACACACACATTTGGCTCGAGTTTCATTGGTTCGTTTTTATGGTCGTTACATTATCCCCCGCTTAGAAACATTCGACCTCGAATGACACTTTTAACACATTAACGGGTAACGACTCAAGAGTAGCAGCCCATACTCATGCATGTAACATCAATATAAATGCATAAACATAAAAGGAAACATCAACTCCACATCAACAAGCTCAAAACACAACAAGAAAGTAGGAACTACATCTACAAGCTCACTATGCATCAAAACTTCACATTTCTCATTCCATTGGAGGAACTTCCTTCTCCAAATCACCTCATGCTCATTACAACATCATTAAGCACATTCGAGAATTTTTCTCATAAAAGCACATTATGCATCTTTCAATAAAGCACATTTAGGCATGTTCGACATTTAACCTCATGAAGCATATAAGCAACTCAAACTAAATGTACATCAACATAAGGAACAATAAATCATGAAAACTCATTTTCTCATTCAAAAAAGAATCCAACTAGAACATGCATGATATAAGGAGAACATGGAAACACAATGTCACACATGACTCTAAAAACATGAAACAAGCCAAAAAGGAACTCTTTGTCTTAGGCTTGAATAGGCACATAGAGGAAGAGGTAAGGATATCGGAACTCTCAACAACCTTACTACTCAACATACTATCCCCCCCACTTAGGATTAAACCCAACTAAGGTCAACATGAACACCACAAGGGAACCTTAATCTAGACATCCACAACTTACAAGAAACCATCAACATACCAGAGCTTTTAAACTAGGAAGGCTCTCATTAAGCAACTTTTGCTCACAATCAACCTTACCACATCACTCAAGGTTTCATATGAGTCTGCCACACCAGGTTTAAACTCCTCAACTCACTACCCCTCTTATGGTGAGAACCTCAATCAAGCCTAATTCATGAACATCAAGGACACTCAAAGACCTTACTATGTAGGAACATTATCCCACACTTGGGAGTATGCCTATACCAACTTTTCTAACTTCACTTCTCTCTATTCTAAGGTCCGAGCAAGACATCACTAAACTTTCATACTCACCACACTTAGGCATTTCTAAAGCACCACATTTCATCAACTCTTTCAACATACCTCAAAACTCATCATAACTTTCTACCAACATCTCACATAACCATATGGCAAGCCATTCACACTAAGGTCAACATCACAATATATCATCTCACATCTATCAAGTCACAAATCCATAATTGGCATCACAACCAACCTTTCTCCCTCACACCTTCTAACATACTCCATTCTAGGGTCAATCACTAAAGACCATCACATAAGGAATAAAGGAAAGATGTTATAGAATTAAACTCTATGGCACAACTTTTAGAATGAAAAAGTGAAACTTTCTTAACACCCAATAGCCTCCAATTCATAATGTGGCCCGTTTCACATTATGAACAAGAGTCTACTAGATGTACTTTGAGACAACCTAAGACAATTCCAAAATCTTGTGGTCTGATACCATATTTTCATTACCCGAGAGCACCCCCTAGTCGTAACACGGCGTACTCAACCCCAATGGGATCTAATACAAGCCTCATAGCATTCTTGAACATAAGAACATAGGAAAATAGAGAAGAATTAAAAAAATTCCTTTACAATCGAAAACATCTTTCATTAAAAAGCAAGCGGAAGACTTTCTAGACATTGATCACTATTTCTCAAACCATCTAATACTTGAATACAACATTGGGACTTAGACATACAAAAGATTTAACACAAACTAAAGACATAGAAGGAACATGATGGGTTTTGTCCTTGAAACAATGAGGACTCACCAAGTCTTCATCCTCAAGCACTTTAGAAACCTATCCCTAGAGCATAAAACACCAATATCTCCAAGCCCTACAATTTGGTAAAAAGGGAAAAGAATGGGGTTAGCACATTAGATGTACTAAGTTTGATGACCATGCAAAAACATGCTTAAAAAGGACATTTGATTTGAGAGCCATGCTTTAATGCCATTTTTGTAAAACTTCATGAACATTGATACAAGAGGCATAATATAAGTCACTACCAACATAAAAAGTCACATAATTCAGATTTAGTCAAAAACACATATATAACCCTTTACCTTCACCTTGAGCATTCACCTCAAGTAACCCTCAAACTATACCTTGTGCAATGTATGGATAGTGTCCCATACCATCACCCACACTAAGGTACCACCTTTAAGGTCACCAAAAGTGAACTTACCATTCATCCCTCTCACCTTTACACAATAAAGCATATAAGACACATAAACCTCACATGAATCACATCATCACATTAAGACCATCATCTAAGACAATTCTAAGTCATACTTGTGCAATGTGCAAGTAGCATCCCATACTACTACTCACACTAAGTACTCCTTTGAAGTCACCATAGACAAGGCACATTCAAATACAATAGACATGACAAGGAAGTAACTCATAATACAATCCAAGAATAGCATGCATCTTTACATTTAAGTATATAAGAGTCAATACTACTCAATAACATCATTTAGAGGATTTTCATTAATTAGGCATTAAATCAACATTCTCCTTAACTTCTTCCTATGAGGACATTCAAACAATAGTCATTAAGACTTAGAGAACTCACTATGACCCTCTCAAAGCCTACTCGGCCAATGCATGGATAGCGTCCCATACTACTACCCACACTTTGTAGAACTCTTCAAGAAACCATAATGCACATCTCATATGGTGGGAATAAGCATTTAGTTACTAACATAGACCATGCAAGCTTGACATGGAATTCGATGTTCTACCCCTACACCGAAAAGAGGTGATCTCTTATCCTAAGGAAGACCGGTAAAATTAGTTGGCTAATATCTTATGTGGTCATATAATTATGGGATAGGAAGATGTTCATTGGAACCCTAGCCTAACATTGGGAGAGTTTCCATCTTACCATATCCACTCGGTGCTTAGCCAACATTCCCATAGAGTAGTTCAATCACATTACAACATTATACTTGAGAGGACCACCAACATTATGCCTACCAACCAAAGCACATACACATGAAAGGTCACCTCCATTAGTTCTACCAATTCAAGATATGTTACAGATAGCTAATTGATCTTTCTAAAAAGAGCCACCAATATTAGATCTACCGTTTCTAGGTTCATCATCTCAAACAAGAACGAGGCCACCAACATTAGGTCTACGGCTTCAAGGTTTAACACACACAAGGAAAGGCCACTATCATTAAGTCTACCAATCCAAGCTTTAGCCTAGAATACTTCAATAGACATATATAGAAAGGTTAGCATCACTAGGTCTACCAATTCTAGATATTCAAATTCTTTCATTCATTCGAGAGAAAGGCTACCAATCTATGTCTACCAATCCAAGACATTAAGACAAGATACATTCATTAATCAAGAGGAGGATACCTAAGACTACCAAGTAAAGAGATTACAATAAACATTATTAGAAAAGGTTTCCTTAGCCTACCAAGTCTAGATACTTCATTCATGATCACATTCATCAATACAAGAAAAGGATACATTAGCCTACCAATTCAATATATCACATACACCTTTATAGAACACTTCACATTCCATCATCTTCATTCATGAATGTTAAGAGAGAATATACTATCAATCAACACAACTACATTTCATACAAGATCATCATTCCATCATTGAAATAACATGTAAGACCTTCACAATATACAATATCATGATAACACTTCAATTCACCTAACTATGGCTTCAACGCCATGATCACAATGTACATAGTAAGTAAACACCTCCACCTTTTCAAGTGGATCAACAATTCAAGCAAAATTCTACTTTAACAAGTAATTAGGTCAAACTTTCCCTTTAAAGGTTATGATCACAATTCTTCAATTCAGTAATAATTCACAATAATTATACATAGATGATGATACAATTCAATAGTCCAAGTCAATATAAGCATAAATCCACCATCATTCATTGACAATAATCAAACCCACATTATAGGTCACAATTTAAGAATTGAGAGAAATTATGGTTTCATAGAGAAAAATCATCTTAAATCATCAATTACACATTAATATAATCGTAGTTAATCATTTGAAAATGTTTGATGCAAGAACCCATGAGATTGAGTGAAACCTAGGGTTTTTCATGAAATTAAATCCACTTTGAAACTTCTTTGAAGTTGAATAAACTAACCCTAGATGAAGGATCACCATACCTTATACTTGAAGAATCCCACAAAATTGAAGAAGAAACACCTTGAAATCCCAACCCTAGCTTGAACTTTACCTTGATCTCCAATGGAGTTTGTAGAGAGAACTTTTTTGGAGGGAAGGGTTTTGATTTTGAGAGATAAAGTCTAAATGAGGGTTTCAATATTTTAGTACTCTCAAAATACCTAAAAAATACTTAAAATAACCGTCCATGCATTAATTTGGACTTGGGTGAATTTACCAACTCACCCCTAAGTTAGTCATGCCACTTGACAACAACACAGTGGCCACTCACGCCCTAGACTCACGGACCGTGAGTCCATTCATGGACCGTGCTGTTGGTCCATAGTCTGGGACTATGGAATGGTTTGGGGGGGCCTGATCTTCGAAGGCATCCACAGGGCGTGGACCCCTTTCGTAGGTTACCCAATTTTTGCCAACTTTGGTCATTTGGGGCAGCCTTGGGGTTAGACTTAGGGTCCTCCTCAAGGGCCCCTAGGGTGGTCCAAGATGGGTCGTACTTTGACGTCTAACCCCTAAACACCTCAACTATGGCTTGGGACAACACACAACAACATCAAACCTCATGACAAACACAAACGCACACGTGTTAGGCTCAAGATTCACTAGGTATTTTTTAGGGTCGTTACAGGGATTAGCCATTCGGTGATTCACCAAATTATCTTGGCGATCACCAGTCTTGACTTTCTTCAATTCTTTAAATTTTTTGTTCCTTTTTGCATGTTAGTGTCCTTGATTTGTTCGTCAATCCATATACCTGAAAATTCAGGATTTATCATTAGTTTATGGCATAAATTAAGCATTTGAAGACACTAAATCTAAATAAAGCCCTAAATGAGTCCAAATCTAGGACTCATTAGGCTATAAGATGATTAGGAAGCTCCACTTCTATCATTACTCTTAAGTCATGCCATAGAGTTGAACTCCATAAAGTCTCTCTTATAATCCTTACCTTATTCTCTTCTGGATATGTCTTCTCGAAGGGCATATATTAGAAGGAATGCGAGGGAGAATATGGAACAAGGAGCTTCTCCTCACGCTCCACAAGCTCCGATAGATCCTTCAATTAGGAATGCAATAAATGTGGAGGTTAGGTCAACTTTTCAAATATTGTCTCAAGCTTTGGCGACTCAAGATAATTGAGAGGTTGTAGCTCCTATGAATCATAAAGTGAATTCGGCGGCTTCAAGAGTGAGGGATTTTACAAGGATGAACCCTCCCGAGTTTTATGGCTCCAAAGTGGAAGAAGGTTTATCGACGAGGTCTATAAGATATTTTCTATAATGAGGGTGAACCCACCCCGGAGGATAAGACGGATTTAGCCATTTACCAATTGAAAGATGTTTTTCCAGTGTTGTATGATCAATGGAAGGGATAGAGACCAGTGGGAGCGAGTCCTGTAGAGTGGGAAGTGTTTAAATTGGCATTTCTTGAATGGTTTTTCCCCTAGAGTTAAGGGAAGCTAAGGTGAAAGAGTTCATTAACCTTCGTCAAGGAAGTATGAGTGTGAAGGAATATGCTTTAAAGTTCACTCGATTGTCCAAGTATGCTCCTAATATGGTTGCAAATTTGAGGTCTAAGATGAGGTAGGTTTTTGAAGGCGTGTCCAACATGGTATAACAAGAATTTCATATGGCAATGTTCCTTCATGATATGAATATCTCACGTCTTATGGTGTGTGGACACCCAACAAATTGAGGAATCTAAACTCAAGGAAAAGTCTAGAGACGTAAAAAGGGCTAAGACCGATGATGGTAATTTCTCACATGTTAGATCTGATGGACATGGTCGTCCTAAGTTTTGTCAAGGTTCTTCTGGTCAACTTTCCTCTAATAATCTACCTAAGTTTAACAAAGATTGGCTGTCTAACCCTAAACCTCAAGAAGGTAATGGAGGTGGCTCTTCTTTGGCTAGGTCTACATATGCTAAATGTGGAAAGAAACATGATTTTAAGTGCCTAGATGGCACTGATGAATGCTTTAGTTGTGGTAAGAGTGGTCACAAAATGAAAGATTGCCCCATGCTTGTGGTAAAAGGAAGGGAAGGCAAGCAAGCTCCTCCAATCGGTTCGAATTCCAATGCTCTAGAGCAAAACAACTTCTATGCTCTCCAATACTGAGGTGACCAAGAGAATTTCCCAGAAGTAATGACCATTATGTTAAAAGTTTTTCAACATGATGTATATGCCTTGCTTGATCTCGGTGCTACTTTATCTTTTGTGACGTCCTATGTGGCGATGAGGTTTAATATTCCTCCGAAACTGCTATTAGAACATTTTTCAGTCTCTACTCTTAGTGGTGATTATGTGGTGGCTAAGTGGGTTTATAGAAGATGTCTTGTTTCCTTATCCCATAGAGTTACTCTTGTTGACTTGGTAGAGCATGACATGTTATACTTTCATGTGATTCTTGGTATGGATTTTTTACATGCATGTTATGCCTCTATTGATTGTAGAACTCAAGTGGTCATATTTCAGTTTCCAAATGAGGCTATCCTTGAGTGGAAGGGGGGAAAGTCCATGCCTAGAAGTCAATTTGTGTCTTTTATAAAAGCTAGAAAGATGATTTCGAAAGGGTGTTTTCTCATCTAGTAAGGGTGAGGGATGTAGATTCTGAAACCCCTACTATTGAGTCAGTCCCTGTAGTTAGTGAGTTTTCTAAAGTTTTCCCTGATTATTTGCCCGATATTCCTCCTGAGTGGGAAATAGACTTCGATATTGACCTTCTCCCAGATACGCAACCTATTTCTATTCCTCCTTATTGAATGGCTCCGATGGAACTTAAGGAGTTAAAAGGTCAATTGAAGGACTTGTATGATAAGGACTTCATCCGACCAAGTATCTTTCCATGGGGTGCTCCCATGTTGTTTGTTAGAAAGAAAGATGGGTCTTTTCGAATGTGCATTGATTATCGTCAATTGAATAAAGTTACCATTAAAAACTAGTATCCTCTTCCAAGAATTGATGGTTTGTTTTAACAACTTCAAGGGGCTAGCTATTTCTCTAAGATTGATCTTTGTTCAAGTTATCACCAATTGAGGGTAAGGGGGTTGATATTCCAAAGATGACTTTTTGAATAAGGTATGGTCATTATGTGTTTTTGGTTATGTCATTTGGGTTGACTAATGCTCTGGTGGCATTTATGGATTTGATGAATAGGGTGTTTAGACAATACCTTGATATGTTTGTAATTGTGTTTATTGATGATATTTTGATCTATTCGAGAAACGAGAATGAACATATGGACCATTTGAGAATTGTGTTTCAAGTTCTTAAGGACCAACAACTTTTTGGAAAATTTATCAAATCTAAATTTTGGCTAAGGTCCATAGCTTTTCTTGGTCATATTGTGTCAAGCAAGGGTATTGAGGTAGATCCTAAGAAAATGGATGCGGTTAAGAGTTAGCCTAGATCTCTAACTCCTTCCGATATTAGAAGCTTTATGGGTTTGGGCAGTTACTATAGAAGGTTTGTGGAGGGGTTTTCTTCCATTGCTTCTACTTTGACGGCCTTGACTCAAAAGAAGGCTAAGTTTGTGTGGTCGGAAGCTTGTGAGAGAAGTTTCCAAGAGTTGAAAGATAGACTTACTTCCGCTGCGGTGTTAACCATGCCATAAGGTATGGATGGTTTTGTGGTGTATTGTGATGCCTCTAGGGTTGGGTTGGGATATGTCCTTATGCAAAATGGTAAGGTGATTGCCTATGCTTCAAGGCAACTTAAGTTTCATGAGAAGAATTATCCCACCCATGACCTTGAGTTAGCGACAGTTATTTTTTCCAGAAAGATATAGAGGAATTATTTGTATAGGGTCCATGTTGATGTTTTCACCAATCATAAGAGTCTACAATATGTGTTTAGTCAAAAGGACTTGAATCTTCTCCAAAGAAAGTGGCTAGAACTATTGAATAATTATGACATGAGTGTCCTTTATCACCCAGGTAAAGCTAATGTGGTAGCAGATGCTCTTAGTAGATCCTCAATAGGTAGTGTGGCTCATGTAGACCGACTAGGTGTTCAACTAGTGAATTCCACCAAGGGTGGTGTCATGGTCCATAATGGTTCCGAATTGTCCTTTGTGATGGATGTGAAGTCTAAGAAAGGTCTTGATCCTATATTTTAGTTGAATTAAAGGAAGCGGTGCTTAAAAAAGTCCTTTGAGGGTTTCTCCCAAAGGGGAGATGGGGTGCTTAAGTATCAAGGTCAGTTATGTCTTCTGAATGTTGATGATTTGAGGAAACAAATTTTAGAAGAAGCCCATAGTTCTTAATATTTTATTCACCCAGGAGCCACCAAGATGTACCGTGATCTATGGGAAGTCTATTGGTTGAATGGGAAAAAGAAAGATATTGCGGGATTTGTGGCAAAGTGCCCTAATTGTCAACAAGTTAATGTTGAGCATCAAAGGCCATGAGGCTTATCCCAAGATATAGGTATTCCCACTTGGAAGTGGGAAGATATAAACATGGAATTTATCGTCCATTTACCTCATACCCGGAGGCAACATGATTATATTTGTGTCATTATAGATCAGATGACAAAATCAGCTCACTTTCTTCCCATCAAGGTTTCTTTTTCGGCAGAAGACTATGCTAAGTTGTATATAAGTTAAATGGTGAAGTTGCATGGAGTTCCATTATCTATTATTTCTGATCGTGGTACCCAATTCACCTCGAACTTTTGGAAATCATTCCAAAAATGTCTTCTCACTAAGGTTAAGCTTAGCACTGCTTTTCATCCACTACTAGAAATTTGCCCTATTGCCACGGATATTTGGCAATACTTACACAACCATCATAACATGTCATCTATTGCAACAGTTATAACTGTTGCATTATATCATGGAATCTAATATAACAATAATTAAAACTAACCCTAGCATCATTCTTACAACCGTCGCTACATAGTGTCTAAGGCTACATATTTTACAATCGTCGCACTTAAGGACTCTGCAGCAATGGTTATTTTAGTGAAAAATATTATTTCCAACCAACTCGCAAATTTTATTCCCAAAAAAATATATTTCCCTCCACTACTTTAGCTAAAGCGCCATTAATTTCATTAGGGCTAAAATTTCTAGTCTTCTTCCAGAAGGGTTTATGAAAAGTCTAAGAAGTAATGATAAGCTCCAGCTTAGGCAATAGTATTCTTTGACAATCTTCGGTCTTCTTCTTCAGAGTGTGGTAGTCTTCTTCTTCTTTTTCAATCTAACCAGTATTCTTCAATTCATCTCCAGTGATCTTATTCTCAACAATAATCTTCTTCGGCCGCAAGCTTTTTCATATAAAGGTGAACAATTTTTAAGTTTCCTCTGTCTACTCCACTATATCTAAGTGCCCATTGTCTCTAATTTTTTATGGATATACTATTTTGCATAATCTGAAACTCCGTTGAAGGGTTTCTCAAAAGTCTTAAAGAATAACAAATCGGTTTATCTGAAATTTATGTTATTTTATCTAATTTAGGTCTGTGATGTAATCTATTTGTGGTTTATAGCTTGTATTTCAGATTTGGTGAAGATTTATGAACTCTTTGCGAAATTTCTTTACGAAGTTTGTTTCAATTTTATTAGTAAATATCTGATTTGTAGTTTTTTTTTTGTTCTAATGCTTTTAGTTTCTTTATTTTCAATTTGAGTGAACTGAAAAGTACTATGAACTGATTTTCAAAGTTGTCGAATATAATGTAAAGTGATGTTCTAGGTCTCTAAATGTGAACTGAAATCCTCTATTGGCCAAAAGTCTAAAGTTGTTGTTTTGAACTTTAATTTCCATATCATTACTGATTATAAATAGAAGATTTTATTTAACTGATGTCTAATCTAAGTAAATCAATAGGTGAAAACTCCATTTTAATGTATTTTTGATGGTGAAATTTGTGGCAAACTTTTATTTATTAAATTTAAGAGTTCACCCTTGATGAGACATCAAATTGCAGGAATATAGAAATATGGCATCTAACACTTCTAAGAAAGTATTGAATCTAGTATTGACAATCTCAATCCCTCTCAGAGCTTCTAATTACTACTATTCTTTCTTTTACTTCTTTCTATATTTTTGTAAGGACTAAACTAGTATATAGATTAATGTGCTAGAAATTTAGAGAGATTTTTCCTTGACTTAATGAAAGAACTCTTTGTCATTGATAAATTATTTAAGTTGTTTTTAACTTTTTTGCCAATAAATGACCTTGTTATAGATCAAGCACGAATGATTCTTCAATAATACAACAAATCCATGTACTAACTTCACTGTTAAGCTTTCCTATTTTGTCAAATTAAAGGTAGATGGCAAAAAAAACATAGTTGAAATGATGGTTCTTGTTGAGATACTCTAAATTATATGATTAGCATTTTATATTTAGAGATCTTTTGAAATTTTGATGCTAAACCTTTGAGTTTCATATCAATTTTTTTGGTAAAGTGATTAGGAAATTCTAACTTTGCAGTTACAAGTCCTCATGATGTATTAATCTTTAGCTTATAGATTCAGATTTACCTTATCTAGCTACAAGTGACTTTATGTCATTTGGATGTCCATTAATATGCATTAAGAAACTCTTTATCTGAAAATTTTGTTGTATAAAGATAGTAGACTAAGTTTTGTAGTTAATGTGAGATCAGCTTATGAAAGTGGAAACTAGGACAAGTTGAGCATTAGGAAAGGTTATGTACAAGAATTGACAAAATAAAATTAGGTCTGTAAAGTAGAAATAACCTTATTAGTGTTAATAAATCCAAAATATATTGATTCCCCTATTGCATTAAATTTTCATCTTGTGACCAAGTGTGAATTTGTTAGGAAATGACTGTTGAACTGCTCTAATTTTAAGAAAATCAATCAACAGGTTTTTTCAATAAAATACTAAAAAACTTGCATACGTGAATCATTTAACTACACTAAATATCTATTGCTTAAGTTCCCTATAGAAAATCCTTTCAATAAGGCAAACACTAAGTCATTCAACCCGAAAAATTCAGGTTGTGTGCTAGTTGAAACTATCTGCTTTCATTGTTAACAATGTGAAAGGTAAATTATAGTGTTTGTATTACTCTCCAGACAGCAACAAAGAAACTATGCAATATATTTTCTTATATCTCTATTTAGTGCTTTATGCTTGTAGTTGTTCCATAAGAAATTCAGATTTAAGCAGTTTCACTAATAAAAAAAATGTGATTTGTAAGATTTTAATGAATATTTGTTCAGATTTGAATAGTCATGAGTCAACAAGAACCTTCAAAAAGAAACAAAAGAGAAAAAAAGAACTTCGCTAAATCTGGATCATTATCATTCTTGGAAAATAAAAAATGACGGTTATTGACAACAAATGAAATTGTTCAATCTATAAAGTCAGAGAAAGGACTTCTTCTAAAATCAATTGAATAACAACAACTAGTAGCACCACAATTTGAAGTAATTGGACAATCAGAAGAAAATGGATAATCTAAAGTAAATGGACAATCTATAGAGGAACAACCTCTAGAGGAGCATCCTCTATAAAAGCAAGTACAAATGAATTCTACAATTCCTCCAACAAATGAACAATCTGAAGAACAAGGTAACATATAAGCTTAGGAACTTATTGAATTCATCCATGATTTCTAATTTCTTGTATTGTCTTATTGTTGAAGGCCTTCCCACTCAAAATACAAGAGGCAAAATGAAAATGCATAATTTACATAGCCAACATGAGTGTAAATTGATCACATTAAATTGGTTAAATCAGCATGTTGGTCCTACTGATGAAGTTGTAACAGAGTTAAGTAGCTTCCTAGACACATTGGCAAGAACTATGACACTTTGGCCATTTGATATGTATGATTGAAGGAACTTGGAAACCAAAAAGGATTTATGATATTACACCAAGGTCTGAAATTTTCAATATTTAAATATTTATAAAAGAATTTTGCATCTATTTCTAAACTGAATGACTGAAATTGTAGGAGAAATACATTATTCCTGAAGCTATGAAAGGTTGGACTTTGGTAACAATTCGAGAAGCTTGGAGAAGGCATAGAGCTGATTTGAAGACCAATTATCATGACCCGTATGACGATGATGAAACTCAAATGGCCAAAAAGCCTAGTCATATTCCAAAATGTCAGTATAGAGAGCTCCTCAAATATTGGAAGTCTGAGAAATTCAAGGTAAAATGTATTTCAGATTCTCATGTTGACAATTTCTTTATTTTTCAATCTTCTTCTATGATAGTGTTGTTATTATAGTGATCTTCGAGTGTGCGACTCTGAAGTAACATAATTTTTCCTTTCAAAAAGAAACTTTTATTCACATCATTAATTATTGTAAGTGTATCAAAAAAAGTGACAAATTGCATTTATTTGTACCATTAATCAGTTAATGTGTAGTGTAGTTTGTTTTTCTAATGTGGTGATTGCACATCTTCAGCATGCACGTTTAATTGATCATAACGTACTAGAAACATTGTTCATTCCTTCTCCAAGAGAAACTGTACTTCTGCACAAGCGACTAATCAAGGATAGTGTTATTAATTTTCTTTTTCAACTTCTTCTTCTTCAACTTCTTCTTATTCTTGTTCGTCGTCATCGTTCATTAAAAGTGAGCTTTAAGTACTCTACTTTCTTTCTGTTTTACAATGTCGAGTTACAAGAAAATGGTGTGAAATTTATTACTATTAGTAGGATAAAAGGAAATAATGAACTGACTTGATGAATTTGATCTTTGTGAAACTTGATGGAAGAAAATTGAAATTTATGCAATAATGATTTGAGTGTGTTATTCAATTAAGCTTAAGTACTCTTGCCGGTTAAGTATTTTATGATATTAGTGGTTCTTTCAGTGATTTGATGGGGACCTTATTGGAGGTTTCTACATAGATCAAAGGAGAAATGAGCATCAATTAAAATTAGTCGATCTATCCAATATTTGTTCTGTTAATTTTAGCTTGGACTATAAGTATGGGGTATAAGGGTGTTCAATTTTTCTTTCCTTGAAGTATGAATGGTACTTTGAGATACTAGTTCTGCTATGTTTTTCTAATGTGTTTGCCTACCTTCTCAATTTCTTCCCTAATTTTTGTTTTATTGTTGTTTTAGACTATGTCTCAACAATTTTTGCACCAAGAAAATCTAGTGCTAGAAAATAGCCACTTTGTAACCCCTAAAATGTCTTTTTGTTGAGGAAGTTTACAAAGTCGTCAATAAGGTATGGACCAACATAAGATGATCCTGCACCATAACCGCGAAGATAGTATTGATGGCTGCTTTCTTTCTTCCAAATAAGTAAATGGCCTTATAGATAGATGGGCTTCTAGTTCCACCCCTTTCCTTTACATACTTGAGGCTTTTGTCAAAGGAATTAGATAAAAAATTTGCAGAGTCCCTGAACTCGAGATCTGGGACTTCATCACGGTCAATGGGCATTTTGACTCCAACTTCAAATAGTAGATTTAGCCAAGAGAAGGTGATCATTTGGAGAAGACTAGCTTTTCCATATAGGATGTCCTTTTTTGCTTCGGAATGCTTTTCCCTCTTTCCATTTTGAAGTGGTTCAGTTGTGTTGTCTGCGATGTCAAAAATTATGCATATTTTCCCTCTAATAGTGATAACTAGAAGGCAGGCTGATGTAATAAGACTAAGGATATCCACATAGTCTCCAAGTCCTAAATATTTGTCTCTTGTGATTACAAAATGGGCATCAAGAGTCACACGAGCAAGAGATAGAAAGAAGCTGGAAATCCACCGTATTCTGAGGACCCAAGGAAACTTTATGCATTTCTTATTTTGAGTTGTGTAGATCAGAATAAATGAAGTTGCCCATGATGTTATTTGCAGAATCTAAGATGAAATAATTGGTAATGCGAATTGGTAGTACGCACCATTTCTCTTTTGCAACATTAAGAGCATAATGAGATGAGTGATCAATAATATGATTGTGTAGATAATGCTATGTAGGAAATGCCAACTTTTGTGCAAACAACAATATAGATACTATATGAACATAAACTCTAATACAACAATAAACCCAATACAATCTCATAGGTGGAATTGGAAAGGAGAGGATAGTGTGTACGTACACCTTAGTAGGAGTTATCTCCATGGATAGTAGAATGTCTTTTGGCAGTTACCTATTGTAAGTTTTGCACCTTGTAGAACCTATTTGTCATGTTATTTTCTTCAAGAAATAGTATAATTGGTTGAGTACAATTCATACGTGATATTGTTACAAATGCCAAATAAGAAAGTCAATCTCCAAATTGTGTATTATTACTGATTTATCTTTTTTTTTCATCAAATAAATATATCTTTATTTAGTGTGTGAGTTGGCTAAACTATTGTTGATCAATTTGACTCAATTATGTGACTTGTTTGCTAAATAAGTCTTGGCTATTCAAATGTCAATCAACAAAGGCACAACCATTGTGAATGAGTGACTTTCAACTTTCACATCTCTCACTATCATAACTTACTGTAAACATTGCTAAATTATTTTGTATTTTATCGGTGATGAAATTGAAGAAGGAGATGAAAGCAGTACTGAAGACTTGACCTGGAAGCTTATTGTATTGATGTTAATTAACTTTAATCATCTATGTTCACAAATCTTTTGATTTTGATGAATATTGAAAATTGTGGTGTTTCACCATTTTAGAACAGTTAAAAAATATTTGTACATATTGCTATTATATATGTTGATATTACTAACCTCTTTGAGCTTAGATTGAAATCTTGGAAATGAAGAGTTCCTTTTTGTGATCGAATTGCGTATTTTATGTTCTATAATAATATTGTTTTAGTAGCTTTATAATATTAGTAGCAGTAGATCAATAGTATCTATTACCAAAGCCTAATAATAAATGTAGCATAAGCCTAAGAGTAACTATTGCAATAACAAAAGAATTGTTGCATTAATCTATAATAATTGTAGCAATAGCCATGGAGTAGTAGTTGTAGTACCTTAGAACTGTTGCATTATCATATAAAAGCTATCGTAATTAACTGAAATGCTTGTTGATTAAAAAGAGAAAAATGTAGCCATAGCATGTAAATGATTAGTGCATAAAAGTCTATTGCGACGGTTCACAAATGTCCCAATAGATTATTAATTGTTGCCTAATACTTAAGGTGTAAAACGACGTAATAGGTGTAACACCCCGACTTTTCAAAACATCTAAATTAACTCGTATCATCGTGGAAAGACAAGGAGGGTGGGTAATAGATTAAAAATGATATGGTATGTCCGCTTACTCAACGTTTTAAGCCATGAAAACATTTCTTTTCACTTCCAAACCACAGAGAAAGCTTAAGAGAGAGTTCCTATGGATTTCTTGCATAATGAAGGTTAGTTTTTCATGATTTCTGCCATTAATCGTTGCCCCCGTGCCTAGAAACGTGATCTCTACATGTGGCAATCATTTCTCCCTTCTATTAGTTGCTTTTGGTGCTAGTTTTTGAAGATATAAATTTTTAGTTACTAGTATTTCTTCAAGGTTTAAACTTGATTAAATAAGGTAATCATCTCAGGACTCTTTTATGATTGTTTTTATGAACTTCTACGAACGTTTTGACAAGTTGGGGCAATATGGCAAATCTGCCAATTTAAGATTAATTATGAACTATTTATAGGTGCATACTATCTTTGTATATATAGTGTTTGTGAAGCTTAGTACATAAGGAACAACTATCGTGAAGGTACTATGGTCTTTTGAGCGTTCAGTGGAAAGGTATGTTAAGGCTATTCCCTTCATTCGACATGTTTCCTTAGAGAAAGTTAATGTTGGTGATCTTGTAGATGTAATTGTGAGTGGTTGGCTGATTGAGAGGTTATAAACCCTCATTTTAGGGACTCATAATCTGTTAAGAATGACCTTAAGTTAGGAACGACTTGGAGATTATTCATATATATTGTTTATCGCTAAATTGCTCAGCTTTAGCCTATTCAATTGTTTGTTGTCGCCCTTGGGGCTATTGTGGTTAGTTGTTGAGCTATTGACTGCCTATGGGGGCTATAATACTGTCTAATAGGACTATGTTATTTCATAAGAGGGCTATGTGTTGCCCACGGGACTATATTGATGCCAAAGAGTGTTATGTGTTGCCTACAGTCTATTTTGGCACCAAAGAGGGTTATGTGTTGCCTACAGGGCTATGTTGATGCAAAAGAGGGATATGTTCAGCCCACAGATCTATGATGTTGCCTAAGAGGGCTATGTGTTGCCTACGAGGCTATATCATTGCCCAAAAGGGCTCTGTGACTTTTTACAAAGACAAGGGCCTATTGGTAGGGGTATGCAAATTAATTTGGCACCTTCTGAGCTTATGGTGGCCTAGGTAGGTGGTATGTTGGTTGTAACTTCCGAGCTAATGGGGGCATGGTTAGGTTGATGTTTGATCATTTTTGTATTTTCTTGATTTAGTAGCGGGTTAGCATACTTATCTAAAATTTTGATTTCCTTAGGTAATTTCTTTTTGTATATTATGATACTTGCTCACTTAGTCTATAGCCTTTCATACTCTGTACATTATTTTGTACTGACGCTCTATTTCCTTGGGGGCTCTGCTTTCACGCATGTAGGTCCCGACAAACGATCCAGTAGACCTCCTTATCAGTAGGATTGACTTTTATCCGATTGGCTAGCCCCTTTCCTCCGGAGCTGCCAGAGTTGGGAGGTTTGTTACCTTTTTTGGTATATATCATTATGGGTAGGGTAGGGTAGGGCCCTATCCCGCCAATCTTTACTATTCTTATAGGCTTGCATACTAGTGTGTGGTGTGTATAGCTATGTTATGGCCATACTGGCCTAGTTTGTTAATTTGCAAAAGCTTGTGAGCTATTTTATGTATTGTCTTGATATATACCTGCTTTCAGTTTTGGTATAGATATCATGGTGGCCTCGATGGCCCAATCAGGACTTCCTTGCTAGTTGGCTATTTATTTGTCTGATCTCGTGGGAGTAGTTATTTTTTTATAGATCAGTTGACAGGGGTCTTTCCGGCCGAGGGCTTAGTTTTATGCCGATATATACTTGTTTGTTTTCCTTATTGCGTGTGGCTGCCATGTGCTAGTAGAAAATGGTTCAACAGGGTCGATTCGAGCCTGAGTTTTGGCATTAGGAGCCAGTTGCTCCCCTCGAGTTTAGGGTGTGATAAACTTGGTATAAGAGCAACGTCGTATCCTAGGGAGTCTGCAAGTCGTGTCTAATAGATTCTTGCTTATAAATGTGTTGTGCACCACATTTGATAAGCAAGAAGCTACCGAGCATGTTAAAATGATTATCCTTCTTTTGCTCACCTTGTGCTATTGAGCAGTGTCTTAAGGGTTAAGGTTTTGGGCTTATAATTGATACTTATATTTAGATAGAGATGGCTGACACCAGACAGAGCACAGCTAGCCAAGGGCTAAATATACCTGTAGGCGAGGGTACCGACAAGGTACCACAGGTGGACGTAGCCTATTGTGAGACCCAGGGGGAGACATCTTCTCAGCCCCCTATAGCTTCTCCACCACTTTAGAAGCCTATAAGGGCTATAGGACATCTGGCTCCACCAGCAGTACCACCTCTAGTTCCTCCTATTCCATCTGATAAGGATTTTAAGAGTGTAGTATACGTTAGCACAGTTAGTAGCTGCACAGCACTAGCCAGTTGCGCCAGATATTACCGAACCTTCTGAAGGGCATGGAAGTTTGAGAGTTCGTGAATTTCTTGCCTTGAATCCTCCATAGTTTATAGGTACAGATTGCAAAGAGGACCCTCAGCACTTTGTTTATCAGCGTCATAAGATCTTTAGAGTCATGCATGCCTCAGTGACTGAGTCAATTAAGTTAGCAGCATTTCGATTGCGCAAGGATGCAGTATTATGGTATGAGAGTTGGGAGAGATATAGAGGAAAAGATGCATCTCTACCTACTTGGGATAGCTTTATAGAAGCTTTCATAGATCACTATTTGCCTCGAGAGATTAGGAATGGCCATGTGGACCAATTTCTGAACCTTCAATAGGGCAGCATGAGTGTTCGAGAGTACGGGCTGAGATTTGATTCATTAGCTAGATATGCACCAACATTTGTTGATACGATGTATGATAGGGTGCGTTGATTTGTGGGAGGGCTCAACATAGACTATATCGATGCTTGTTCTACCGCTACACTAAATGATAATATAGATGTCTCGCGAATTTTGGATTTTGCATAAGGTATAGAGGATCGTCGACATTTACAGTATATGAGTGATAGGGTCGATAGAGAGAGACAAAAGAAGGCTAGGCCTGTTAGTTCATAGGGAGATTTTTAAGGTAGTTCCAGACCCAGATATTCTGTTAGGCCACTTAGACCTCTACCACAGTAGTTCTAGGGTAGTAGATTTGATCGTCAGGGATAGTCATGCCCAGGTGAGGGTTCACGAGCATCTGGTTCTCAGTAGGAGAGGGGTTCAATCCAGACTAGGACAACCCCACCGTGTTGTGCTACTTGCGGTAGGATGTATTTTAGGAGGTGTAGACAGGGTTCTACAGGTTGTAATTTTTTGGACAGGAGGGGAATGGGCGGAGAAACTGCCCGACCATAGGTCCGGGTAGTATAGGTCAGTCGACCAGGTCAGTAGTAGGTTCCTCCTCATCAGCACAGTCTACAGGGCGTGGACCCCAAACTACAGCGTGTAGAGGTAGAGGCAGAGGCAGAGAGGGAGCATCTAGTTCTGGTAGTGGACATAATCGTACATATTCACTAGCCAGCCAACAGGACTCAGAGTCATCAACAGATGTTGTGACAGGTACATCGATTGTTTGCTCCTATTGTGTTTATGCTTTGATAGATCCTGGATCTACTCTTTCTTTTGTTACGCCTTTTATTATGGGGAAGCTATTTATAGTAGTAGAGTCATTAGATTGACCCTTTATTATATCTACATTATTTGGTGAGTCTGTTGTTGCTAGGAGGGTCTATCAAGGTTGCATGATAGAAATTATTTAGTGTCAGACCTCTGTCTATCTCGTAGAGTTAGAGATAGTCGATTTCGACGTCATCATGGGTATGGACTTGTTAGTGTCTTGTTATGCTAATGCTGAGTGTCGGACAAAGATTGTTACACTTTCTAGGAAAGGCAGTTTGGGAATGGAAAGGCGATACAGGAACGCCGAAAGATAGGTTTATTTTCTATCTCAAGGCAAGGAGGATGATCACTATGGATTTTATTATCATATTGGTCACGTTCATGATATAGATGCAGAACCATCGAATCTTCAGTCTATTCTAGTAATTAATGAGTTTTAAGATGTATTTCTAGACGAGCTCTCTGGTATTCCTTCAGAATAGGAAATTGATTTTGCTATCGATATACTACAAGGTACACAACCCATATTTATCCCTATATATAGAATAGCTCCTACTGAGCTAAAGGAGTTGAAGGATCAACTGAAAGACTTGCTAGATAAAGGCTTTATTAGGCCTAGTGCTTCACCATGGGGTGTGTCAGTGTTATTTATAAGGAACAAAGATGGCTCACTAAGAATGTGTATCGGTTACCGACAGCTTAATAAGGCAACCATAAAGAATAAGGATCCCCTTTTGAGGATCGATTACTTGTTTGATCAGTTACAAGGTGCTAAGTGCTTCTCAAAGATTGATTTAAGATTAAGGTACCACTAGATACTAGTTCGGGAGAAAGACGTTCTAAGGACAGCTTTTAGAACCAGATATGGACACTTTGAGATCTTGGTAATGTCTTTTGGATTAACTAATGCCCCAGCAGTGTTCATAGACCTGATGAATAGTATATTCAGCTGTATCTAGACTTGTTTGTGATTGTATTTATTGATGATATTTTGGTGTATTTTCATTCAAAAGTTGAGCATGCAAATCGTCTTCGAGTAGTCCTTCAGGTTCTTCGAGATCGACAACATTAAGCAAAGTTTTCTAAGTGTGAATTTTGGTTGGACTCTATAGCTTTCTTAGGCCATATTGTATTAGATTCAAGCATTGCGGTTGATACACAAAAGATTGAGGCCGTAAATACTTGGCCTAGACCCATGACTCCGACTGAGTTTCATAGTTTCTTAGGGTTAGTTGGATACTACAAAAGGTTTGTAAAGGGGTTTTCTTCACTTTCAGCCCCATTAACAAAGCTGACTCAAAAGGAAGCTAAGTTCCAGTGGACTGGGGCTTGTGAGCATATTTTTCAGGAGCTGAAGGATAGGTTGACATCTGCACAAGTTCTAGCATTGCCAGAGGGTTCAGAAGGCTATATGGTATATTGTGATACTTCTGGTGTTGGATTGGGATGTGTTCTAATGAAACATGGTAAGGTTATCACATATGCTTCAAGGCAATTGAGAAAGCATGAGAAGAACTACCCGACCCATGATTTAGAGGTGGCTACAGTTGTGCATGCGTTTAAGATCTGGAGACATTATTTGTATGGCGTTATTGTTGACATTTTCAGAGATCATAAAAGCCTTCAATATATGTTTAGACAGAAGGAGTTAAATCTGCGACAGCGCCAATGGCTTGAGTTATTTAAAGACTACGACGTGTATATCTTTTATCATCCAGGAAAGGCAAATGTGGTAGCCGACACCCTCAGTCGAAGGTCCTATGGGTATTTTATCCAATCTAGTTGTTGTGAAGCATGAGCTAGTGTAAGCGCTTCATCATTTATCTAGCTTGAGAGTCAGATTGTTTGATGCAGAAGATAGTGGGGTAAACACAACCATATTATCTCTAGTTGTAGAAGAAAAATCACGGCAACAAGAGGATCCTAGCTTAGAGCAACTCAGAGCCAAGGCTCAAGATCAACAGTCTTTAGCATTTGATATAGCAGGAGATGGAGTCCTTAGATATAGCGATCGATTATGTGTTCCAAATGTTGCAGGGATTCGACATCGGATTATAGAAGAGGCACATCATTCCCATTAATCTATTCACCCTGGTTTAACGAAGACATACCATGATATTAAGGAGATCTATTGGTGGCATGGGATGAAGAAGGAAATTGCTAAGTTTGTGGCACAGTGTCCTAACTGCCAATAGGTGAAGGTTGAGCACCGAAAGCCCATTGGGCTAGTTCAGGAGATAACCATTCCTTTGTGGAAGTGGGAAGCAATTAATATGGATTATATTACAGGGTTACCTCGATCGCGTCGCAACGACTCTATTTGGGTGATTGTTGATAAACTAACAAAATCATCCCACTTCTTATCAGTCAGGGCTACTTTTACAGCCAAAGACTATGCAGGGCTCTATATTAGAGAGATTGTTAGTCTACACTGTGTCCCAGTATCTATTATATCTGATAGAGGAGCACAATTTAGTGCCAACTTCTAGAAGTCCTTCTAGAAAAGACTGGGGACACAAGTTAATCTTAGTACATCCTTTCACCCTCAGATAGATGGTCAGGCTAAGCGCATAATTTTGACACTCGAAGATATGCTACGGGCGTTCGCGTTATATTTCAAGGGAATTTGGGATGACTACTTACCTCTTATTGAGTTCGCATACAATAATAGTTATCATTCCAGCATTGGGATGGCACTTATGACAGTTTTAATGGCGAAAATGTAGGTCCCCCATCAGATGGTTTGAGGTAGGTGAGTCAGGGTTGATTGGACCCGACTTAGTATAGCAGACAATGGAGCAGGTTAAACTCATTTGAGAGAGATTGCTAATAGCTCAAAGCTGGCAGAAGTCATACTCAGATATGCAATGAAGGTACTTAGTATTTTGTGTCGATGACTGGGTATTCTTAAAAGTCTCACCTATGAAAGGTGTTATGAAATTTGGCAAAAAGGCCAGCTTAGTCCAAGATTCATTAGTCCATACCTGATCCTTCGGAGGGTAGGACGGGTGGCTTATAAGTTAGAATTCCCTTCAGGGCTAGAATATGTTCATCTAGTTTTCCATGTATCAATGCTACGAAAGTGCTAGGAGACCCTTCTCAGGTTGTCCCGATTGAGGATGCTCATATCACAGAGGAGTTGTCCTACTAAGAAACTCCAATTTCCATATTAGATCAACATGTCCGTAAATTGAGGACTAAAGAGGTGGCTTCAATTAAAGTATTGTGAAGAAATAAGAATAGAGAAGAGGTGACCTCGGAAGCTGTGGATGGCAAGAGGTCCAAATATCCTCACTTATTTCATACCCCAAGGTAATGGCATATCAGTTTATATTAGGTAGTGAGGTTAGATACCAATCTGATTTTTTTCATATTGTCGCTTATTATTGTTATTGTTGTTGTCGTTGTATATTTGCTCACACTGTTATTGTGGAGCTATAGTGCTTAACTATTTATGTCATCTTGTGAGATGCCTAGGTTAAAATTTTTCTGTTTCATGTTCGTGGATAGTCACCTTTATAAAGGATATTCTTCTTAAATTTTTTTGAACTCCTAAGGATTTAACCGCGTGACTTAGATTTTTTCATTCGAGGATGAATGTTTCTAAGGGGGGGAGGATGTAACACTCCGACTTTTCAAAACATCTAAATTAACTCATATCTTTATGGAAAGACAAAGAGGGTGGGTAATAAATTAAGAATTATGTGGTATGTCGGCTTACTCAACGTTTTAAGCCATGAAAACATTTCTTATCACTTCCAAACCAGATAGAAAGCTTCAGAGAGGGTTCATATGGAGTTCTTGCATAATGAAGGTTAGTTTTTGATGATTTCTACCATTAAAAGTTGCCCCCGTGCCTAGAAATGTGATCTCTACACATGGCAATTGTTTTCCCCTTCTATTAGCGGCGTTTGGAGCTGGTTTCAGAAGATATAAATTTTTAGTTATTGGTGTTTATTCAAATTTTAAACTTGGTTAACTAAGGTAATCATCTTGGGACTTTTTTATGATTGTTTTTATGTATTTCTACAGACGTTTCGACAAGTTGGGGCTAAATCTGCAGATTTAAGATTAATTATGAACTGTTTATAGGTGCGTACCAGCTGTGTATATATAGTGTTTGTGAAGCTTAGTACATAAGGAACAACTTTTGTGAAGGAACTACGGTCTTTTGAGCGTTCATTGGAAAGGTATGTTAAGGATATTCCCTTTGTTCGTCATGTTTCCTTAGGGGAAGTTAATGTTGGTGATCTTGTATATGTAATTGTGAGTGGTTGGCTGATTGAGTGGTTATAAACCCTTATTTTAGGGACTCATAATCTGTTAAGAACGACCCATAGTTAGGAACAACTTGGAGATTATTCATATATATTATTTATAGCTAAATTGCTCACCTTTAGCCTATTAAATAGTTTGTTGTCACCCTTGGGGCTATTGTGGTATGTTTTTGAGCTATGGATTGCCTATAGGGGCTATGATGTCGTCTAATAGGACTATGTTATTTCCAAAGAGGGCTACGTGTTGCCCACGAAGCTATGTTGATGCCAAAGAGTGTAATGTGTTGCCTATGGGGCAATTTTGACACCAAAGAGGGAAATGTGTTGCCTATGGGGATATGTTGATGAAAAAGAGGGCTATGTGCAATCCACAGAGCTATAATGCTGCCTACGGGGCTATATCATTGCCAAAAAGGGCTATGTGACTTCTTAGAAAGACATAGGGCTACCGATAGGGGTATGTAGATTGATTTGGCACCTCAAGGCTTATGGGGGCCTAGGTAGGTGGTATGTTGTTTCTACCTGCTGAGCTTATAGGGGCTTGGTTAGGTTGATGTTTGATCATTTTTGTATTTTTTTTTATTCAGTAGCGGGATAGCATGCTTATCTAAAAATTTGATTTCCTAACGTGATTTCTATTGGTATATTTTGATACTTTATCACTTAGTCTATAGCCTTTCATACTCTGTGCATTATTTTGTACTAATGCTCCATTACCTTAGGGACGCTCTATTCATGCATGCAGGTCCAGAAAGACGACCGAGTAGAACTGCTCAGCAGTAGGATTGACTTCTATCCGATTGGCTAGCCTCTTTCCTCCGGAGCTACCAGAGTTGGGAGGTTTGTTACCTTTTGTTGTATATATCTTTATGGGTAGGCTGGGGCCCTATCCTACCAATATTTACTACTCTTAGAGGCTTGTTGACTAGTGTGTGGGGTGTATAGTTACGTTATGGTCATACTGGCCTAGTTTGTTGGTTTGCTAAAGCTTGTGAGATGTTTGATGTATTGTCTTGATATATACCTACTTTCAGTTTTGGTATAGATATCATGGTGGCCTCGACGGCTCAATGAAGACTTTTGTGCTAGTTGGCTATTTATTTATATGCTCTCCTTGGAGTAGTTATTTCTTTTATAGATCAGTTACAAGGGGCCTTGCCAGCTGAGGTCTTAGTTTTAAGCCGAGATATACTTTTTTGTTTACTTGATTGCATGTGGCTACCATGCACTATTCGCAAATGGTTCAGCAGGGTTGGCTCAGGCTTGAGTTTTGGTATTAGGAGCCAGTTGCCCTTCTCGAGTTTGGGGTGTGACAATAGGGGTTTCTATTGCCACGGTCGTATAAATCGTCAAAAGAAACCAAGGTTTAGAGCTAATGCTACTAGATCTATTGTAGCGATTTTCTAAATCGTAGCGTTAGAGCTAATGCAACAGTATAGTAGCCTATTTCAACGATAACTCAACTATTGCTACATATCAAATTTCTAGTAGTGATCCCAAACCGATAGGCAAGCTGAGCATACCATCCAATCATTGGAAGATATATTAAGGGCATGTGTAATAGTCTTCAAGGGTAATTAGGATGACCACTTGCCATTGATAGAGTTTGCCTACAATAATAGGTATCACTCAAGTATCAGTATGGCTCCGTTTGAAGCCATGTATGGTAGGGATGTAGGTCTCCCATTGGTTGGTTTGAAGTAGGTGAGGTTTCCCTATTAGGTCTTGAATTGGTTTATGAGGCCATTGAAAAGGTCCAACTCATTAAATAGAGGTTGAGGATGGCTCAAAGTAGAACAAAATCTTATGTCGATGTGAGAAGAAGGGACCTAGAATTTGAGATTAGTGATTGGATCACTCTAATAATCTCACCCATGAAGGGTGTGATGAGGTTTGGCAAGAAAGGAAAACTTAGTCCCCGATATGTAGGCTCATATCAAATTTTGAGACGTGTTGGGAAGGTTGCTTATGAACTTGAGTTGCCAAATGAGTTGGCAAGTGCGCATCCGGTTTTCCATGTCTCTATGCTTAAGAAGTGTGTTGGAGATCCGACATTCATAATTCCCCTAGAAGGGTTGGGATTGATGAAAGTATCTCTTATGAGGAAGTGTCGGTTGAGAGCTTGGACCGGCAAGTCAAAAAGTTGAGAAACAAGGAAGTTGCCTTCGTAAAGGTGCTATAGAGGAATCATTTAGTTTAGGGTGCTACTTCGGAGGCTGAGGCCGATATGAAGTCCCGATATCCTCGTCTCTTTCCTTTTACTCCTACTATAGCTTAAGGTAATGAGTTCCTCTTGAGTTGTTTTACGTGTTGGGAAGCATGTGTAATTTATGTGTTTCCATGATTTCCTAATAATTATGCATGTTTATGTAAAACCCTATGTTTATTTATATGACTTACTTTCATCATGTTGTTGTGCATTGAATATGAGTTGCCTGTAGACTTCATGAGATGATAGTTGAACATGCATTTGTTATGCTCTTGAGAATGAGTTGAATAAAGGCTCCATGAGATTGTCTTAAGCATGATTTTAGTTTGGAGAAGGAAGTTCCTCCTTAGATATGAGAAATTTTGAATTTTCATACATATTGGGTTGTTAGATATAGTTCGTACTTCCTTATGATACATTTGAGTATGATGAGTTTGGATTTGATGTTTTCTCCTTAATTATGTGCATTTCATGCATAATGGGATGATAGAATTAGTTCACCCCTCTTTTGATGTTTTGAGAACGTCCTAGCTTGGAGTCGATAGCTTCCCCTTGATTAATTGCATTACATCATAAGTTGGGTTGTTAGTTCCTCTCCTACTCTTTTAGAACCACTCTAAACCTCATTCGAGGATGAA
This sequence comes from Solanum bulbocastanum, assembly GCA_037074985.1. Lineage (NCBI taxonomy): Eukaryota > Viridiplantae > Streptophyta > Magnoliopsida > Solanales > Solanaceae > Solanum > Solanum bulbocastanum. The sequence continues at coordinate 18,008,814 of CM073605.1, read as the reverse complement.
TGGTCCCAAGGGGGAGATAATGTAACACCCCGAATTCGAAATAAGGAGAAATAGCAGCTTTTGGTAAACTGCAGGTCTCATCCACGCCTGACCACCCATAGCCGGTGGATCGAGCCATGGACCATAGGGAGGGTCTATGGATTGGCTACCTTAGGTCAAATAGGTACCTCCAGACCATGGCCTGACCAAAGTTTCGATGGTCAGACCACAGACCGTAGTCGAGGCCAAAGAATTCATGTCCCAAACGTGGAACCACGGTTGATCAGGACGGACTGTAAGTCGATCGACGGTCCGTCAGTCGGGGTTCCGTGGTTCACCAATCAACAGTTATTTTAGGGGCTTAAGTGTCTTTTTCAGTTTTAATTAAATTGAAGTGGTGTCATTTTGCCTACATCCAAACCACCTATATAAGCCTTTTTACCCCAAAATTAGACCCATTTAGTTCATTCTTCCAAACTTCCCAAATGAAATCAAATATCCTCTCTCTTGGATCTTGAAGAAGAAGAAGATTTCACCAAGGGTTGCAAGCTAAGGATCCAAATTCTACATTGAAGATAGGCAATTAGACTTGAGGTATGATAGATTTCATCCATGGGTTCCTTCCACTCATGTAGTCCCCAAACTTCTTTATTTCAAATGGTAGGATTCCCTAATTAGCTAGGGTTTTCCTCAAACATCATGAATTCTTTTGATTATTGACCTTAAAGATTTAATTATGTTTAAATGTGCATGAATTGATGATTTACAATGATTTTTTGATGTCTCCCCTATTAACCCATGCAAACCCCCATGTTTTCCAAATTGTGATCTCATTGAGTTTGGTTGTTGATTAGGAAAGATGAGTTTGATGATCTAAAGCATGAAGTTATAGAATTATGTGAATTTATGAAAAAATCCCTATCTAATGCTAGAATTCTAGATTTGGTGATTGAAAGTGGCTTTGATCCTTGAAAAGGCAAAGTATGAGTTTATGCATGATCTTATAAAACCTATGTAAATGCTTTAAGGGTGCTTTGAGAGTAAAGTGCCAATGTTGTTGTTGTGTTTTTGAAAGGAAATTCTCATAAAAAACTTACAGTCATAAGTGAAAGGTTTTCTCACATAGAAAGGATTCGTAGGTTGAAATGCTATTCTCACCTAATTGAATCAATGAATAAGATATATCCTAATGAACTAGTTAGATTGGCAAAATTACATGCATTTCCACGGATAATGAGAATAAGTAATAAAATACTATTCTGGGGGAATTATGCTTAACATTGAGTGGATATTGACATTTATATGGAAGCTCTCCCGTGAGTAGAGGCCGGGTTTCTAAAAGAAGTCTTGTGAGATGGAAGCTCACCAGTGAGTAGAGGACGAGTTTCTAGTAGCAATCTCCTTATCCTATAGGTGTGTGCCTCATTGGTTCATTAGCTATTTGATCCACTTAAGCTAGATGTTCATGGTTATAGCTTAGGAAAGTAGAACAACCCTTTTCGATGTGGGAGACACCGGTGATCATGTTTTAGATCACATGGTCTTTGTGTCGGTTAAGGCTAATTCTCCCACAACAAGTTGGCTAATGACCTAATGTTACTTAAGAAAGTATCGTGTACATCTTCAAAGACTTAAAGATGATTCAGTTTGCATTGACTATAATGATTGTATTACTATGTTTTCCAACTATTTCTATTATGACATGTAAACTTGGCAAATTGCATATCATGAAATGAAATGTCCCTCTTAGAATGTTTTAAATGTTTTTGTCATATTTAGTGCATTTTTATACTAATGCATACTCTTGCCTACATTTTTCCCAAATGTAGAGTTCGATAGGTAAGGTTTCCATTCTAGTTGCAAAAGCTTGGACTTTGATCTCCTTCCGAGCTTGGTGAGTCCTCATGCTTCGAGGATAGAGTTTTATTGTTGTAGTTTCACTTCCGTATTTCCTTTTTGAACATGATGTATGGGCTAGGTCCACTTTCATTCGATTGTAATAGATGGCTATGTTGAGACATAACTTAGACTTCCGCTTTTCTATGAAGATGTTTTGGACTTAAATGTTGTTTTTTACTTTTATTGTTCTACTACTTATGTTATGAGGACTAAGTTGCTTGTATGGAGTCCTTCGGGGTTCTAGACGTCATGTTACATCTAGGGGGTAGCCCTGGGTCGTGACATGTACAATCTTGGGCTGCAATATATTTTTGAGGATCATGTGAGTGTAATCTCACCCTGCCCATGAATTCTATGCCAAATAGATTACAGAGCAATGATATAACAATATTGTTGAGGTAAGGGGTAAGACTGTTTGGTTCTCTACTAAAGCGCTTAATATATTTTTGGAAACCCCCATTGGGAATCTACTGAGTACAATAGGCTGAAAATGACCCCCATATAGACATATCCATCACACTTTGTGTGGGGTGACCTCCACTACCAAGTGGGATAGGAGTAAGGATATGGTTAGACACGAAACCCTTTATTATGCTCAGTTGAATCTAGAAGCTAGGGTGTGGTTGAAAATTGTGAGTAGTGACTTATTATCGTGCAAACACATGTTTGAGGTCACTAGGGATCGGGTTGTGTTAGTTTACATGTTGATGAGAGGTATGCCTGTTAATTTGGGTTAGTGCTGAGATAAAATATGATGTAATTCCAAAATAATAATAGGTGGAGGTTTTGTTATAGGAGCTTGGTGACACGATTCCTTAGGTAAGAGGGTGTTGAGAGGAGGTCCATGACTATTTCCCACATAGGGCAGCTTGTTTGGTTTGAAATATTGTAGATATGACGAAAACAAATGATGAAGACATGTCACATGGGTCTATTTTATCTTCTGTGGACTGGCAGGAAAGGGATAACAGTTGGATGGGCCGTATGTTTGGTATGGTGGAGTTGCATCTTCTTATTAGTGGTTTCCCTCTTACTGATAGTGAGATGGAGGAGTTGTTCGAGCTCTATCTACTAAGGAATAGTTCGATGTACATATGTAGAATGGGTCTGACTTTTCAAAAGCCATTGGATGATGATGAGGCCATGGTAGATGATGAGCTTGATGAGGATGATACTACACTTATGGCAATTAATAGGGCCTCTGATTTAGCAACTGGTTGTGATGGTGATGATGATGAAGCCTAGAGACCTAAGGTAGTTTCTCTTTCACTCTTTACTTTGTTTTAATTTGTACATTAGAGGTTGTGCTTTGATTATGTTTGGGGTCAAAGATGAACTTCCATGTATATATTTTATTAGTTTATCAAGTCTTTTATTTTTTTAGGTGGATTCCTCGGTTTTTATTTTCAGTTCTTTTCCTGAGAATAGTCCCTTTTAACTAACTATGACTAGTTTATTTTGTTTAATTGTGTTGAGTCATAGAGTTATCATAAAAGTGATAGTTTCCAATGATGGATGGATGACAACTGCCTTAAGGGAAAATTAGTCACTAGGAGTGGTAGAATGTGAAACCAAACTTTTGCTACTCTGAAATCTTGCTTAATGAGTAAGTAGACGTCATGGGTAGTTCACACTTGTATAGGCAACTATAATGAAATTTGTAACTTTAAGAATCACATTAGGTTCTTCATTTTGACTCTAAATTGATAAAGATGGGCATAATTGTGTGGAAAATATCGCAATGTGATTTTTAGGATCATGCGAAGTTGATTATATCCTAGTGTGTATGTCATGATGCCATGTGTGGTGAGTATTTTCTTAGTTCTTGGATTGAATGACATGTGGAACTTTCTCCATATGTGCTTAAGAAGTAATTTGTATAAATTATGGAATAGGATTGCGGCATTTCTTTGAATAGCCAATTTTAACTCTCTTGTGTCCTTCCAACTGAATTATCCTTAGTAAACCCCCATTGAGACTTTTAGCCTTTTTTTTTTTATTAACCACATATTGAGTTGAATTCGTTTTATTGATGTCATGACTTTGTTTGATCCAAAAGTTGATCCTTAATAAACTCTGTCAAGAAGTAAAATGGCAATATAATGGTAGAAGTGAAGTAGGTGAATTTTTTTTTGAGGTGAAATTAAAAAAAAAAAAAAAGAGGTGAAAATGGCCCATGATTATAAATTGCAAAAGCACATGTATACATAAAAAATATGTTTGAGTAAGAAACAAGTGCTTAAATAAACAAAAGGTTAAAGGTTGAAAAATGAATTGAAGGATATTTATGAGGTGTGTACCAAAGAAAAGAGAGGTGGTTGAAGATGATGTCCAAAAAATAACACAAGTTCATTGATTAGGTATAGTCATTAAGTATATTCTAAATGTATCCTTCCTTTCCTTAAACCTACATTACAACCAAAATAACTCCTCTTTATTTCATGATAAATGCTTTGTGAAAGTTAAAGTACACTAAGGGCAAGCCTATGATATGTTAGAACATATAAGAACATCATTTGTGAGAGTTAAACTTTGAAAAATAGGTGTTGTTTCGAAATACAATGTACAAACATGATGAGGGAAAGGATGTACTAAAAATTGTTAGGGCATTCATGACACACATTTGGGTGAATTATATTTTTGGGGTGTTCTTATATGATTATATTGGTCTGAAAAATTCGTGAAGAGTCATTCACTGAGGCTATGCAGTGTTGATTGGTAAACTAACATGGTGAACTAAATTGTTGATTGTCGCATAAAGTATGAATTACAAAAGCATGATTGAATGTGTTTGTTTGATTTTAATGTGGGTAGATAAGTCCAAATGTAGTAATAATGAGTTGATGGTTTACCGATTGTTCGAGGACGAACAAAGTTTTAAGTGTGGGGTGATAATCTTGGGCATATTTGGATGTCAATTACTATAATTTGTTCGTATTTCACTACAACATTTTAGGCCTACGGCCACCCCAGTAAAGTGTAGCCTAAACTAGCAAAAAGTGTGGCCTTTGATAAAAGGCTACACTTTTTTTAAGCAACGCTTTTCCAGGGGTGGCCGAAAGAGGCGTAACCTTAGAGTTTAGGCAAGCTACGCTCAAAAGCCTAGCCGAAAAGGCAAAAAGGCCACGCTTTACAGCTACGCTTAAAAGTGTTGCCTTATCAGCTACACTTTCAGGCGTGCCCTTTGCTTCCATATATCCCACGATTATAAAGTGTTGCTTTTCTATCTAATGTATGACAACACTTTGAAGTGTAGTCCTTGCCCATGTGCATACCATAATTTACAGTCCTATGGCTACACTTTTAAGTGTGGTAATATTATTTTGGCTATAAAATATTTATATGCCATAATTTCTAATTAAAAACACCAATATTGTTTTGCTATAAATAATCTCAAGCATCAAATTAGCTATAAGTAATTTAAATTAAATTTGCAATAAACTTCAAGAGATAGAATGTCTTGTGTACATACACATACTTATAAAGCAATATTCTAAATATACGTGTACATAATAGTTCAAAATGTAATATTACAATAGTTAAATATATTCTAGCAATGAATATATTTCACAAAATCAAACATAATGTATTCAAACTTTTACAATAGTTCAAAAACTCTTCATCATCCACTTCAATGAGATCAAATTGACTTATGGCGACCTTTCAAATTTGATCACCTCCATTTCCCTACACATTTAAAATATACAACAAATCGGATTGCAGCAGTTATAGAAGAGGCAAGAAGTTCTAGATTCAAGATTGCAGATTACATACAATAGATTTTTTGAGTTTCAAATTGCAGATTGCAGTTCCAGATTCCAGATTGCAGAATGCTAATTACAGTTCCAAATAGCAGGTTCCAAACTCCAGATTGCAGATTGTATATTATAGTTCTAGATTGCTGGTTCCAGGTTACAGTTTACAAATCAAAGTTTAATGGCTAAAAAACTTCTGAATTTCGCAGTCCACTTCAGGCCAAAGAAGAGGGGCAGCAAGAGAAAAATTCCAAGATACTCTAATGCAAACATGTAAATCATGATAGCAGTCGCATAAAACAAAACATGGAAAAAGAGGAAACTCAACACCAAACAACATCAAAGTGTATGAATTTTTTATCAATGGAACCTGGGATATCAAAAAGATCATTCAAACTGCACCTCCGGATCTTGTCGCGACAATTCTTGCGACTCAAATTCACTACCAGCCCATGGTTTCTGATCAACAAATATGGAAACCCAATGCAAATGGAGAATTCACTTGCTCATCTGCTTGGGATCAGGTTAGAGAGAAATGAAACCAAAGTTTTTGGTGTCACAACCTGTCAAATATTTCTGCTGCTACAAACAAGGAAAAGACACCATTGATCACAATTTTGTGGCAGGGCACTTTGCTAGAAATATTTGAAATATTTATGCTAGTTCTATACGGATTGACAGTGATTATAGACCTCTTAGAAATATGATTATGAGATGGTGGACTACTAAGGCTAACAATGATGCTCACATGCTAATCTTGCAATCCACTCCTATTTTTATATGTTGGAACTTACGGAAGAATAGGTTCTCTAGCAAATATGGAGGGAAAAAACCCAACATTACAAGAGTCAAATATTTTGTTCTGAAAGATACTTACAACCTGCTACCCACAACTTTTCCTTACATCAATTGGCCCACTAATTTCATATTGTTAAACTGAACACTCTATTCCAAATCAAAACAAACTGAATTAAAAGCAACATTAATGATTGGATGAGGACATTATCATCGTTAAAGCAAATCAAAACCAAACAACATGAATGCTATTGAAGAAACATGAGCACATGTTCAATAGAAGATCAGGAATAATCAAAACATTTTTTTCACAAGATGACCACACAACACTTTATCAGATAATGACAGTGAAGCTGCTATACTTAATTTCCCCTCAATGCATCAAAATACATGACTAAAGTGAGGTATTTCCTTCTTGGGCAAATAAACCTAATCTATATTCTATTTATAATAAAATGCTCTACAAATTTACACTGCTAAATATAGTTTTGCAGTTTTGCTAAAAAAGGTTAGTTCTATTGCTAGATTGTCCTGAAATAATATAAACAATAGATAAAGTACCAAATCATAATTATGATAAGAAACTAGATTCATTTCTTAATAGAAAAAGTTTTCGTTATCCCTAGGGGGATGCTGTTGTATCGTTGAGGCATGGGAGTAAAAACTTGAAAATTCCAAGTGAAACAAGGTGAAATCAACCTGGCGATATAACTCTTAAATGGTGATCAGCCAATAGGCTATAGATATTCATTGTTTTATAGTATAATCAAAATAGGACCTCTGCTAGTTTTTTCACTAACTCGGATTCTCTTTCCATAATCTTTTGCAGATTTGAACAATTTCTAGCAATCTTGTTGATCGCCCACCTCCTATCAATGATTAACAGTAATAAGAACCATGAATGACTGACCATCAAAAGGGTAATATAAATTCATTTCAAACTAACTCACAGAAAAAGACAAGACACCAATCTCCATGAAGAGATCAAAAGAAGTTGTATCAATCTCAATTTGAGAAATAAGTGTGACATTATTTTCTTCTTTTATTCATGTGATAGATAATATGTCCCTCACTAGCTTATATTCAGATCCAAGTAGGATCGCATAAGTTGAACCATAGTTTCTCACTCGCTCTCTCTCTCTCTCTCTCTTTCTCATAAAATACTTTTTTCCTTTTTGAAACTACATTTACATACAGCTGGAATGTGCAACTGTAAACAGGCCTGCTAAAACAAGCCCCAAAAGGGGGATTCATAGAGAAGATATGCCAATTTGTCAATGTGCCATTACCACATACACCAAACCAATATCTAAAAAGAATTTACATATACAAAGAGAGGTATGTAACCTTTGGCTCCATGCTTTTTCACTTTTAGGTGAATGGGAGAGAATCACAGACGAAAAGATAAGCTCATTCATAAACATGGAAAGAGATTGCTTCTTTGATAGAACTAGTCTTCTGAATAAGAAAAAAATGTATGTATCTATTCAATAAGCTATTGACAGATGTCATCATTTGTAATAACCGAAAAACTATAATATTATTAAGACAAACCTGGAATTCCATGATGTTCCAAAATCATAACTTAGAAGCAATAGAGTCCTACTATGCTTTATCAATTCACTTTCAAGACTAAGTAAAGAAGATAAGGAGCAAATTGAAGAATTTTTATCATCTATGGTGCAATTTATAATTTTTATATGCTTCCACAAATGGATTTTTGGCTGCAACATAGAGTGGAAAGAGAACCTTGGTTGAGATGTCCAGCTTGTGATCTTTAACCTAGAAAAGTGCCCCAAATTTTGTTTTCTGTACAGAACCAATAGATGCTGAAGGAATGCCAATATCTTCATTCAATAGGACAAACTAGGATGGGTGAATGAGCCCTATTTCATCACTCGGAGCAGAAGAATACTAATGAAAAAGGCCACCTACCAATTAATTCTCTCCTCTGCACACACATTGCTTTGATCTGCATTTGTGAAAAATGCCACCTACCACTTAATTCCATATGCGGGCTTTCCATACTACTACACCATGTTCTTGCTCTTCCTTTTTTTTTGCCGCCTATGCAAAATTTTGGTCCTCAACATCTAGTTGGAAAGAAAAAGGTTAGGGAACCTTTTATCTCTGTCTCCTATGATGAAAGAGATCTTGAGATAGGATACATGATACTCACATGAGACTGAGAGAAAGTGGCCTTATGCCTAAAATGTTGTAGTGTTTAGTTGTTATAATAAAACTAGTAAATATTCATACATACATATGATATACATACAAAATCAGTCAAAATATAATTAAAGCACAACTATCCTCTCAGTTAACTACTATCAGTGGTTTTAAGAACTTATATGATACACGTCCATACAGTAAACTAATCAATTTTCATATTTTAAGTTAAATAAATGTCAAAAGCATGATCAAATCTCTTTAGTTTTCCATTTCATGCTACTTCTCTTTACTTAGTTTACTTCAAGTGTCATCTAAAATAAACAAAGTTTTCATTCAAACCATCCTACAAAAAAAAAAAAAAAAGAACCATCGGAGTTCACTGTTCAGCATATTCCAGAAAAACTTAACAGAGCCCTAAGCATGGTCAAGTTCTAGCTTATTTTTGTTATCTCTCCACAATTCAAGATTTATTATATTACAGATAAAGAAAGTCAATGCACTCAGAACTAGAATAAAGTTCCTCCTCCTTCCAAACTTACTTTCACCAAATACAAAATACTAATGCCAACAGAATACTACAATTTGAAGGAGAGGAAACCTAACAACTACCACTATTACCATATTTCTTCATCTCTTATGGCATATTCCAAACAAAATTAAGTAATTTTTTGTTCACACAATGAAAATATACTGTAAATAATTTCAAAAGTAATAAGAAAAAAATATCAAAATACCTCAGAGAAGAGTAGTAAAAGAAAATATAGTAACTCTTTGAAACATAATAGGTTCAACATGGTCAATTGACACATAAAATTAAGCTAAAATATTAGCCAACACATCCAATAAGAGTTATCATCAAGACATACTATCAAAACAAGCCATCGATGAATGTGATGAGATGGTTGAAATCCCTTCACCCTTGACCATCGAAGGGTCTTTCCCGAGGCACAAATCCAAACATTGGTTAACACAAAAGAGCACATGTTTTTAGTAGTAGTAGCTATCAAACATAAATAATAGATATGTATGTCAACTTAGCAATCAACAAGCGATGTCAATATCACAAACTAATACAAAATCATAATCAATACGTAAAATGAAGAGAAAAATATCATCTATAAGTTTCATAACATAGCTCATCACAAATAGTAAATAGTCTGAGACTAAATCGAAAATCGAGATTCAATAGGCCTTTGAACGGTTTAAGGGAAACTAGCAAATCTAAAAGAGAAAAATGGGGCAAAGAATTAACTGATGTGGGTAGTACTAAAATGAGCTAGACTCCCAAAAATCAACAAAAAATCATCTCAACAACATAAGAATATCAAAACCCTAAAGTTAAATGTGTAACAATAAGATGCCATAAATTTAGACTTTTAAAGATAAAATTTTTACCTGATAAACCCTATTCCAACAAAATTCTTTCAATGTGATGAAGCTTTAAGACACCATCTTCTTAAGTGAAGCAATTTGTTCTATCTTATTCATCAGCTAGACTAGAACAACGAAAATAAAAAAAATCAAATTTGGGGCAAATTTTGTTCTTCAAGCTGATTAGAACAGCTAGACGAGTGATTCATGATGAGCAATTTTTCAGATTAGGAGCAAAATCATAGTCATATCGTGAAGAATGTAGTCAGCTAATTAGGAGAAAAATGGTAGTCAGATCGTAGGAGCAAAATCATAGTTAGATTGGGAGTAATATCGTAGCAAAATCGTAGTCAGCTTAGGAGCGATTCATTCCTTCAATTTGCTTTGTGAAAAATCTTTACTTTATGTATTGATGAAGAAATACCTGTTAATTTGTGAGCACTTGAAAAGTTTTAGATTTGGAGAAACTTTTGTTCTTCAAGAAATTGGGGAAAATTTCATATTTGGAGCAGATTTTGTTTTTCATGAAGAGTGAAAGAGGAAAGTTAATCTTTGATGATTTATTATTGTTTATTTTTTTTTATTGGCCAATAAAAATGCGAGGGAGATTTAAAAATATTGGAGGCTATAATATTTTAGTGAAAATTTTAAGGCCACACTTATAATGTGTTGTTTTTTCAATTATAAAGAAAAAGACACTTTAAAAGTGTGGCCATATATGTAAATAGGTGTTGCCAATTATATCATATTGTAACAACACTTACAAAGTGTAGCTTATACTATTAAAGAGTACACTTTTGAAGTGTTGCCAATATTATCGTAGCTAAAAGTTAAAAACTTTGGCTATGCTTTAAAAGTGTTCCCAAAACTACTTTAGGCAACACTTTACAAACGTAGTCTAGAATTAGTGTTGCTGTAGACCTAAAATGGTGTAGTGTTTACCTTATGTTTTGAGAGTATTTCCAATTCTAGCTGATATGTTTTCATTTAGTATTGCGATGAATGCACACTAACCTACATGATTAACATATGTAGTGATTCTAAATGAATACAAGCTAATTAGGAGGCGATAGGAGCGAAGAGAACAAGTGCAATGAAAAGACAACCTGAGGCAGCCTTGGCGCATTGTGCCAAGGCCTTAACTGCTAAAGCACTTGTCGGGCGCACTGGCAGCGCGTCGCACCACCAAGCTGTGAACTACTGAAGGTATCTCTTGGTGTAATGCTGGTGCACTGCCCCAGCCCAACTTCAACATTCCCAGTGAATTTTAGTTGAATGAGGATTCCAAATTAGATTAGAAGTGGGAATTATTTTCCTAAACTTTATAAATAAGATCATAGGGATATTTCTAGGGATGCTTCTTATTTTTCGTATGCAAGAGCAAAAGATTAACAATTCATCTTAGGTTTCAATTCTCTACTCTTTCTTTAATTGTGAATTTCATGAAAACAATTGTCTTTAAGTTTTTGGAATTATTAATGGCTAAAATCCTTTGTTCTGGGGTTGTAATTACGGGTAATTATTGAACATTGATTATTATGAATTAATTTTGGTTATCACTTAAATTACTTTTGTATTCTTATTTATTTCATGATTGACCACCATTGAGATAAATATATTGTCTATTCTTGAACTCGAGAGACAGAGAGGTAGATACACCAAAGAATAAAAAAAGCTTGATCTTTCTTGCATATCACCTATTTAGATTCGTATTTAAGATTGATACCCAAATGAACACAAAGCTTGGTTACGAAATAGGATGAAATATAAATGCTCGCCAATTGGGTCTGTCTATCCCCACTCAACGATGTAGTTAGACACTCAATTACAGTATGCGATTAGAGGTCGAGAGATTTTGGTCATAAATTCAATCTTGTAAATCAGTAATTTGATAACCGTAGTTAATTCATGCATGAGATGTGATACAAGAAGCCAGAGGTGAATCTATGATTTTTCAAACATGGGTGCACCTAGAAAAATGTATTAAGTGAGAATTCATCTGAACATAAATGCACCAAGAAATATGTATTAACTGAGAATTGATTCTTCATCCTCAAGGTCAAAAGCTCAACATTTAACCATGTGGACCAGATAGGCTTCTTATAGTATGGGTGCCAAAATATAATAATATACAAATTTTAGAAAATATCTAATTTTATGACAAGACCACAGGTTCTGGTGCCCTATTTTTTACCTTTTGATTCGCCACAGCATGAAACCTTAAGCATGTTGTAACCCTGGAATTGTCCCTCAATTGTTTAAATCACCAAAGAAGTTGTTGTTATTAGTTATTTTTATAATTGAATTATTTGTAGTAAAATAGAAAACACAAGTTGTTGAAGACACTTTCTTTAAATTGTGGGATTAGTATAATTAATATAAATTGATCATAAGTTCTTTGGTTTTGTTAACTCGGTTCTAAAAGAGTCATTTATTGCTTCTGCAACCACGTGCACTTGCGTGTGCATATAGGAGCAACAATTAGTCAGGGTAATTTTTTTTTTATAGCAAGTTCACTTCATTTACTATTTCAATATAGGAATCTCAACAACTCAGTTGGTTATCTACCTACACTTTAACTTTGTTGGTGATCGTTGTATTTCATACCTTGTAATTCACTCCCCTGTTTTCTCTTACTAGTTCAGCATTTACTCTCCTCTCCTTCTTAAAGTTAACCATTGGCTGTTCTATGTTTATGTGAAACTATTGCTTTAAAAGTCAGACATAGACTTAAGATAATATTTATCAATCTAATTTTCTAATAAATAAATTGTAATTTAAAAAGGCTTGAAGAGTGTATAAAATGTTGTTTGACATTTCAAATAAATTTGACAAAGGGAGTATAAAACGTTTGGTTATAAAGTGAAGGAAAAATTAAAATAAACGACAAATAGTGTAACATTTGAGATAGGATTCTTAAATTGCCTGCTATCAAATGATTCTCAGCGGATATGCCATTTTCCAAGACTAGGTACTTGTATGTAAGTCTTGACTATTCTGCAAACGCAATTCTCAACTACCGCCACCGGATTTTCAAATCGCCGGAAATGGGCCATCGGAAAATCCTTTTCCCAGCGACCCACTTGGGTTTATTATTTATACTGTACCTGCTTTCATCCCCTTACGTTTGCTTTTCCTTTCCGTTTGTGAAGCCCAAGCATCACAAAATCAACGGACCCATCAAAACTCTTGTCGTTTTGGTCATGGAAAACCGCTCTTTTGATCATATTCTGGGTTGGCTCCACAAGACCCGACCGGATATCGATGGGCTGAAGGGCTCCGAGTTTAACAGGGTTAATGCTTCAGATCCTCATTCCTCAAAAATCTTTGTCTCCGATGACGCTGTATTCGTTGATTCTGATCCAGGTCACTCTATTCAAGCTATTCGGGAGCAGATATTTGGGTCGAGTGATTCTTCAGCAAACCCAGCTCCGATGAACGGGTTCGTGCAGCAGGCTGTTAATATGGGCGTACCTGGTATGGAGCAGACCGTGATGAGCGGGTTTAAACCAGAGTTAGTACCGGTTTACTCTGATTTAGCGAAGGAGTTTGGCGTTTTTGACCGGTGGTTTGCGTCCGTTCCGGCTTCAACTCAACCGAATCGGTTTTACGTTCACTCGGCAACTTCTCACGGAGCTTCGAGCAATGTCCGTAAAGACTTGATTCATGGATTCCCTCAAAAGACTATATTCGATTCTTTGGACGAAAATGGGCTCTCATTTGGAATTTATTACCAAAACATGCCAGCTACCTTATTTTTCAAGTCACTCAGAAAACTGAAACATATTTTTAAGTTCCACAATTATGCATTAACGTTCAAAATCCACGCTAAAGTTGGGAAACTTCCAAATTACGTTGTGATTGAGCAGAGATATTTCGATGTTAAAATTGACCCAGCAAATGATGATCATCCATCACACGATGTAGCACTTGGACAAAAATTTGTCAAGGAGGTTTATGAGACATTGAGGGCAAGTCCACAGTGGAATGAAATGGCACTCTTGATTACATATGACGAACATGGTGGCTTCTTTGATCATGTACCAACTCCTGTTTCTGGGGTGCCTAATCCTGATGGCATTATCGGGCCTCCACCATATTACTTCAGATTTGACCGCTTGGGGGTTCGTGTCCCAACCTTCTTGATTTCACCATGGATTGACAAGGCCACTGGTGAGTCAGTCATCTTGTCCTCTATATACATACAACTTACTTGTTTCATTTCAAAAGAGAACTCACTAGGCTGTTTTCAGGATTCTTTCATATGAATATCGTAAATTCTATAGTTAAGCTCATTGCTATATGTCTGGAATTGTAGCTATAACTAGATATGTTGAGTTAAAAGGGTGTGACTACAACTGTACAGGAATAACCTGAGATAAATATGGGCTTAGTGATTATTTAGACAAAAGTTAACCTCAAACGCTGCATGCTCACACATTTTTATGTACAGATGCCCTCTTTCGGTACTGGAGAGCACATCTAAATATAAGCTTACATTGCCAAAAAAAAGAAGGGAACATATGAATGCTACTCTCTTAGTTGTTATGTTCATGCCTCTGGAAATTTAATTAGTATTTTTCTGTATTGATTGAGAAGCTCGATGCGCTGAATGACTAAGTTTATCTCTTTGATAATTGATAAGTCATTAATGTTATTATGATATATTCATCGTTCTTATCTTCTCCTTTATTTTTCTCAAATCATTGTCTACATATTGGTGCTGGTGGATTGGAATGTTTAAACATATATACCTGATCAATATGTTTGATGCAGTGATCCATGAGCCGACAGGTCCAACTACGTCTTCACAATTTGAGCACTCTTCCATACCAGCAACTGTGAAAAAACTTTTTAATCTGAAATCAAGTTTCTTAACCAAGCGAGACGCATGGGCTGGGACCTTTGAGAACTATTTCCGCTTGCGTAAGACTCCTCGTGATGATTGTCCAGGTTTGTATGCATACAACTTCAGCAAACCATGAACAAATACTTAGCTGATTTCTCCATTATTGCATGCTTAATACTGAAAATTCTATGTTCATACAGAAGTGACTGATAGTTACTTGACGGAGAGTACTTCCAGGGCATATGGTCTGCTTTTAGATGTTGATGCTTTAGGAAATACTTTAAGAGTAAACGTATTCTAGCTAAATTTCTTCAAATGCATAGGGTGAAGATATTCTATTGCAAGATGCTTATTAGTAGTTTTAAGGTGCTGTCTGCTGTGATTACTATTACTATCAAAGTAATTCTGCTTTCCTCAAGCATGTCATGATTGTAAGCAAACATATACTTTTTTGCTAGATGAGCTGGCTTAACATGTCCTTGTGGAGCTCTGTTGGCTCCTTCATGAACTTGTTGTCCCGTCTTGTATAGGATCTTCTTTTGATCCTTACTTCACTTTAGCTGCTCCAACTCATGCATGAGTTGTAATTCTATTTCATCATTTAGAGCAATGGGATGTTTACCATCTTTTGTATTGGTAAAAGCTACTATTGTGCTTTGTTCTGTCGTATAGTTTAATAAAACAGATAGGATCTGTTATAACATTCAGACGGTAGGGAGGAAGAAGAATTGAGTGCTTTATCTTTGACAAGTGCTGGCCTGAATATGGTAGAACATATCTAATCTGATATAGCCGAAGGTTGGATTTTCCCAGCATGTCTCTACTGTATACTATACTGAATTGTCTAAAACGACTACATTTAAAAACTTTAGTGGGTAGAGACAGAACATATTTATTTCAGTTCTGCAATGTGCCCTTCCACATGTGGCTTAATTATTTTCTTGAGCGAAGTGGGAATCAAACCCAGGTAAGCCCACTTAATGTCCACCCGTACACCCGAAATCAACCGGTGTAACAACTTTGTTGCTAAGGGTGCCAACAGAAAAATATATACTCGATTTAAGATATATTTACATACATTTTTTCCTATGTTAAGGGGTACCCTTGATGCCTGTATCCTAAGTGTAGATTCGCCTCTCCGTTGCAAATTCTTCATATTAAACAAGAGCCTAATCACCCGTTTAAGAGGCAGATAAATCCTAATCATTTGATCGATATGATATATGCAGAGAAACTTGCGGAGGTGAAGATAAATCTAAGACCATGGGGACCAAGAGAAGATGCAAAGCTCTCTGAATTTCAAATAGAACTGATCCAGCTTGCTTCACAGCTTAATGGAGACCACGTTCTCAAAAACTATGCTGATATTGGACGGAAGATGAATGTCCATGAAGCTAATCAATACATAGATGATGCAGTCAATAGGTTCTTGGAAGCTGGTAGGGCTGCTCTGAGAGCTGGAGCGAATGAGAGTGCCATTGTTGCAATGAGACCTGCCCTCACTAGCCGATCATCAGCATCAGATGGAGGATTCAACAAGTATCTGGAAGCCTACTAATCTATTGTAAGTAGTGTCTGTATGTATTGTTATAATCCACCTTCTTACATAATGAACAAAATTTGTGGTTACCCATCAATTGTGTCCTTCCAAGGATATATACAAAAATTAGGAAGTCTTTGTTTTCAATGTTGGGATGGTTATTGTAATCACTTTTAGTAAATAGTAAATCATTTTAGCCTCATATGTTCCTATGATATGAATACCCATCTTTTTGCGACTTCTTTCTTAACTTTCTTATCAAAATAATTTGCTGTTAGTTCCAACTTCCAACCGTACAATTTAACTTGCAGTAGAACTAGTGCCTTTTTGGTCCCTTCCTATAATGGTTTAAACATAACAATAAAGTTTGTAATAGCACTCTGTCAATCTTTATAATTTATGGTTCTATAGTTAAATTTAGAAGGACACCAGGAAGTGTATTAAAATAGGGAAAATTAGACAAAATGTGTGGATCAAATTCCGGATCAAAATAACCCAATTATAATTTATTTCATAAAATGGTCATTCGGCGAAGAGCATGCGGCCGGCCATCTGACTCTTTCAAAGTTATTGTATTATATATGATATCTACTATCTAACTAATCATATAATACTAATATTCCCTCAATTTTTACTCTATTAAGAAGGCGTAGTAATTAGTTACAATAACCCTATTTTAACATCTAAATAAAAATAACACAATTAGGACCTGTTCGGCATAGTTTTCATTTTTTTTTACAATTTATTTGAAAATCATGGTTTGATTAAGAAAATTTTAAAATTCATCAAATTTGAAAAACAACTTATAATCTGTTTTTCAATTCAATTTTCACTTGCATTTAAGTTCATTTAAGCACGAAAAATTTAGACTTTCAATTAATGATTATTTCTCAACTATAAAACTCTACATATGTATTTTGTTAAATTTAGGACTCTTAAGAGGAGATTTGAGTTGATCAGGATTGATAAAAAATAAGCCTATGGAGGAAGATGAATTGATGCAATGTATAAATTTTATATAAACACTATATTTGAATATGAATATTATATATACACGCATCTCTAATACGTAATTATACACTATTTATATACTCTCTCTGTGTGACTATGCCACCACCTTTGAGTTAAAAAAATATATATACTCTCTTCATTCCGTTGTATATAGCACCATTTGACCTGACAAAATTGAACCCCAAAAATGTGACAGTATTTAAAAATTAATTTTGAGATCAGTTATCTTGTGATTTTATTCTAATCAATCATGAGATAAATTAATTTTAAAATTAGTTTTGTTCGTACCAAACACTACTTTTGAATTCATGATATAAAACAAAGCTATGGTAGGGTATATTCTACATCACAACTTGATAAATCTTTCAACGTCTTTTACTATGCTGAAGTTTCCATGAGAAGTTTTGCGTCTTCAAAAGTATCCTAACGTATATTCGCTCTCCCTCATTATCTACTTTGCTTTCCTTCTAAAATAGCATAGTAGTATTTCTTTTTGGTTGTCATGATTATATAGCCACTACATATTTTAAAGCAAAGCAAAGACTTTACTTTCCACTTTTCTTGGTGAGTTTAACCTGACAAGCGATATACAACTTATGATTTAAATGACCAATATTTACCACTTAGGGCCTCGGTAGGGGTGACAATTAAGCGGACTAGATGAAATTTGGCCGGTTATAATGAGTCAAGATCAAACCAAATTCAAATTTGCTTGGGTCTAAACGGGTTAGGTAATGAGTTATATATTGAGTCAAGATCCAACCCAATTTTTACTTAGTTAAATTGTTTTACTTAGCCTTTTAACATATTTTAGTACCTAATAAAATTATTATTTTTCTTTATTATGGCTACATATAACATATCAAATTTGAAAAAAATCTTTTTAAAAATATTTTAACAAGATTTCTCACAAGTCAATTCGGGTAACATATTAATCCACCTTTTGATGGGTTGAAATGGATTGAACTCATGAATAGACGGGTCAACAAACCGCCTAAACTTAAATGGGTTGGGCGGGTTGGGTTTTATTTTGTCACCCCTAGGCGTGGGTTGATCATGCTAATAAAGAGAGCTAATTTCATAAATGGTCACTCACTCAAGTATTAAAATTGTCTTCAAATATTATTTTTTATTTCATTTAGGATCAAAATATTACACAATTATTAGTATTTTCCTAAAAAAAAATATTTAACACTTCAAAAGCCTCCTTCTCTCCTTGACATGTCATGCCATTAAAGCTCATCTTTTTTTTTTTTAATAGACTTATTTAATTCATCATACTCATTTAACTAAAATTATAATCTTATTTTTTTTTTTAAAAAAAATACTCTAGTTTATTAGGAAGAAATTTTCTTAGATAGGAATCCTATCATGGAACTTTATCATTTTTTTCTACTAAGAAGAATAACTTTTTAACGCTTACTATAATGCCATCAATTTTGAATCATTTATTAATTATAAACCATACATATTTAAATTATATTGCACTTTCGAAAACTTCATGTGAAGTTCAAATTATACTGTGAATTCTTAAAAAATCCAATTGGGTGTGACTTAACTGTCCCCCTATTTTGCTGCACTAAATTGTAATGCTAAGACAGTGACTCTAGAGATACCAAGGAGGGAAAGATTGTAGTGGAAAGGGGTGTACAAGCCTAAAACATTAAAGATCATATCATTCCATCAGGATAACAAACTTGTAGGGCAGGATGGTTTAGCATATTTTGCTCATATTTGAGATGTTTAGTGCTGAGTCTCTTTTCATTGAGTCTATCCCTATGCTTTATGGGTTTCCAAAGGTGTTTCCCACCAATCTTCTTGGCATGCCCCACATAGGGACATAGACTTTTGTATTGACTTGGAGCCGGACACTTGCCAATCATTTCCTCCCTATTGCATGGCTCCGGTAGAGTTAAGAGAGCTTAAGAGTCGGCTTCAGGAATTGCTTGATAAGGGATTTGTTCATCCTAGTGCGTCTCCATGGGGTGCTCCTGTCTTGTTTGTAAAAAAGATAGAGGGTAGTATAGGTATTTATAAAGATTACCGATAGTTGAATAAGGTTACCATCTGAAATAAGTATCCCTTGCATCACATATATAATTTGTTTCACCAGTTGCAGGGTGCATTTGTCTTTTCTAAGATTTATTAGAGGCCAGGGTACCATCATTTAAAGATTAGGAATGACTATATATCTAAAAAATCTTTTCTTGCCGGTATAGGCATTCTTAGTTTTTGGTAATGTCGTTTCGATTGACTAATGTCCGTGCAACGTTTATGAGTTTGATGAATAGGGTGCTTAAGCCATTCTTAGATTTCTTTATGATTGTTTTTAAGGACAATATTTTGATTTAATCCAATGGGGAGGAGTAGTATGCAAACAATCTTTGTATTGTTCTGTGTATATTGGAGAAACAAGAATTGTATGCTAAATTTTCTATGTGCGATTCTAGCTACCTTTGGTTGCTTTTCTTGGGCATACAGTTTCGAAAGAAGGGATGATGGTAGATCCTAAAAATATCATACATTTTGGAATTGAGTTTGTCCTAGCTCTGTGACAAAGGTGAGACGTTTTGTGGGGATTGTTAGCTATTATCGCAAGTTTGTAAAGAACTTCGTTTCTATTGCTAAACACCACCATGTTGAATCAAAAGGAGGTACCTTTTGAGTGGTCAGGTAGATGTGAAGAAAGCATTCAAAAGCTCAAGGATCTTTTGACTACAATGCCAATCTTGACCTTACCGGTAAAAGATTGTGATTTCATTGTTTATTGTGATGCTTCACATTGGGGTTTGGGTGTTGTGTTGATACAAGAACATAAATTCATATATTGTGATACCAAAAAAGTTGAAGGTTGATGAGAGGAATTACCCCATCCATGACTTGGAGTAGGTGGTAGAGGTGTTTGCTCTCAAAAACTAGAGGCATTATCTATATGGCGTTAGTGTGAGGTATTCATTGAGCATCGTAGTCTCCAACAATTCTTCACTAAGAAGGGTCTAAACTAGACACATAGGAGATGGATGGAGTTGTTCAAGGATTATAGTGTGACCATTCAATAACACTCGGGTAAGGCTAATATGGTGGAAGACACATTGAGCCGGAAGACAGTAAACATGGAAAATTTGGCTTGGTTTGGAATATCAAAGTGTCCTTTTGCTAGAGAGATTTAGACTTTGGAGTCTAAGTTTATGCAGTTGGGAATCTCCAAGAAAGGTGGGGTGCTAGCCAATATTGAGGTCACACCCACTTTCATAAAGAAAATCAAGACTAAACAATTTAAGGATAAAGAGTTGGCTAGGATCAAAGGCAAGGTGGTGTATGGGGAGACCCAAGATACCACACTTGATGTTGATAGTGTGCTCAAGTTTAGAGCAAGGATTTGTATTCCCTCAGGTTGATAAGTTAATCTAGAATGTTTTGGCAGAGGATCATGGTTCACCATATTCTTTTCATCCAGGTGTGACTAAGATGTATAGGTATTTAAGGCAACTTTATTGGTGGACTGGAAAGACATTGCAGAATATGTTTCCAAGTTCAAGAATTGTCAACAGGTAAAGTATGAACATCAAAGACTATTAGGCTTGCTTCAGAGGATTCCCATTCCCTAATTGAAATGGGAGAGGATATTCATGGATTTCATGGTTGGACTACCCAAGATTTGGGTAACTATGATTCGATTTGGGTTATTGTTGATAGGTTGAATTAATCACCCCATTTCATTCTAGTTAGAGTGGATAACAACTCTCAATTAGGTTGCACGGGGTGCCCTTCTCTATCATCTCAGACCGGGTTACTTTGATGTTTTGGGGTAAGCTAAATGAGACATTGGGTACTCAACTCACTTTCAGTACTACTTTCCATCCACAGACTGGCATTCAGTCAACGAGGACTACTAAGGTATTGGAAGATATGTTGAGAGCATATCTAATTGATTTTGGGGGCCATTGGGATCAATTTCTTCCTTTGTGTGAGTTCTCCTATAATAATATGTATCCCTCCAACATTGATATGGCACCACTTGAGGAACTATAGGGAGGGGATGCAGATCGACGATAGACTAGTTTGAGGTTGGGGACGTGAATCCTTTGAGTGCTTACTTGGCTAGGAAAGATTAGGAAAGGGTAAGGGGGATTTAGGCTAATTTGTTGGTAGCCCATAGTAGGTAGAAAGAGTATGTAGATTGCAAGGTAAGAGACATGGCTTTTCAGGTCGGTGATCAGGTTCTATTGAAGGTATCCCCGATAAAAGGAGTCATGAGGTTTGGTAAGAAAGGTAATCTTAGCTCACTACATTGGTCCATTCGAGGTTCTTGAAGGTGTGAAGCTAGTGGCTTGCATGTTAGTACTACCACCCAACTTATCTGGGGTTCATCTAGTGTTTGATGTGTCTATGCTAAAGAAAGGCCATGGAGATAGAAATTATATCATTAAATGGGGCTCAATTGTGTTGGACAAGGACATGCGATATGAAGAGGAACTTATTGTGATTCTTGGTTAGAATGTCCGGAAGTTGAGGACAAAGGAGATCAAATCAAAGGTTTACTGGAAACATCATTCAATTGAAAAAGCTACATGGGAGAAAAAAAGGGACATGTGATACAAGTACCCTCACTTGTTTGACATTTCAGGTACTAGCCCCTTTTCTACTTTAACTTAGTTTTTCTTATTTGGTTACTCGTCGATGAGTGATGGGTACATTGGTTTCTATTGTAACGACCTGATACAATCATTTTTAATAGGTCAATAGGGAAAGAAATTGGGTTAGTAAACCTTTTGAGTAGTGACTTAAATTTTTTTGGCTAGGCTAGGTTCTGAAGGAATCTAGACTAGTTGAATTCTTGGGGCAATAGATGTTCGGTCGTTATATTATTCTAGACAATACATTTAGGAGTCCATAAGACCTTTCAAAATTGAGTTTGGTTAACTAAAACTCCCGTAATTGAACATGCCGTGAAAGGGATGACGGGACATCAATGGAAGAGTTTGTGTTATAAAAATAACATTTTTCTAGAGCTTAATTTTCTAAACTTTTGTTGATATTGATATAGAGGGAGGCATCTCTCTACAATGGAGTGTGCAAAACGCTATAGAAAGGCTAGTTGATGTTATTGTGGCACCGCTATAGCGATATGAATCGAGATTTTATGCAAAAAACATTCCAAATCCCTATTTTTTGTATTTTGAGTTCCTGAACTTAGGAGGGGCGACATTGGGAATTTTCATCAATTTCCCATGGAATTCATTGATAAAGATAAGAATTCGACTCCCCAACATTGTAAATTGATTGTTAAGCCGTAGAATCTAGGTTATTGCTATTAGGGGAAGGTTTTGACATGATTTCATTGTGAACAAGAGCCCTATGTTGGGGAAGATGATCATATTTTGGCCAGGGTTAGGATTCATTAATAATCCAGGTAAACTAATAGGCTATTAGTGATTTATTGTTTTTTATATTGTTTGTTTTAGACCATGAACAAGCCAATGAATTTCACAGGGGGAAAGCTTGGGTTATTTAGAGTTTTAAAGAGTCTTGATTTGAGGTAGGTGATGGTTGTATATTTTCAGTTAACTATGAATGCATGTCTACTACTTTTTAGTATCATTAGTGCAATGCATGACAGAGAGACATATGAAATGACATCATGTAGGTAATCTCATACATTGAACTTGTGATTGTGATTTGTGCTTTTCAAATGGTCTTGTTCATTGTACTATGTGATTGTGCATGATTGTTTGTGATCTTTGGTTGGCTTAGGTACCACACCGGTACACTAATTATATATGGCTAGGGTACCACATCGGTACACTAACAACTTGAGTTTGGGTTTTGTGAGAGGACCTGCTATTCACATTCTGATAATGTGAGACATGTACTTATGCATTGTTTGACCCAAGTGTTGCATTTCACACATGTGACTAAGAGTCTATGTGGTTGATGATTGTTGAAATCTTATGCATTGTTATATGTGTTATTGTATTATGGTAGTGTTTTGTATCCATATCTTGTACTGCCTGTGTGATCCTACCAATACATTGTGGTTTATGTACTGATACCGCACCTATTATTTTCCTTGATGAGTATAGGGCATTTTCCAATAGCTGATTTGAGACCTCAGTTAAAAGACTCCTAATTTTGAGTCCAAGGTGAGCTTCGTCTTATATACTACCATGGATTCTTATGCATATTCTTGCCTACTTATTTGGACACACACTTATAGGTTTTAGTTTATGCTTTGTTTCATGGTTGCATCCCCAGGTGAATAGTTTAGAGTGTTGGTATGATGATGTCACAGCCCAAAATTAGGCAATGATGACACTTACTATAACCCTTCGAGTAGGAAAGCCTAAACCCAAAATACAAGATACGGAAGATAATAGTTTAAATAGAATTAATAATAATAAGTGGATGATAATGGTCAAACCATCCTAAAAACATTAAGATAATAAGTAGCCGCTGGCAATAAAAATACCCAAATAAGAGTCTTGGTCGAATCCCGAAAAGAGTAATATAGTGTAAGGAATTCTATGAAGAAATTTAGAGTGTAAATCAATTCATTTGCAGGAGGTAAGAACAATGGATGGATGATTCCACCAAATTTACAAAAAATAAAATTTATATCAAGAGTCACAGTCAAACTAGAAATTGAGAAATTCAAATAATTAAGAAACAATCTAGGCGTGTGGGGAATGTTATGTCACAAAGGGGTAATGTTGGTTAAAATGCTAGACAAACATGGATAGGTTGGGTCATCTTCAATTATACTAATCTTCTGTCAATCTCATTATATCAATTCTAGAATCTCCTTTCGGTCTCATCTATGGGATTCACATATCAACTCACTACCTTAAAAAATCTCTCTTTCGAGTAGATTGGTCAAATAGATCAGACCCATAATTTCTCTTTCAAGAAAATTCTAGAAATCAAACCTAAATTTCAAGCATTAGACTAAGTACCCACTTTAATCAATATCTTTCAAGCATCAACCAAAGATCTAAACTAGGATGAAGTTTACAACCTTAAACCATAAGTTAACCCATGCTAATTAGTCCAAATCCATGAAGGAACAACAATAAAATAGAGCAAAACACAATACCCACTATATTAAATCAACAATCAACCCCATAATTGCACCCCAAAAATTTGGGGTTTAGCCGCCTCTCACAATAGTAAAGAAATTATACCTATCATAAAGACAACCATAGATGTGATGAAAGTAAGCAATTATATTCAACACCCACTTTGATTTCAACTTCAATTTGTCAAATTCTACTGTAAAAGTTAAAACCCCAACGCTAAGAGTGTTTATCTCAAAAGCATACGAGTTGAGAACTCTAAAACTCTGTTCTAAAAGTTTCAAAAGCTTTCTTATGCAAAATTCTTCTACTTTCTCTCTCCTTTGAGCTAATTTTAGATTCCCAAAATTCACTGCGTGAAAACTTCGACGACGTTAGTCGGGCTCTCCAAGCAGATTCTGCAAATCGTTGTCATCTCCTTAGCTTGCCCTACTCTTGCTTTAGGCTTCAGTTATTTGAACCTAAGTCAGCTAGCTCATTTAAGTCTGATTTTCACATTCAGCAAATCATCGAGTACCACCTTTGCTCATCTTTTTAGCCTTCATTTTTCTTCCAAGTCCTATCACCTTCGGTGATGGTAAGCATGTTTGCCTTTGCATTTGGTGAGTCACAGTCCCTCTTTAAGTACACCGACCTACTCCAATTAATTCCAATATTGAGCAATTTAACTTTGGGTGAGGTCGTGCCAGTTTGGCGACCCGCCTTTTGGGTTAGGCGATCAACAATGTAAAATTTACACTTTTTTCTAGGTTTTTGGCCTTTCTTTCAAGTATTCATCCTTGCCTTGTCCCTTAGCCTTTATAGTTACAAATTATCAAAATATCATCAGAATAAGACATAATTAGGCATTGAGGACACTAATTGTTAAACTAAATAGGCCTCAAATGAGTGTGAATCTACCACTTATTAACACACCCATCTCAAATTTTTTCTTGTCCTCATGTAAATCAAGAATTCACTTAGTTCAACAAGGGTCAATACAATAGTTCTCAATGAGAGATGATATGTAAGTATCATTACGAGACTACTCTTAAGCACATGTACACTCAATCATTGTCAAAAGGCTTCAAATGGTGACTAGTCGGTATCAATATAAGCTTAAGCTCACTGTTGCTTCTGCACTTATTGATGAGTCCACAAATTGGACTCATTTAGGGCTATATTTTAATAGAAATTGTGTCCTCCTCAAATGCTTATTTTATCTCAATATCTGATGAAAACCCTTAAGTTTCAGGTATTGAATGATTGAAGGAAAGCATGGACACTATGTCGCAAAAAGGAATGAAAACACAGAAAAGAATTAAGAAATGAAGGCCTTAGGATCACTGAGTCAACTTCGCAAGTTGCCGAAGGGTCTTACTTTGCCTTTTGTTCCAGTGTGCAGAGCCCTGAAGGAAAGGATCAAGTCGGTGAAAAAAGAGAGTAATTGGTGTATCGCCGAGAAGTTCCACGAAGTAGGACCTTGTCGCCCAGTGACCCAGAGCACAATGATGCTGAAGGATGGTGCAAGACGGCGATGAACTACACCAAAAGGCGAATCGCTGAGTTGATCGGCGATTCCGACCAACGATGTCGAATGATACGTTGCAGCACAATCAGTGAAAACTATAAATACTAGTTAGAGTTGTAGTTTTATGAGTCAAACAATTATTATAATTTTCATATAGAATAGTATTCTTTGATATTTTTTCTTTGAGTTTGAGAGGGTTTTGAAGACTTGAAGAAGAAGAGGGTTTCATCTCGAAGGATTTGGACTTGGGTCTCCTGGATTCTTCATTCTTGGCCTATAACAAGACTTAAATCTTCATACCCATTTGAATGAAAGATCATTTAGGTATAAATTTCTATCTCTTGGTGTGTGGCTAAAAACCCTATTTCTTGGGGTGTGATTTTGTGAATATGGGTTAGATTAGTTATTGGAACTTGCTTTCTGATAGTCAATTCGTAGTTTAAATGTGATTTCATTTAATGGTTGTGGATGAACTTAATGAGGTTGTAGTTGCAAATATAATCTCATATATGTGTTTTTGCTTGCTCGAGAGATAGGTCGTAAAACTAATACCACTAAATTGATGGCCAGTGCGAGTGGGCCGACATAAGGTTCAGCTCGAGAGAGTGAATCCTAGTCCCATATTCACACACTCAGCTCGAGAGAGTCAGTGGGTTAAGGAGGAGGCAGTTCTTCATGCGGCAAGTGGGTGTCCGAGGGGAACCCGCTTGAAACGGGGTAAATTGCTCGAAAGAGAGCTTATCCCCCTTAAAGTCTACCTAGTCATAATACTCTACAAATTCTCTATCAAAATAATGTACCCAATGATTTAGTCTATCCCGTATTTCATTCACATCCCAAGAATCCCCCTCTCATTACTTAGAAATTCTTGTTTATTTTGTTGTTTTTTACTTACTTGTGACAAAACCCCCATTGTTAATTGACACTGTTGTGTCCCCCTTTAATTTATAATGATTTTAATCATTAATATCTTTAGCTACGACTAATTAGAACTAAATTTTATTTTTTTATTAATTCTCAAAACCACTCCCTTGGGAACGATCCCAATCCTTGGTTGGGTTATTATACTATTGCACGATCATAGACACTTGCATCGGAAGTTGTGTCCTTGATTACGCAAACATCACTTATGCAAAATCATGTTTCAACATATGTATTAAGGTGCCATCACATCAAGAATGATTCCATGCTCTCAGAAAGTAAGCGAATAAAGAAGTTAGGAATTAATACAATAAAACTCTCATTCTCTGAAAAACAAATACATGCAAATTTCATCCCAGATGTTTGACCATATTTTCCAATCATCACACAATCTAGTTCATGCAAGATCTCAAGGGTTTTTTTCAGCTTGTAATGGGGAAGAGGGTTAATGTATGGTCAATTTGGCTCTGTGACTTCACCTTTTCGAAGCATTTTTGTAATCATCTTCACGTCTTCTCTAGTGCTTTCTATTCCTTTTACTTGGGAACTCAAACTTTGACTTTTCAATCATTTTATTTGATGCCTATTTTATTTCCTTAAATCTTCTTTTAAATTCAATTTTGCATATTTTTTTCATCACCATTCTCTTTTTTCTTTTTTTTTTTTTTTTTTTTTTTTTTTTAATAAGGAGGGGCCCTTCTTTTTATAGCATGCTTCAAAGTTGAGTCTCCATGTTTCTTTTTTTTTTTCTTCCACTTGACTTTCTTTCCTCCTTCCGTTCCACACCCGAACTTAGGGTTTTGACCTAATTTGGCTATACAAATAAAATCAATGCATCGAAAAGGATTTATTTGTGAGAAGTTAAGAGCAATTTAGCTCAAGATGTTTCAACATGATTTCCAACAAATGATTTCAGCTCAAATATTGCCAAAATGGTTCCACACCCTCACAAGGTAGTCACAAAAGGTATGTGCATTTGGAGTTTCTCTCAAAATTTGTGTCCAAGGTCATTTCTTGCATTCACCAAAGCTAGAAAAATGGACTAACAAGGCAAATTTTAGGATTCGACAAGCATGATTTCTAGTAAAACCTTACCACACAAGGCACTTCAAACACAATCATTTAGCATAGCCCGACAAGATAAAAAGATTAGGTGCGATGTTCATTGCAAGACTTGCATCAAAACGCATCTAATTAACACAAAATTCCAATACATCATTCAAAAGTGCAGCCATACTGACTTATTCTTGCAATACAAACACTAAACACAATGCTCATCATAAGTACTATTCAAGACATCAATATTAACCAAATCAATCTTCGAATCATTATCAATGAAAACACAAGCATTTCAAAGACTTCCAAAAAATTGAATATGGAGATAAAATTTGAGATGAACCATCAATTTACTAAAAAACAAATACTATAATTATCCAAAAGTTAATCTAAAAGTAACAAAATGCAATCAAAAGGGAAATATTGGCAAAATGCCCTCACCCTACCAAAATAAAAACAGTAGTTCCCTTAATACAGAATAAATTAATAAGAGTACGAAAGGAGAGATAAAAGTCCCCCTAATAGTCTATGCCTATGGAGGTGACAAAATGATCACGAGAGGTAGTATAGCAGGCTCAATCAAAGCATCAGTGCCCGACACATTAATAGGAGAAATAGTGGATTCTTAAGAGACCCTACTAGTTCTAACTGTGGAGGTTCCACATGGGATCTCTCCAACGTAGCATGGACCATAGACTCCTCAATATCCTATAGCTCCATCAAGGTCATAGCAATCTACTTCTCATCCTCATCTTTCTATATCTCCTCCGCATTTGTTTCCTCGACCAAATCATCATCGGACCCATCCTCATCTCTCTCATCTTTATTAGAATCAACAACATCATCAATATTAGCACTAAAAGTAGTACCATCCACACTCGGCTACTCAGCCACACTAGTATGAAGCTCAACACTAGGCATAAAAGTAGGCACATACAAGGGCGCATCGGGCAAGGGAACCACATCCCATATCATAGAAATATCCGTAGACTTTAGCTGGTCCATATCAACCTTTAGATTGTCTATCCCAACCCTCATAGCTATCAAACCATCTGAGCTACCCTCTATCTTTTCTAGGGACTCCATTCTAGCTGTGAGATTATCAAACTTGTCACCATGTGACACTAGAGTGGCCTCACACTGAGTCAACCTAACCCTCAAGGAAGCTAATGCATTCTCAATCGCTCGATCCATCAACTTGTTCATATAACTCTCAACCTTTATAGACCTCACATCCGTAGATCATGTAAAATTACCCATTTGGTATATCATTGCCTAGGTCAAGAGGGTTTGGGTGATAGGAGTAGGGGCAGGTGTAGTAGTAAAAGTTGAAGGGCACTGAAGAAGGTTGTGGTATCTTTAGAAAAGGAGCAAGTGGAGTGACCTTGACCTCAAGAGCGACATGATCAACCGCGAACGTAGTATATGGTGGTGGAGGATTCCTCTTAGCTATATTATCATATAAGTAGCCAACCTCGATCCTCCAAATGCCATTAGAAGAGGCAAGGGTGATCCTCACATCATTCCTCTCCTGGAATGGAACTCCCGTAGTCTTACACAACTGTGTTATCGAGACCGAGAAGGGGAGAGAGGCCTGGTCTTTTCTATCCCTCATCAAGATTTTATATACAAGAATCGACCCCACATTTATCTTCTCCCTATTAATTATCATACGAACCAAAACAACTTTTTTATGCCAAAGGATTGATTCATTTGTGATGACATGATATTGTTACCTATGAAACCAATATCGAGCCCCAACATTCATATCTTTCTTCTCAATATTCACCTTGTCATCCATCCACGGAGGAGAGGCATAAAAAATAAGAGCTTTTAGCAAACATTTTAATGAGTCAATGTTATGCCACATCTGGAGTCTAAACATATGAGACCAATTTTCTAGAGTGCATAAGGCAGTGTTGATTGTATCCGCATAGCATCGTAGCATCTTGCCCCACAGTTTCACTTCTTCTAAGGGCTTTAAAATTGTGCCTTTCCTTATCTTTGGCAAAGCCCTATGTATACATAGGCCATATAGAACTATTGGAACCATGCTGGAACATACTAGAAATCAAGGCTTTGTAAACCCCCCAAACCTATGAAATTGAATAGTATCCGAGATGGCCGGGTAGTCTCTCATGAATCCATCCATGGAGAGTCGTCTCTCCTCAAGGATTGTACATTCTCCAGATTCCTTGAGCCTTTTGAGGGCTCTTGGAACGATGATCGGGAGAACACGAGAGGTAGGTGCTGGAGCCTGGGTAGGCTTGACTAATTTGGACCTAATGTGCATTCTTTTTCCGGCAACTATCTTCTTTAGCTACTCACTCACACATCTTGAAGAGTACAAAGAGGTTTGTTGTTAGTGATGAGCCTTAGATGGCTCGTTGATGGAAATTCCCTTATTTCTCGTAAGAGAAGGAGGAGGAGACTCATTCTCGGGCTCTATGTTAGATGGTACTACTCTTTTTCCTTTGAGTCTAGCCATTTCCTGCAAGGCATAATTATTCATACAGAGATTTGGTGAAGGCTTGTTGAAATCAAACTCAAAGGAAGCATAGTCAAATGTAGGTTCTGAGGCTCACTTACTAGGAGGGCGATTCGTCTAACAGGTTAGGCAAGCTCAGACGAGCTCGCTGAAGTTGATGGTACATAATTATACTGAACCTAGGCATGAAGAACAGAGTCATCTTCAACTCGATAACACACCGAATTTGTTTCAGCGGACTAAGACAAGTCCATAGAAAGTGGTAGTGCAAAAATAAAAAAGAATAGGCATAAAGGGCAATGTCCACTCCCACATGGTGATAAGCCGAGTGGGTTTTGGTGAAATAAGATAACCTCACCAAATGGAATAATACCAAGGTCACACATAAAAATATAGAAGGCGACCTTGGGCTTACTCAGTGATTCGTCAAGTTACCTTGGTGAGCTAAGATAAGCCTGCCGAACAGGTGATTTTTTAGCCTAATGCTTATTTTCACAATGTCAACCATAATATGCAATGATACCCAATTCCTAATGAGTTTTAGATTCTACCCATATACTTTTCTACCCATGGGTGCTCAGACTTTTCTCAAATATCATAAACTACTACCTAAAATGATGATTTTCCCTTAAGAAAATCGTTACTCTATCTATCATTAGGAAAGCTTAGGTCATTGGGGGCAACACTGGGCTAATCAGACCTTACTCGTGCTCAATTCAACCAAAACCCAATACATCCAAGGTTTAATTTCAAGTTTTAACTAGGGGAGTCAAAACTGAAACCCAAACATAAGTAAGCCGCCCAACCCGCCCAAAATTTAAGGGTTGGGCTTATGATAATTTGAATCGGGCTCAATGTCAACCCATTTTAAGAGAATCTTCAATTGAGCCCAATTCAATCTCCAATTTCAACCCGTTTTAAAACTCTTTTCTAAGATATGTTCCTATATTAAAGGTATGAATTACTATCTATTCAACATCTTTTAGGATTTATTTATCCATTTGTTACTATTTTTTTTTTTATAAAATCTTGAGCTGAAATTCGAATTGTGATTATAAATGTTAAATATCACTATGTTAAAATTATTGAGATTAATCGGGTCAACTTAGGCGGGTCAAGACCCAACCCATTTTTAGCCTATTTTAACCCAACCCATTTGAGCCCAAAGTAAACTTGGGCGGGTCAAGACCCAACCCAATTTCTATTTCAACCTATTTTAATATCTCCAATTTCAACCCAACCCATTCATTTGACACCCCTAGTTTTAACCAACACAATCAAATTTAGCAATTTCACTCACAAAATCAATTATCTAGCTCATGGGTATAGTTCACATCACCCATACAAATTAAACAACAATATAACAATATGAACATCAAGACCATATCAAAAGAAACAATTTCTAGAACAAATAATAGGATGAAACTCGAAACTAACCTCAAAGATAGTAGCAAAGCACAAAATCAAGGGAACTATGGTTGGGATCAAGATGCAAGCAATCCAAAGCACTTCGAGTAAGTGATATCATGCAATGGAGGTACACAAACACCAAAAAAGGGTATTGTGAGTTTAAGAGGGAAATAAGCACAAATAAATGAAAGGGTTTCTTTTTGAACTTAAAAAGACTCTTGGCCTATTTAACTAATAGCCACTCGACGGACTACAAAAAACGTCCTTGAACACATTCGGCGAATTGCCGTAGGAGCTAAAGCTCACTAATGAGGCCTAAATGAATACCAAGCCTACAGGTTGATTCGGTGAACCTGATGAAGTCCGCTTATTGCACTTCGGTGGATCGCCAATTAGAGCTCAAATCACCTAAGTTGATAGTGCACTTTTCTCAATATTTAACCCTAAAGGAGGACATGAAGATGTCTGGACAACACATTTGGTGGATTACCAACTTGAACTTGGTGTGGCCTAATTACCTTTCTTAACACTTTGACTTCATTTAAACCTGCACTAATAACACACATAATTGAAAGCAATAAAATAATGTAAAACATGGGTTTCCTCCCAAGAAGCTCCATATTTAATATCGTGGTATGTCATAGTTTTTACTCAACAACCATCATTCTTGGGATTAAATGGTGTTCACTAGGAAAAGTTCCTTTTTGCCTTAGATTGAGATGAGTGGAGAGTTGGCACATCTAGGTTTCAAGTTGTTTAATTGACAATGAATGAGAAGTCATTATTTGAGTTAAGGTGGAGAAGTCATTTTTCAAATACTTAAACACCTTGTCGGACCCTTCAACCTTACTGAAGATCATTTTGAGCATTTCATCAGTGTATGTTTCCTCCGGTCTAGATGGTTCTTTTGGTTTAGGATGATCATGATGGGGAATATATCCGTCTTTTTTGACTTCCTTATCTCTCCAATTTTGCACCTCGATCTCTCCAACCATTACCGTGATCTTTTTTCCAACCTTGATTCCTATCTTGCCTTTGGTAGTATGGGTGAGAACCCCCTATTTGATTTCCTAAGTATTGTACTTCCTTATTGTATAATGCCTCAAATTTGGCATAATGTGGGCATTGTCCAACATTTTTACCAACCACATTCACATCTTTAAGTCCACTCCCATGACTTGTTTAGACAACAAATCAAGTTGGGTCATCATTTTCGCCATGTTTGCATCACGATCATGAACCTTTTTTAGGTGTTCCTTGCTTATGCCCTATTGTTGAGAAGATACTTGATCCTCTCTAGTATACCATGTTTGGTTCACTTTTCTCATATCATCTAGCAACATCATTGCTCTGTCCAATGATTGTCGCATCATCCCACCTTGAATAAGTTGGTCACTGTAATACCTCAGAAGATAGAAAAGTCAATAAGGAAAGAAAATACAAAAAAATGAATTAAAGAAAGTTTCTATGAATCCAACCTATGGACTATATGAGCTCGTACGGGCCGAAGGAAGGAAGTCGTAAACTAGAGTTGAGTTATGGAAAATTAATTTTTTGAAGATTTGACCTACGAATTGACATAATGAACCATAGAAAGTTTGATGGGTCTTAGGACTGACTCATGGGATTGATTTAGAGATTTGATTTTAGGCCTCAATTCCATTAAAGGTTTTTATGGGTCATCATTTGTTTTATGGACCGTAGGAAGATTCCGTAGAAAGATTCCATAGAAAGGTTTCAGACTTCGTGAAATTTTAGAGTGAAACTTGGGTTCTACGAATGAGGTCTATAGACTATAGAAAGTTCTACGGACCGTAGAATTATCTCTTAGGAAATGATTGAGTATTTGGGTTTTGAAGTTGGTTCTATGGTTGACCAAGATGGACCATAGAAATTCCTACGGGCCATAGGTCACAATCATAGGACTGCCCGGTAGTTATTTTAAAGGGTATTTGGGTCTTTTCCTATGCCTTTAATACCTATACTATGGTGTTTTGACCCAAATTCTAAGTCGTATAACTACCTTTCACCCTTAGAAAATTCTCTCTCTAGATCAAGGAAGAAAAAACTAAGGTTTTTCAATTTCAAGTCTTCTTTCTTTATCATTGCTTAGGGATTCAATCAAGGCATGTAGGACTTCATCAATAGGTTCCATTAACCCATTAAGCCCGAAGCTTTTATGCAATTCTCCAATTCAATTCAAATCAAAGTGATTAGATTTTCATTAAATTCTTCATGGGCTCTATATATGTTGATTCAATGGCTTAAATTTGATCTTATTATGATTGTTTTGACTGAATTACATGGTTTTCAATTTAAATCACATGAATCCATGCATTAATCATGATATTTATTATGAACCTTAATATGCATGAATTTATGAAGGAACTTGAATCTATGAATGATGTTTTTATAAAGTTATGCATGATTTATGAAATGAAAGATTTTACTATCTAGGTTTTTTTAAGATTAGCATCAGTGAATTATGAAAGGATTTCCTCATATACTTAAGGGATCATGGCTTGGTTAAAGGTTTTCTCACTTAGACTTGATTCAAGATTTAATGAGCTACTTTATGCTCTGTTTTAGCTTGGATTGGGAATTGAATAATACTTTTCCATATATGCTGATGATTTTATGAAAATGAGTATTTCGTTGCGATTTAACTTAGCACTGAGAGAGCTTTGAGGTGGAGGCTCAAATAGGGTAATGTTTAGTAGCAACCTCTAGTTCCTAACTATGTGCCCCTGTTGGTTTGCCTTAAATGGCCTAGCTAGTAGATCCATGTATAGCATATGATATGATATGATATGGAGTTTTACCTTGACAAGTAGACTCTCCCTTCTCTATGTGGGAGTTACATCGGATTCCATATTATAACTCGAATGGTCTATTTTTCGTTAAAGTTGATATCCCATAAATGAACAAATTTACTTCAAAAAGGTTTATGAAGCTTTTATTCATGTTTTAAGATGCATGGACCATGTTCATGATTTACGATTTTTCTTAAATGATTTTACTATGTTAGCTTGGTCATGCATAGCATATTTTTGATTATGTCCTTTTATGATCATGTATCATATTTTATTGCATTCTCTTCATACATAGTACATTCCATGTACTAATACATACTTGTGCCAAGAGGCAAATCTAGGAT
Source organism: Solanum bulbocastanum (assembly GCA_037074985.1). Lineage (NCBI taxonomy): Eukaryota > Viridiplantae > Streptophyta > Magnoliopsida > Solanales > Solanaceae > Solanum > Solanum bulbocastanum. The sequence continues at coordinate 17,973,828 of CM073605.1, read as the reverse complement.
TTCAAGAAAAGGGGTGCACCATTGCTTTAAAGATAAGATCAAAATATTTATAATAACAATAACTAAGCGAGCAAAACATAAAAAATGACATTACCAAAAAAAATATCATCAGTTTACAATTGTACTCAACGAGACTTTTTTAAAAATGATCTATAATAGCATTTGAAGTCCTTTCACTTTAGAACATTAGAATTTTGCTTTTTATGAAAAACGTGTAGTTTTTAGCTAACAAAAAATTGAAGCGAATTGTGTCCTGCTGGGATTGAACTCAGGACCTTGGTGTTAAGATCTGATTGTCAAACCAGTGAACCATCCAACGACTTTGAGAATGGGTTCCACAAGTTTGTATTTAATATATCATTTAATAATTATATAAGTAATATATCAAGTTTAGTCGGATGACTACACGTTCTGGTGACACAATTTTAATACATAGATTCACCCCTGCTTGTGCATGCATTGTTTCATTAATGTAGGGCTTGATGATTCTTCTCCTTATGTTCATGGTTAGTGAGAACTTAGAGGTTTTAAAGACTTGGTGAGTCCTCATACTTCGAGGACAATGTCACATTTGTTTCTTTCATTATATTTTAGTTTTCAAACATTATATTGTGGTGTACGGGTTCTGTCCCGACCATTCTTTGATGCAATACATTACTTGTTTAGACTTTGATGTACTTATGGTTATATGCCAAACTCTTTACTTCTTATTAGATTTCTTGCTTTTCTCTATTATATTCTGTATATGTATGTCAAGTGGCTTGTGTAGGTCCTCTCAGTCTTATATGTCATGTCATGTCTAGGGTGTACTTAAAGTCGTGGCAATCAGCCAAACCCTTGTTGACCAAATTAAGGCTGCAATAATAGTACTGCAATAGAAATTTTTTTGAAAAACCACGTGTTGGACATTGTAGAAGCGATTTTCGAAAAGACAACCAAATCTCATTTACCCACTATTCTCTTAAACTTTTTGATGTTGTTCCTAAGAAAGTTTCAGTCAACTCCTCTTAAGAAATGATAAAATCATTTGTCTATTCCGCAAACCATCTTGTAGCTGGACCTGTCAAAAAGAACAGGAATAATCGCAACCTTAAGGACTTTTATGAGATGTTCTTGAACACAAATGGTCCACATATATCCACAAAATTTTGTAGGTGTTCATGAGGATACTCATGAGCTATACACTAAATATTCCTCTCATTTGGAGTAGCTATAACATTGTTTTGGTTACATGAAAAACTGCCCTCCCTGTTGTAGGAGGAAACCAGTTGGCTCCAGTTACTAATGATGTTCACGTGCATGTCATATAAATCACCCATATTATCATTTTCCCCGTAGTGACTATTATTATATTATTGTGGTCATTCATGTTTTATACATGCGAATCAATAAATGTACAAACACCAACAATCTACTACAGCTAAACAAATTTACAAACTAATTTCTCAAATGAAATTGTTCGTCATCATTCCTCGACAACGGCACCATTTTTGATAACGCTCAAACTATATTCATAAACATTAAGACAATAAGTGATCGTTATCAATAAAAATACCCAACTAAGAGTCAGGGTTGAATCCCTAAGAGAGTGATAGTGCAAGGAATTATATCAAGAAATTTAGAGTGTAAATCAAGCCATTTGTAGCAATTAAGAACAATGGGAGGATGATTCCACCTAATTTATAAAAAGAGTTTTTCTATCAAGAGTCACAATTAAACTAGTAATTTAGAAATTCAAACAATTAAGAAATGATCTAGGGGTGCGGGGATTGGAGTTTATTTCACAGATGGGTTATTTTGTTGCTCAATAATGCTAGAAAATCATGTATAGGATGAGTCTTCTTCAATAACACTAATCTTTTTTCAATCTCATAGTTTCAATTCATATAGTCTCCTTTAGACTTATCTATGTGATGCACAAATCAACCTACTATCTTACAAAATATCTCCTCCAAGCAGATTTGTGCAAATAGATCTGACCCATAATTTTTGTTTCAAGCAAATCATAGATATCAAACCTAAGTTGCAAGCATTAGACTGATTACCCACTTTAGTCAATCTCCTTCAAGCTTCAACCAAAGATCTGAACAAGGATTAAGTTTGCAACCTTAACCCATAACTTAACCCATGCTAATTAGTAGAAATTCATGAATGAACAATAATAAAACAGAAAAATACACAATACCTACTACATTAAATCAACACTCAACCCCATAATTGCACCCCTAGAATTGAGCTTTGGCCACCTATCACAAAAAAGTAAATAAATTATATCTGGAAGCCATGGATGTGATGAAATTAAGAATTAAATTCAACACCCACATTGATTTCAACTTCAATTGTCAAATTCAAGAGAAAAAATTAAAATCCCAAAACTAAGAGTTTTTCTCTCAAAAGCATACAAAGTTGGGAACTCCTAAACTCTATTTTAAAATTCTCAAAAGTTTTCTTCTGCAAAAGTCTTCTATTTTCTCTCTCCTTTGGGCTATTTGTATATTTCCATAATTTGGACCTAAATTCATTGTGTAACCACTTTAGCGAAGTTAGTCGGGCCAGCTACACATATTCGTCGGATAGTCCTCTACTCCTTAGCTTGCCCTTCTCTTGCTTCAGGCTTCATGTGTTTGAACATTAGTCGGTGAGCTTTTTTGATTCTGTCTTTCACATTCGACGAATCGCTGAGTAACATCTTTGTTCGCCTTTCAAACCTTCCCTTTTCTTCCAAGTCCTGTCACCTTCAATAATGGTCAACATGTTTGCTCTTTTCATTCGGCAAGTCACCCTTCCTCTTTAAGTACACTGACCTGTCTCTATTAACTCTAATATTGAGCAATATAAATTTGGGTGAGTCATGCCAGTTAGGCGATCCACCCTTTTGGTTAGGCGACCAACAATGTGGAGTTTTCACTTATTTCTATGTTTTTGGCCTTTCTTTCAAGTATTCATCCTTGCCTTGTCCCTTTGCCCTCATAGCTGCACCTCATCAAAATATTAGCAGAATAGGACACAATAAGGCATTCATGACTCTAATTGTTCGACTAAATAGGTCTCAAGTGAGTGTAAATATATCACTCATCAACAGAAACATGAATAGACCATAGAGAATAAGTCATATCATAAATCAGTAGTATAATTCCAAATATACAAAAGAGGTTTGAACGTGATCGATGAAGAGTGATAGATTTACACTCATTTGAGGCCTATTTAGTTGAATAATTAGTATTTTGAATGCCTAATAATGTCGTTTTCTAATGATATTTTTATAAATTGCAATTAAGAAGGCTAAGAGACAAGGTAAGTATAAATACTTGAAAGAAGCGCCAAAAACAGGGAAAGAAGTGCAAACTCCACATTATTGATTGCCTAACCAGAATGGCGAATCTCCCAACTGGCATGATCTCGGTCAAAGTGACACTACTTAGAGTTGAAAATATAGAGTAGGGCTGGGGAATTGAATCATTAATCAGTGACTTTCCAAATGTGATGAGTGAACTGAATGACCTTCGCCGAAGCTGATAGGCTTAGAGGAAAATTGAAAGTTTAAAAGGCGAATAAAGGTGGTACCATTGATTCGTCAAATATGCAAGGCATAATCAACTAATCTCACAGAATGAGGGTCAAACACCTAAATCCTAAAGCAAGAGAAAGGCAAGGTAAGGATCAAACAGTGATCTGCCAAACTAGCTTGGAAAGCCAGACTAATGTCGCTGAACCAGTCACTTGTGAATTTTGGGCCCAATTTTGGAGAACTATAAATATCCCAAAGAATAGAAAAAATAGAGAGCTTTTGGAGAGGGAATTTTTAGTTTGTCTTCAACTGAGAGTTTTCCTTTATAGAGTAAGAAGTATTTTTGCCTTATGAAGAACATTTTAGTTTTGGGGTTTTTATCATTGCTCTGGAAATTGACAATTTGAAGTTGGAATCAAAGTGGGTGTTGCTTATAATTTCTTAATTTCATATCACCCGTGGTTTCTATCATGAAAGGTTTAATTTTTTTACATTTTTTTATTGGTTAATAAAACCCCAAAGCCTAAGGGTGCAATATGGGATTGGGTATTGATTTAATGTAGTTTGTATTTTGTTCTATTTTGTGTTAGTTCATCCGTGTATTTGGGATAATTAACATGGGATTAACTTATAAGTTAAGGTTCAAAACTTAATCCTACTTTTAATCTTGGATTGATGCTCGAAAATGATTTATTGGCATGGAAAATTAGTTTGATACTTGTAATTCAGGTTTGATGCAGGGAATTTGCTTGTAAAAGAGATTATGAGTCGTATCTATTTTCCCTATTTCTGCATCTAAATAAAGAATAAATCTAAGTTAATGAGTTATTTAGTTATGCGCATAGATGAGTTCAAAAGGAGATACTATGAACTGATGCTATGAGATCGAAAGAAGATTAGTGTTATTAAAGATGATCCAACCGTTCCATGAACGTTTAGCACTCTAGAAAATACAATTACCCCTATGCGACATCGATTACCAATCTCCGCACCCCTAGATTTCTCGTTAATTACTTGAATTTCTTTTGTTATAGTTCAATTGTGAACCTTGATATCAAAACCCTTTTCATAAAATTTGGTGGAATCATCCACCCATTGTTTGTAATAGTTGCAAATGAATTGATTTACACTCTTAATTTCTTAATAGAATTCCTTGCGTGATATCACTCTCTATGGAATTTAACCTCGACTCTTAGTTGGGTATTTTTATTAACGATGACCGCTTACTATTTGGATTTATGTTAAAGAGTATTTTGAGTGTTCTAAAAAATGGTGCCATTGATGGTGAGTGATGGCTAAGAATTCAATTTGAAAAATAAGTTTGTAAATTTGTTTAGTTCTAGTAAATTGTTGCTTGTTGTGGTGTGCTGATTTGCAGGTATATAACATGAGTAACTATGGTAGTGAAAGTGATAGTCATTATGGGAAAAATGACAATATAGGTGATTTGAATGAAATGCATGTCAACATCATTCGAACCACAGGAGCTATTAGGTTACCCCCAATAGTTGGGAGGGAAAATTTTCATGTAACCAGAACAATGCTACAAATACTCTAATTGAGAGGAATATTTTTGGGGGGTTTAGCTCATGAAGACCCCCTGAACATCTTCAGAATTTTGTGGATGTATGTGGGTCATTTTTTTTTAAAGAACATCTCACAAAAGTCTATAAGGTTGAGGTTATTCCCTTTCTCTTTTACTGGTGAAGCTACAAGATAGTTGGTGGAACTGCTAAATGACTCTATCAATTATTCGCAGAAGTTGACTGAAGATTTGTTAGAGAGTTTCTTTCCTCCCCTGACGGTGGTAAAGCTTAGGAACCAAATCCAAAATTTTAAAAGAATTGTAGGTGTGGTTCCAGAGATTACTCTTACAATGTCCAACACATGGTGTTCCAAACCATTTGTTGTTGCAATACTTTTATTGTAGCCTTGATTCAATCAATAAAGGTGTGGTTAATCAACTTGCTCAAGGTGGACTGATGCGACAACCATATGAGGTAGTAACATTATTGATAGATTACATGACCAAGTTCAAGCTAGCATGGAATACTAGAGATGGCCAAGTACAAATTGAGCATGAGCAAAGAACAAATTGAGAAGGACCATGAGAGATATGAAAACATGGTCAAATTGATGACCCAACTAGTTTTGTTGTCCAAACATGTCATGGGGGTGGATTAAAATTGGTAAATGTTGTTGGAACAAGAAATGGGCAGTGCTCGAAAGATGCCAAGCTCGAGGCATTATATAATGAGGAAGTACAATACTTGGGAAATGAAATGAGGGGTTCTCATCTAAACTACCGATAACAAGTTGGAAACCAAAATTGAAAGAGAGAGATAGTGGTTGGAAAGATAAGAGAGACCACGAGGTTGAAAATAATAGGTATATTCCTCTCCATGATCTTCAAAGACCAAAGGAACCAGCTGGACTAAAAGGAAATAGAAACGAGGAAATGCTCACAGGGATCTTTAACAAGGTTGAAGGGTCCAACAAGGTGTTGAAGGAATTAAAAAATGACTTCTCCACCTTAACTAAAATGGTGACCTCCCATTCGGTGTCTATCACATAGTTGGAGACTCAAATATGTTAGATCTTCACCTATCTTAATCCATGGCAAAAGGGAATGTTACCTAGTGATACCATACCAAATCCTAACAATGATTATTGATGAATTCAAAACTATGTCGTGCCATGACATTAGATAAGGCACTTCTTGGGAGGCAACCCATGTTTTACTTTTATTTTATTGCTTTCAATAACATGTTTTTTAAGTGCAAGGTGGAAAAGAAGTCAAAATGTTATGAATGGTTATTTAGGAGATGACAAAACCATATCACCGATCTGCCGAAGGCATTGTGCAGACTCATTCATGTCTTCCTTTTGAGTTGGAAAAAGTGAAAATTGCACTGTCAACTTAGAAGATTTGAGATCCAATTGGCAATCCACAAAAGTGCACTAAGTGGATTCCATCGAGTACGCTGAATCAACCTTTATCAGAGACATTAGAGATGAGTCTGGGATTTTGACTAATTTAGGACTTATCATTCATAGAATTAGTGTCTGTGATTTCTATTTTATGCTCAGAACTAATGTTTACGTGCTAATTTATAGCTACAAAGGAAAAATAGCAAGGTAAATATATTATCGGGCAAATATGAGCGAAAAAGCTAAAGATAAGGAAAGCTTACGATCGTTAAGGCCACTCAACGACTAGTCGAGTGGTACCTCAGCTCACCAAAAGTTACAAAATGCCATCCTGGGGCAAAGACAACTTGGCGATGGAAATGGATATTCGGCAAACCACCGAATGGATCGGCAACAAGGATTCTAATTGCCTAACATTATAGGTTTTGAATGGTGAAGAGGCAAGTCAAGATGGTGATGGAGAGGGAAACATGTAACATCACCTATCTGGTCGGTGATGATTGAATAATTCCACCGATCGGTCCAAAAGCTAAAAATCTGGAAGAGTATAAATTTGAAATTTTAAAAGATTTCAGGAGGTCCGAAATTCTGCAAGAAGTTTCTAAGTGTGTCAGAGTTCTAACTTTGAGTTTTTGATCCCAAACAATTTTTTTTTGAGTTTTTGAGTAGAATTTTATGTTGGGTCTTGATTTTAAGTTAATTTGAAGCATTGTGAAGACTCGGATTTTGTTACCCAACTGATGGAGAACATAGTTGGTAATATTTTTATGCTTTTTATAATGTGATTAATTGTCTCAATTAGCTTATGGGTGTTAGTAATTACTAATTTATTTGGTGTTTTGAAGTGGGTTCGATTGATAATTGAGTTTTAACTCATGAATTGTAGTTGCAAATGTAGTTCTAGTCTAGTATTCTACGCTTGCTTGAGAAAGAGGTTTTAGAATTAAGGTTATCATTTGATGATTTTAGTGATTGGGTTGTTGATTCAGCTTAAGAAAGTAAGTCTTAATTCGATCCACCTATCTAGCTTGAGAGAGTAGGTAAATTGAGGATTTGGGCTGTTTATAATTGTTATGCTTGTCGAGATTCGAGGGAACTAGCTTGATTCGTGATAGTTGATCGAGAGATGACTATTACATCTAAAGTCTAGCCTACCCATTAAGAGTAATCACCCACATAGTGAAATTGGCAATTAATCAATCACAACCCCAAGGATCCCTTTCTACTTGACTACTTCCTTGTTTTGGTATTTGTTAATTGACAATCCTAACCCCCCCCCCCCCCCCCCTCATTTGACAATAGTTGTCAACCCCTACAATTTATTTTAATTGTTTCGATAACTTCTAATCTTACAACCAATTAGAACATGCCTTTCACTGCTTAATCGAATTCTCTACCATATCATTCCCTGTGGGATCGACCCCAACTCTTCGTTAGGTTTATACTAGATTAGGATCGCCTACACTTAGAATTGGATGAAGTGTAGTTGAGCGTTATAAAAAATGGCGCCTCTGCTGGGGAGTGGTGTTTAGAATTCTTTTAGTGAAGTTTTGTTGTGATCTAATCTTGTTTGTAGTTAAATCGACTTACTTTGTTTTGTGTTTGTTGTTGGCTGCCCTTCAATAGGTGAAGACATGAGTGTGAATGGGAGTAAGTCTAGGCAACTTGGACATCGATATGACATCGGTAAATTGAATGATGTCAATAAAGCTTAATTGGGTAGTGTAGCTATTATTCATTTACCTCCGATTGTAGGAAATGCGGTATTCCATGTGACTAGCATGATGTTGTAGTTTTTTCAAATAAAGGGTTTAAATGGAGGGCTGGCTCTTGAGGATCCCCATGTTTATATCTAGAACTTTATGGACGTATGTGGTCCATTTTTGTTCAAGAACATCTCATAAGAGTCAGTCCCACTTCGGTTGTTTCCTTTTTCTTTGATGGGGGAAGCCATGAAGTGGTTAGCTACCTACTAAGGAACGGGATTACATCTTGGGAAGAACTTACCAAGGCATTCGACATAAGAATTTTTCCTCTCTCAAATATGATGGCATTGATAGATAATATTTAGGGTTTTAAGCACTTGGATGATGAACCAATCCATGAGACATGGCTGAGGTTTCGGAAACTATTACTCCAATGTCTAACTCATGGACTCCCAAACAACGTGTTGTTACAACATTTCTACCAAAGTCAAGATTTAGCCAACAAAGGTGTGGCTAAACAACTTGTCCAAGGAAGAATTATGCATCAACCTTTTGAAATAGCGTCAAATCTATTTGATGGAATGACGAAGATAGATCGTGCTTGGTATACTAGGGAAGATCAAGTGTCTCCTTTTACTTTCAAGATGACAAAGGAAAAAATAGAAAAGGACCAAGAGTGGGATGAAAACATGGCTAAAATGATGACCCAAATGGATCTTTTGTCCAAACATGTCATGGGTAGTGGTTCTAAGGATGTGAACACAGTTGGAGTTAGAAGAGTAAATCCTGATGATGCGCACTTCGAAGCTTTGTACAATGAAGAAGTACACTTTCTAGCAAATAAAGGAGGAGGTTTCCGCCAAAATTATACAAGGCCAGGTGGAAACCAAGGTTGGAATAGAGAGCATGATGAAGGTTTGAAGGACACCATGTCCAACATTAAGAATGAACTGTGAATGAGTATCCTCGTAAAAAATATAGACTAGAACTTCACAGATAATTACAATTCATAAATTAAAACTTAGTTATCATTCTAAACAACTTCAAAATAGCAATCAAATCATTAATTACTAACACCCATAAGAAACTTGAGACAATTAATCAGATAATCACACCCCCTAGAATAGGGATTTTAGCCACGCATTAAAAAAAGTAGAAAAACGTTACAAATTATATTCTCCATAAGATGGGTAATTAAATTCGAGTCTTCACAATTCTTCCAATCAACTATCAAGATCCAAACCCAACTTCAAAATCTTCTCAAAAACTCAAAAAATAGTGTTTCAATAAAAAATATAGAGTCTAACAATATCAGGATGATGTTTTCTCTTTTTTAAAATCAATTTATACGTTTCCTAATTTTTGCCTTTGGGGTCAGTCGACGGTATAAGTCAAGCTTCGTCGACCAGACCGGCAACGCACCAAACGCTCCTCTCCATTATCCTTTTAGATTGAGTCATCAACCATTTTGTGCTGTGATTTTAGTCGATCGGGGTTGGGCTCGCCGACCTAATTGACGATGCACAAACTGTCCTTTCTCATCGCCATTTTTGCTTGTATTTTCACTAATTATTCTGTCAAATTAGGTGGGATGAGACTCCTTCACCGATCCAAACGACATGTTGCCCAAGGGCGCTTTTCACAGCCTAGTTTTTCTTGTCCAAGGAATGGCACACTGTAACTTTAGGCCAGCTGAAGGACCACTCGCATAATCGCCGAGTGGCCTTGACGATCCTCATCCCCTGCTTTTCTTCAACTGGTTCAATTTTTCTACTCTCTTTTGCTCGGTGATGTCTTTGCCTTGCTCTTTTGTCTTTCTAGCTATAAATCAACACAAAAGCATCAATTTAGATCATAAGATAGGGAATGAGGATACTAAAACTATGATTATCAACCCCCTAATGAGTCGAATTTCCAGACTCATCAACACCCCTAACTTAAACTTTTGCTTGTCTTCTAGTAAACATAAGATCAATCATCTCAACAAGGATCTTTACAAACAGTGCTACTCAAGACTCCACATGAATACACGAAAGAGGTTCAAACTGCGCATGCATTGTTCAATTATGTACTCTAAGTTTCAAATCGTGACTAACCATTATTAAATAGAACTCAAGATCACAATGCTTGCTTGAAATGTACGTTCAAGCTCAAAAAAAGCATTCAAATGCCCTTACACCTAGAATGATTACATGCTCACACAAAACAAATCAAATTTCTAGAATTTCAAAATCAAGCACAACTCTCACACTCCCAATGATAAGCACATGCATGAATCTACCCATAGGCTGGCCTTCATTTTCCAACCAACTTTATTTTCAGCTCACTCAAGATCATAAAGGTCTTTCAAGGCTTGTAACGGGACTGAGGGTAAAGGTATCATCATTTTGGTTTAGTGACTTCTACCTTCGTGAAGCATGACCTACATTTCACTTTTCCTCCTTCTCTTTCACACTCTATGAATTTCATAATCCACCCTATGCTCCTTTAAGCATGACTCATTGAATACCGTATTTCTTTTGCCTATTTCACAAACTTTGTATCAACAACACTTTTCTTTTTCAATATCTTTCTACTTTCACTTTTCTCTTTTCTTTTTCTTTTTTTTTTTTTACATGTAGGGGTTCCATCTTTTTCAACTAGAACCTTCAAGGGAGAATTTCTTAAATTTCTTGACTCTCCTCCTTTTTTACCACACCCCTAACTTAGGCTTTTGGCCTATGTTGGCTGTTCAAATGACCCAGTGCTTCATGACAATTATAGGTGATGGGGCAAAGAGGTTAAAGTTGTTCAAGTTACATCCAAAGAAAATGATAGGCTCATGTGGTGCCAAGCTAGGTTCACACTCTCACAAGGTGGTACAAAGAGGTATAAAATCAATTTTGGTTCACTCTTCACAAATTGTGCCTAAGATCATATCTGTCGTTTGATTACATTAGTCAATTGGACTAACGGGGCAAGTTCTAGGTATTACCAAGCACATATTTCAAGGAAATCTCACCACACATGGCATTCAACACAATCATCAAACAAGACTCTACAATTTTCAGCGAGCATGCAACGATCATCAAAAGAGTCAACTCAACAGCTGACTTAGTCACAATGAGATGCTACGAGTTCACACATGACTTATGGAACTCAATTTTCCTTATTAGAGTTGCACAAACATATCTTTCAATCGAGAGTACTATTCAAGTCATCTGTATTGATCGTGACCGACACTCAAAATTGCAAAAGAACAACCACTTTTACAAACATCAAGAGGTGGTATCAAATCCCGACCCCACCAAATACATATAACATTGTCCTCAATGAAAAAATGAAAAATAAAGAAATAATTAAAAAGGAAAGAGCAGGAATGAAAGGAATGTGGTGATGAGAACTATTCACTCTGAGGCCAATCGGTGAAGATTACTAGAGACCGCTTACCCACTTGGCGAACCGCTGAACAACATGTGGCTCGCCGAAAATTCAAGAACACTCGCCCTACAGGTGGGACCAAAAGACGAGTGAAATAGGGCTCATCGAACCCCATCGGTGCACCAACAAACAGACTGACATCTTTGCGAAATTTTCTTGAACGATGGTCCACTACTCGGCACAAAAGGAGAACCCAATCGCGATCGCCAAACCACTCAGGAGACCACCGAAATGATCTTACCATCACACAATCAACAATCCCTACACAATTAGTATACATTATTTAAGAAAAACTAAATCTTGGGCCGCCTCCCAAGAAATGCTTTATTTAATGTCTTGGCACGATATGGAAATGCTCTTAAGCATCTCCCAAATACAGCACTTCAATTACCAATATTTCATAACATTCTCCAAAATAGAGCTTCAGAAGCTGCCCATTCACCTTGAAAGCTGGTCCATCTTTACCTTCCACTTCAACTTCCCTATTTGTGAACACTTACTTTGAATAGGCTAGACCACTTTGATTTTAGCTTACCTAAGAAGAGTCTCAAACGAGAATTGTAGAGCAAGAAAAAATCACCAACTCAGAACTCTCGCTGAAGGATTTTGGGGTCATGCCACTTCTTCATTTTTTCCTTATATAGGGCTGAACTTTCATATGCTCTCAATCGAAATTCCTCCAGCTCATGAAGTTTATTTACTCTCCCTTTCAAAGCAATCTCACAGTTTACATGTAGCGTCTTCAATGCCTATAGTGCCTTATGTTCAAGCTCAATTGGTAGGTGAAAAGATTTTACAAATACTAACTGATATGGTGACATGGCAATTTGTGTTTTGAAAGATGTACGATACACCCACAAAGCATCATCAAACTTTCGAGACCAATCCATTCGATTTGTATTCACTATTTTTGCCAGAATACTTTTAATCTTTCGATTTGAAACCTCAGCTTGCTCCTTTGTTTGTAGATGATATGGTTTTTCTATTTTATGTTTGACACTCCATATTTGATCTATAGCAATGCAAACATTCAATTGCAAAAGTGAGACCCTCTATCGCTGATTATAGCATGTAAGGTACGAAATCGTGTGAAAATATATCGCAGAATTGCATAACACTCTTTCTCTCATTGTTGGGTAATTCTATATCTTCCATCCATTTAAAAACATTGCCACTAAAATGTAATTGTTTCCAAAAGATCTCTCAAATGGACCATGAAATCTATTCCCCAAAAATCGAGCAATTCAACTTCTAGGATGGGATTAAGAGGTCGTTCATTCTTTCTTGATACCCCTCCTTGCTTTTGTCATGGTATGCATTATTTCATAAAGCCATGTGCATCTTGGTATAGTGATGGCCAATATTTAGCCACTTTTAAGCACTTTGGTTGTTGTTCGCACCCCGCTATGATGTCCACCAAAAGGCAAAGTGTGATAAGCATTGAGAATTTCATTGAATTCCTTTTTCGGTATGCATCATCAAATTATGTGATCTGCACATTCTCTAAATATATATGGTTCATCCCAAAAAAACCTCTTTACATCAAACAATAACCACTTTTGTTGGTAGAAGTTCAGACCCTCGGGTATTATTCCATACACTACATAGTTCGCAAGGTCAGTATAATAAGGTGGGTTGCCTTGGGTTACCCTCATTATGTTTCATCTGGAAATTCAGCCACAATGTCCCTTTCTTTGGAGTTAACCATATTGGTTTCTAACCAAGACAAATGATTTGCTACTTGGTTTTCACACCCCTTTCGATCTTTTACTTCAAAATCATGTTCTTGCAAAAACAATACCCACCTAATCAACCTTGGTTTTGCAACCTTCTTTGCCGTAAAGTATCTAATAGCTGCATTGTCCGTATACACCACCACTTTGGTTCCCAAAAGATACGGTATAAATTTTTCAAACGCATACACCACCGCTAGAAATTCTTGCTCTGTGACGATATAATTCTTTTATGCCACATTCAATTTCTTACTTGCATAATAAATTGGGTTAAATAATTTCCCTTTTTGTTGACAAGGAACAACTCCTAAAGCAACCCCACTAGCATCACATATGAGATCAAACGGAATACACCAATCGGGGGAAATAATGATTGGGATTGACACCAACTTTTATTTCAAGCATAAAAATGTGTTTAGGCAAGCATCATCAAAATTGAAGGTCAAATCCTTTTTAAGAAATTTTCAAAGTGGGTGTGTTACGTTGGAAAAGTCTTTTATGAATCTCTTGTTGAAGCACGCATTGCCTAGAAAACACCAGACACCTTTTATTGAGATAGGAGGGGGAAGTTTCGAAATAACTTCAAATTTAGCTTAATCCACTTGCATACCTTCTCTTGAAATTTTATTCCCCAAAACAATGCCCTCCTTCACCATTAAGTGACACTTCTCCCAATTTAGAACTAGGTTGGTTTCTATGCATCTTTGTAGCACTTGCCCAAGATGTTCAAGAAAAGCTTCAAACGAATAACCAACACCTGAGAAATCATCCATGAATACTTCCATTGAGTCGTCCACCATATTTGAGAAAATAAAGAGCATACACCCTTGAAATATCGCAGGGCCATTACACAACCCAAAAGGCATCCTTTTGAAAGCAAATGATCCATAGGGACATGTGGAAGTAGTCTTCTCTTGATCTTCCGGAGCAATATAAATCTGGTTGTATCCAAAATAACCATCCAAAAGGCAATACCATCCACGCCCTACAAGTCCATAAGGAATTTTATCCATAAACGACATTGGGAAATGATCTTTCTAGGTCCATGCATTTAATTTCTGGTAATCCATGCATACATTCCAATCAGTGACTGACCTCATAGGTACAAGTTAACCTTTTTCATTTGGAACTACCTTGATGCCTCCTCTCTTTGGTACACATTGCACGGGACTTACCCATTTGTCGCAATCGAACACACCACACCTGCATATAACCACATGATGATTTCTTTCTTCACCACCTCTTGCATAGGATTATTTAGCCTTCTTTGATGCTCAACACTTGGTTTGCATTCACTGTCCAATTGGATTTTAGGAGTGCAAATCCTGAGGGAGAGAGGGAACCTACAATATCATCAATTTTCCAACCTATGGCCTTGATATGCCACTTTAAAACCACCACTAGCAATTTCATTTGCCATTTAAGCAAACCCGCTACAATGATGACGGGTAAGGTATTGTTTGCTCCAAATAATACATACTGAAGATGAGATGGAAGCAGTTTCAACTCAAGTTTTGGAGGTTCTTTCGTGGATGGTCTGGCAGCGGGACTCTCTCAATTTTTTAGATGAATATCAAGTTTAATGGGTTCCTTTAATGATCACCTAGTCCCGATAGAGAAGCCACCATTTCATCATACCCTTGAACTTCGTCTGCATCATAATTCGAAAGGACACCGCAAGGGGTTCACCCATACACATCATTCACTCACACTAGCCATTGCTTCATCAAACACATCAATTGTTGGAACTACATGAACGTCACTAGGCTCCTTTATTGATTCACACACATTGAAGGTATCCTCCTTATCATTTATCTAGAAATTTTATTCACCACTTTCAACATCCAGTAGAGCTCTTTCGGTTGTCAAAAATAGTCTACCCAAAATAATAGGTACCTTCGCATCAATCTCAAAATAAAAAATAACAAAGTCAACCGTTAAAATTAATCTATCCAGCTTCACCAATATATCATAAAGTATTCCAATGCATTATTTAATAGACCGGTCAGCCATAAGAAGTTGCATTGTTGTGGATTTTGGTTCACCCAACCCAAGTTGTTTGAAAATGGCACATGACATCTAGTTAATACTCACCTCCAAGTCACATAATGCTTTGGAAAATTGAAGCATCCTAATGGTACATGAGATAGTAAATCCCTCTGGATCTTTTTTCTTTGTGATCATATCGCTGGTCATAACAACACTACAATTGTGAGAAACTTCAATTGTTTCGAAATCCATACTTTTTTACTTAGTGATTAGTTCCTTCATGAATTTCACATATCCCAACATATCCAATAATTCTTCCACTAAAGAAAGATTTATAAAAAGCGTCTTGAACACAGATAGAAATTTTTCATCTTCATTCCTCTTTTTGAGCCTTTGAGAAAAAGGGGGGTTGATTTTGGGTAACGGTTTCACTAACTTTGAAGTAGATACTACCCCTTCTTTAGTTATTTGCATCTCTTCGGTGGTGCTTTGCCTTGGACTTTCTTTATCCTCTTTGGCATGTTATTCTCCAGTGCTTGAGCGGACCTCTCTACCTTAATGGTGTATTTCTCTTCTCCACTAGTGTTTGTCCTATCATTCACCTTCACATCACCACCTGCTACTTTCCCACTACGTGTTAAAACCATCAAATTTTTGTCATGATCAGCCTTTGAATTTTCCATATACTCATTGGCATATTTTTCTAATAGCTTGGGTTCTAACTGGGCTGAAAGTTGGCTCATTTGGCATTAAAGTTGATTGATAGAATCTGCGTTAGAATTTACCTTATTATTCAATGACGAAAAATAAACCTTTATTCCTTAATCATGTCATCGAACCCTTCAACCTTATCTAGAATGCGCGATAACAATTAATCCACTCAAAAGGCTTCTTGAACTACCCCTAGATTTTGGGTTGTCACCTTTTTGCATGTGATACTCCTCATGATTGTCTTCACTCCTCCAAAAGTCATTTTGTTCAGCCCAATCTTGATTGTACCCACTTCCCTCATCTTTAATAAGTGTGTTCCAACCTTCATTCCCATCCAAATTTAAATATCACAGGCAAGAACCCTCTCCGAGTCTACACACTCTTTTTACCTCTTTGTTTTCATCAGCATTATTCAACACTTGTTTTCTCAACAACTCTATTTAGGACATTATTTTGCTAATATTTTCATCCCGGTATTTCTCATTTTTAATTTTTTCCTTTGTCATCCCGAAGTTTAATAGAGACACATGGTCCTGTTGAGTGTAACAAGACCGATTGATCTTCGTCATTTCGTCAAGAAGAAAAGCTGTCCGTCACAACCCAGGGGTACCTCCTAGATGTAACATGACGTACTTGACCCCGAAGGGGTCTCATACAAGCCCTTAGCATATCATAACATAAGATAATAGAAAATACGGGAAAATT